>OZ010615.1:49803628-50128628 GCA_963932145.1 Acanthosepion lycidas
GCTGATATAACACTGTATACACTTTTCATTCCCCTAGCAAAATTTCAAGATTATAAAAATTACCTGAACCAAGTGCAAAGTGATATTTATTATTTTAAGAAGTTTTTTTTTAAAGAAATAAATCTTTTTTTTATTCAACAATTTATAAAAAATTACAAAATTATAAAAATATGTAACCAACTACTATGCAACATATTTATTATTTACCATTTTATAAATAACTTAACAAATAGTGTCTACTTTTTTGTCAATTCTCAAGAATAAAGAAAATGTATAAATTGACTTTTTATCATATGTTTGGGTTTTATTAAAATTTTAATCATCACTTTTTAAAACCACACATTGCCTAGGGAGTCAGAAGTATACAATAATAGTTGTGTCAAAGGGATATACGCTCTTTTGGCACATTGTTTTGATGTGGGCATATAGATTGAACATCACTTCTTTTGTTTTGTTTTTTTTACTTTTTTTCTAGTTTAAAAATGATGATGGTTTGAAAATAGGCGAATCCTTTCTATTTATATCAAAACTTTTCATCTGTCATATATATATATATATATATATATATATATATAATTCAATGGATTAACAGTATTTTAATGCATGCATTATGTTCTACTAGCGAAGTGATTTTGCCATTAATCACATTAATATTGCTGGTTGGTTCTATGTATGATTATTTCTTTATATATATATAAATATATATATATATATATATATATATATATATATATAATATAATGTGGCCTGAGTTTTAACTTCAATGTTCACTTATATATTTACATATGCTCACTCTGATGCTGAGCACTTTATACCATAAATATAGCACACCTTAAAACTATATTTCTTCATATATATATATATATATATATATATATATATATATTTTATTAAAAAATTATAACATAAATATGTTATAAAATCACTACAAAAATAGCCATTTCTGGCGTCTTACACCAGTCCTGTACTTGGGTATGTGTGTATATATATATATATATATATATATATATAACTATTGCAAATGTAAAATTATTGAAAAATTTAGAAATAACTTTACAGAAACCTATATTTTTATATTAAGTTTTATTTTTTTCCTTTTTTTTTTTTTTTTTTTTTTTTTATCAATTTATTCCAAACAAGGCAATAATGCCACTAAGATGCAAGAAGCTACTGGGAGTAGAAGAGAATGAAAAGACTTTAGAAGGAAACAGAAACCTAATCCTAAACAGGGATAAACCTCTACTCCTGTTCAAAGCCTGGGGAGTAGTGTGAACCAGATGATAGATGACCCTATCTAGGAAGAAAAAAAAAAAGAGGAGAAAAAACAATAGAATTTCAGAGTTCAAGTGGAGACATTAGATGTATAGAGTTGAAGTAATCTTTAAAAGGAGTTGGAAATATTCCTAAACAGGGAACAAGGGATAGACCTCTACTCCTATTGGGGAGAAAAAAAATAAATAAATAGTAAAAATTTCAGTTTTAGGAGTGATTAGAAGTCTAGAGTTGAAGTGGAATTTAGAAGGCCCAGAAACCCAATCCTAAACAAGAAACAAAAGACAAACCTCTACTCCTGTTCAAAAGGTCACAGAGGAGTGTAAACCAGATGATAAATGAAGCTATCTACTAGTAAAGAGAAAGAAGGCAGGGATGTAGCATATAAGAAAATTGGGATAAAAAATAGAAAAGTTGTTTTTTGATTAATTTTTTTTATTATTACCATTATTTCATTAAAGAGAAAATTTGATGCCAGTTTAAGTTGAAAATGCAATTATTTCAAGTTTCTTTTATAAATAAGAAATTATTTGGTAACAATTTTAATTTATTTTTTTTTTATCTTTTTCAATTTAAAGAAAAATTCTTTTCAAGATCTGAAATTCAACAAATTCATTTTTAAATTGCATTTTTATATTTGAACAAAAACTGTTTGTTCACTTGTAATTGTGTGCTTTGAACATATTTCTGTGAGACACTGATGTTTGCAAACAATTCATATGTTATGTCTATATGACTTTCTACATTTAGGGTTCAAAACATTTAAGTGGTTTATTTTGACTTTTTTCATTTTTTTTTTTTGTTTTTTTCATACTCCAGTTTAAGCTGTTTGAAGGTTGGTTTAAAGAAATATTTTTTAAATGTATTATTGCCAATTTTGTTTTAAATGTGAGAATTATTTTGTTGTTAAGGTTTTTCTCTCTATTCAAAAAAAAAAAAAAAAATGGTTTTATCTGATCGATTTATTTTACAACTTTATTCATTCACACAAGGAAATACTGAATTGTTTTTATTTGGAACTACATTTTAATTTTTGACTTTCTTTTCTTTTTATCCCTGCATATATTTTTTTTCTATTAAAGCTTTTACCCACTTCTATTTTACTAATTGTAGCCATTACTTCCAGTGACCACTACTTACTTCCCCTTTTCACTTCATTTCCTATTTAATTTTTACTTTTGTTCTTAATTCCAACCATGATGAAAGCAAATATAACCAAAAATGAATTTACCTTATTTACAGTCCGTCTAATGTTCTCATCTCTGTTGTTATCATGTTTCGACCATTGTGCCTTCAACAGGTGTCTGTCAGTTCAGGTAACTTTCAGGGAATTTTGAACTGGATCCTTTATTTAATCTACTTGTTCTCATTTGACCATGGCAAAGGATGCAAAAATGAAATCTGTCAACCCCTAAAAGTATGCCTGGAGGAATATCAAAAGGCTGTAATTAAGGGTGTCACAATGACATCTGACATAGCTGATCATGTATGGAGAGAAAAGAGTCACCAACTGCTATAGAATGAACTAAAATCCTACACAGAACATTGGATAATTAGTCATCTGAAGGAATCCATGCATATGCTAAGGCCATGGCACCTTCCTCAGTTGTACTAAAAAATAAAAACATGATATTCCTAGATGTGGATATCAAAATGAGAACATTCTATTGTCATAGATTAAATAAAGGGCTCTGTTTGAAATTCCATGAAAGTTACCAGTATCGACAGACACCTGAAGACTCTGAGACTTTCAAAATAATAAAGACGAGGATATTAGTCCAACTGTAAATAATAAAAAAAACAATAACTCCTGATCCCAGAAATTCAGACAGAAATGAATTTACCTTATATCTGTACACCTGTGTGTATCTATCTATAATCAACAAAGAAAAACTGTTTGTCCTTAAAATTCTGGAAAGCAATTAAGTTCGTAAACCCTGAGCAGTGTTTGAGAACCAGTCATGGTATGGATAAGGCTGTACTGTGATGTATGTTAATCCGTTGACCATTTCTGTCATTTCAGATGCTGTAGATGTAGCCATAATGTTTTGTTTAAACCACAAGCACATAGATATTGCAGGAGGAGGTAATTGCAAAAACCTATGTAAGAGGTTATTTGCGCATGTCATCTGCTCATCACTGACAAATTTCTCTTTTCAAATCCCCCTTTTACCTTGATAGACAGCAAATTACTTACACACACAGACATACATGCGCACAAACAGTTTTATATATTGATCTATACTTAAGTTAATATTTTTTTTTAACATTTACTGGGAAAACTGAACAATTTTAGGAAAATCTATGACATAGTGGGAAAAGATTTTGTGTGATGTGTTTTGTCCACTAGGACTTCATCAGACTAAAGTGATGCTTATGTTGATGTGATTACACATGTGCATGAAGGAGAGGGGATCCTGAAATTTTTTCATTTATTTTATTATTTTAAGGCAGAATTTACTCTATCACCTGTAATAATTGCCACAAGGAATACATAGGAGTAATGTCAAGAAATTTCAATAAAATTTTATATGAACACAAAGGGCCCTTTTACAAAACAACACACGCAATGCATTAGGACCTACGACCACATCACCAGTTCCTATATGATCACCAAAGTTAAGCAATGTTGAGCATGGGTGACCACTTGGGAATACCAAGTGCTGTAAGCTTGGATGTGTAGGTAGGGTCATGGGTAATGGTTCAGAATTGGAACTTGGTCCTCCAATTAACAATTCCGAGCCATTACCTGAATATTATATGAACACAAAAGGGATCTTTAGCAAAACAACACACTCGATGAATTAGGTGCTGTAAGCTTGGAATTGTTAATCAGAGAGCCGAGTTCCAATTCCAATTGGGTTTGTTATATGCAAATACCCTTGGAAATGTTATGAATCCATCTCTTCTCCCACCAGCTATGAGTTAATTAGTAAGACTTGTATCACTAACACCATTATTATCTGCAAAAAAAAAATAAAATTGCTTACAAAATATTTAGATTCCGGCATTAAATAACCCATAGAGGTGTTGATTTGCTGCTAAACAAAAACCAATCAATGCATTAGTTACTATAATAAGTCCGACCATAATTTTAATTTAAAAAAAATGCTACTTTATTTAAAAGAGCATTTTAATAAGATGAAAGTGTATAGAAAGTGCTTTAATCACTAGATAATCCACAGTAACTTTGTATCAAGGTTCTTACAATATTTCACCCTTCTTGGCAGATTTTCTATCATCACAATGTTGGGTATTTAATAACAAAATTGATAAAAATAGAAAGAAAAAGAATCAAAATGAAATCAGCAATGCTGTATACACAAAACACATTAAAAAAAATTAATTTAAAATTTCAGTGTCTCCATTCTTCGTGCATATGTGTAATCACATCAACATAAACATCACTTTAGTCTGATGAAATCCTAAAGGTCGAAACACATCACACAAAAATTTTTTTCCACTTTGTCATAAACATTTATTATCAGACTGCAATCTATTTACTTTGGAAAACAATTGTGAAAAGTGAAGGAATTATAAATAATTTAAGAAATTGAATTGTAATTTCTGTTTGATATATTTTAAATTTTCTCCAGAATTGTAAAAAAATTTTTTCCTTTTCATAGAAAATTAATCATTTATGAAACAAGATTGTGCATAGAAGATGCATTTTTGTTTTAAACGTTAAGCTGAAAAGATTCAGGAAAACATTCCTCCCTCCAACAATGCACTTGTAATAAGCAGCATTTATATTCAGAAATAAATATTTTAGATGGTCTGTTTGTTGCCAGTTTGATTTTTATTCATTTAGAACCAACTGGATCATAGTGCATCAAATGTAAATAAAATGAATAGAAATTATATTATACTTATAATATAACATTCAGTAACACTGACAATTTATATTTTTGAAATACAAAATTATATAAATAGATCATAAGAACTTGTAAATAAAATGAGTGGAAACTGTATATAGAATATTGTTCATGATATATATATATATATATATATATATATATATATATATATATATATATATATATATATTCCTAATTTCTTTTTCCTGGTAGCAGTTTGATGATAAATGTACAAAATTGAATTTTCCTTGAAGAATATAACAAAAATGACTTCCCCCATCAAATTTACAAGAATATCACTACTGAGATTAAGACTTCGACAAAAAGAACTAAACACAAAAACTTGAAGGAATTGATTTTGTGATGTGTTGTAAATAATTCTTACATTGTTATCCTCTTTATTCCTCTCATCCAATTCATTCTCATCATTTTAAACTGATTTAGGCAAGCGCAAAATTTTTCCAATACCGTCTTCCTACCATCCATGAGGCAACTATAAAACTGATTAGAATCCTCTTTTTACCAACATCAAATGCAATAAGAACGACAAGTTTATAAAAACGTTCAACATTTTACTTACTTTATATAAACAATTTAAAACTAGAATAATACGAAAGTGCGTATTAACATGATAAAATTGAGTGGTTTATTAATTAGCTAAGAAGGAAGAGTGGATGGAATAAATACTAGAAAATTGTTCCATTCTACAGTTTTATAAGCATTAATTACTGATGCCAAAAAAACAAAAGTAAAATTATTTCAAATTCAAATCCCACTATAAGCACAGTTTGCAGATTTCTCTTAAAAAAAAATTTATGGCTATGGGTAACATATGAAAGAAAAGAAAGAGTAATAAGCAATGTTTTAACATTCGTGCCTGTGAAAAAAAACAACATGTCTCAAAAGGATGGTTATTCCTTTGACACCAATATTACTGTATGCACTTTTGACTCCCTCAGCAATGTTTATTTACAAGATTATAAAAATATGTGAACCAAATACAATGCAATATTTATTTACTTTTAGGATTTATTTACTGTTTTATAAAGAAATAAATTAGAAATGAAATCTTTTTATTCAAAAATTTCTTTAAAAAATGACAAAATTATCAAAATATATAAACTAACTATAATGCAATATTATTTACCATTTTATACATAACTATAGAACAAGAAAATTTGAATAAACATGTGATGTAAACATAAATTAAAAGAACCATTTGTTCAGAGGAAGAGATCGTCTCAACCTATTTTAGTGAATTTATGTGGTGAGCTCAAATCAAAGAAATGACTGTAAAATGCATTTTTTTTTTTCAAAATTTATGATTAATTACTCGTCATTATGTATTTGTTTAAATTTCCTTATTCTCATCTTCACAGTTTGTTTATAAATTTATGAATAAAAAAAATTTTTTATATTTGTTTCTTTATAAAATAGTAAATAATAAATATTTCCTTATAGTTTCGTTCACATATTTTTATAATCCTGTAAATATAATCTTATTCTACTAAATATGCAATCTAATAAATAAATAGAACACTCAAATGGGCTTTCAAGAAAAATAATCTGGGTGAAGATGTGCTTTTCCTTAACAAGGGAAATTATTCTTGTAAATAAACTAATAAATAGGGTTTAACATCTTTGCTGTCATTTCTCAAGAATAAAGAAAATGTATAAATCCACATTCATATATTTGGATTTTATTAAAATTCTAATCATCACTTTTTAAAAAATAAACCTTGTTGAGGGAGTCAAAAGTGTATACAGTAATAGCAGCATCAATGAAATAACTGTCCTTTTGGCACACCCTGTTTTTCTTCTTTTTTTTGCAGACATGAAAGGTTAAACATTGCCAAGAGATGCTTTTAAGATTGCTGTGTACAGTTTAATTTCTAGAATAGATTGTGCTATTTTATTCAGGATAAAGAAATTAGTGTCTTTCGGAGGAAAGAAGACACCAAACTTTTATTATAATATAAACTGAGCATACTGGAAACTCAAAAATAAAGAAAGAAAATGTTAATCAAACTAGAAATATAGGAGAGATCTCTTTTTTGTTTTTTATAAATCATTTCACCCCAAGCAAGGCGATAATGCCAGTAGGACACAAGGGGCTACTGGGAGTGAAAGAGAATGAAAAGACGTAGTGAGGAGAAAGAACAATATAAGAACAAGGTTCAGGAAGACAGAAAATTACGATTGGCATTGCATTAAAATTTTGAAGATTGTAGTTGGCAGGGATTCAAAAAATCAGAAGGAATTTCCACAGGTGAAAAGTGTGAGAAAAGAAATTTATTAGAATAAAACTGACAGTTGCATCAAGCTAGTTCAAAAGTTAAAAAAAAAATAAAATGCTATTAACAGAAATTCTGGAGTGCATCTCATTGAATTTTCCAATATTAATAAAAGTAAATTTTGATTTGGGTTACAGGGTTGGGGACACATTATCACACAGTTTGTATTTGTCCTTATTAAAATCCTCCATCAGATCTTATAGCTTGGCACTACAGAATCACAAAGAGCCTTACCAAATAGCAAAAACCACATCACTTTAAGACATCCAACAGCAACAACTGAATAGCCCATATAACTACGATGGAAAATGACGATATAATCAAGATGTTAGCTTTCCATGCTACCTTAAACAAAAGGTTTGGAAGGAAACTCCTGTCAGTATTTTGAAAGAGCAATAAAAGTGGGCTTGATAAGCCTACTTTCCTGAAAAACTTTTAAGAAAAAGATTTTATGACGACTTCAACCAACAGTAATAATGCTAACTGTTCAGTCAATGAATGCCAAATGTTTCCTTATAAGGAAACGGCTAATTTCACTTTTACTGTTCAACTGAACATTTATCGAGGCAGATTTCCTTTCTTGTTTGAAACCTTCTCTTTTGTTATTTATCATTGAAGGGTAATACACATGACTTCACGAATATATGGTGCTATGGATTATATCCTCCCTAATGCTGTGATCTGGTTACAAATTAATTTTTATTCATTTTTACCCAACTGAAACCAAAATTATAAATCTGTTATTTATATGCTGTCAAAATCAATGAATGGTAAAAGATATTTGACTTGAATGCCTGTTGTTTTCAGGGTTTTTTTTTTTCTTTCCTGTTTGAAAGAATGATGAAATGAATACTATTAGATTGGTGCATAATTATCAGGCGTTTTTATAGTAGATATTGTTTAAAAACCGCCTGATAATTATGCACCAACCCAATAGACTGTTTCTCTTCACTTTTTTTTTCTTTTTTTTTTTTTTTTTTTATAAAACGGGTAATAAAGATTCAGCAGTATTATCCATATTTGTAAATTTTTCTTAACTTACTTTATAGACATAATATTCACTTCTTTATAGAATTTCCCTGTAATCTTGTAACTGAAGACAAGTTAAGCTGATGATTTTCTGCCACATTAACACCAATATGGGTCATAGCATCATTTTTCTTTGTAGAGATAATGATAGAAAAAAAATTATTAAAAAGTGACATTGCTTCTAAGAAGTTTAAATAATATTACTACAAATGCCCGTAAATAAAAATAGCTGTGTATTAGGTGTTTAGAGGTAATCTAAATAATTAGATTTTAATTACTGAAATCAATTAAGTTTTTCTAACCTAATTGGTAAGACAGCTGCCCTGTACCCTGGACAGGTAGGCTCTTTATAAAATAAGAGATGTAAGTTCAAGATAGCAGTGTATCGGGTAATCAAAGAAAAGCTACATTATTAGATCTGAATTACTGAAACCAGTTGATTTCTGTAGCTTAATTGGTAAGGCAGCTACCATGGACAGGCATGCTTTTTATCAAATAAAGGACACAAATTCAAGATAGCAGTGTATCAGGTGATCAGAGAAAAGCTACATTACAAGATTTGAATTACTGAAATCAGTTGGTTTCTGTAGCTTAATTGATAAGGCAGCTGCCCCATATCCTGGACAGACAGGCTTTCTGAGAATAAGGGATGCATTCAAGTCTTTTAAAAGACCTTTTCCTTTTTTCTCCTATAAAAATCAGGGCTTTGCCAAAAAGCAGTTCAAATTAAGATGTGAGAAATAAAAGTACAAAAAATGAATAAAATAAATCAGTCTTTCTTGCAAAGAAAATAATTTTTCTTCAGGCTGAAAGAATAGAAAAAGGTACCAAGTGGGATTGAAAGTAGATTTTAAATTCTTCAGCTGAAGACATTGATTAAAGTCTTGTATTCAAAATTACTTGTGAATATCAAGATGAGACTGTTATTGGGTTCATAGCATTATGTTATTTAGATCCTAAAATTTGTGAGTTATGTGCAGTAAGAATTCGTTATCCATGGTAATTAGATTCCAAGATTTCTGAAGATGGTAAAAATAATAAATCTATTATAGCAAACCATATATATTAAGATGTTTGGAAAGTAATTATGTGTTTCCCTGGTTTTCTTTAAAGGTAGAATTGAAAATTTTCCTTCTCATTGGGCTGCAGTCTTTGATAAAGAATTTTTATAAATAAATAAATTAAATAAAGAATTTTTAAATAAATTCAACTTACATTTGTTTTGACATCCTTTCTGGTAAAACAATTATTTTTTGAACACTCTTATACTATACTAGGAATGTTCAAAAATTACCACTAAAAAACAAATACCCTATTTTATAAATGTAATTAAAATTCAATCTAAATAAATAAATGACAAATTCTGTCTCTCTGTCTGAAACCCCTCTAACTGAAGCCAGACTTGCTCTACATAGACATATCTTTTTGGAATCAGGATGATCCTGGCACTGAAAAATCTGTCCTTCGTCTGGTGCTGGAACATCCAGCATTGACATTTGTGTCTGGATGAGGAGGGAACAGTTAAAATTCAAATTTTAAAATAACTTGTAAAAAAAATTAGTGATTTTAAAAGTTTTTAATTTATATCAAGTTTAGCCCAAATCAGAGTTTCAGACAAAATCGGTCTTTTTGTTATTATAGCCCGAATCAAAGTTAAAGTGATATTTTGAGGTTCCATGGAGTGAATTGAAGAATTCAAAGATATTTCTTCAAAATTATAATTGCTGTTTTCTGAGCTAGACCAGATGTCTCATTAATTTTGAGGTGGAGGCCCAATTAGTTCTTTGCAGAAGCTACCTTAAAAGTGCAGTTTAAATTAAAATAAAAATTTCTGACATTTTGCTAGCAAAGAAAAAGCCTAAAATTTTTGTCTTCAAAAAAAAAAAAATAATAATTGAAATAAAAAACTAGAAGTCAGTGAATTAAACATTTTAAAATTAAAACATTTTATTAATTAAAACTCCCCCCCCTCAGTTTCTGATGATACCAGTAAAAGTAGTTTCATTTTAATAAAAGTTTTTAACACAAAAGTTTTATTGATGAATAAATGAAATTGGATGCTGGGGTCCCAATGAACGTCTACATTTGAAATATTTTCTATTAAATTATCGGAATACAAAAGGTTATCTTTGGACTGGGAAATATAGTCAAATAAATTTTTAACCAAATATCATTCACAGAGAATATCTGTACAATTATAAAATGCTTGTGGGAGCTGAATTTTAAGATAAGTCAGAGCATATAGAAATAAGAAGAAAATACTTAATAAAATTTTATTATGGCCATTAAAACGGACATTTAATTGAAGTGGGAGGAAAAAGCCACATCGTGTCAAAACACTGGTTCCTGTATGATCACCAAAGTTAAGCAATGTCAAGCCTGGTCAGTACCTAGATGGGTGACTACTTGGGAATACCAAGTGCTGTAAGCTTTGGTGGATGTAAAGAATAATGGTTTAGAATTGTTAATTCGAGAATTGAGTTCCAATTCCTGTTGGGTTCTTTATATTCAATTATGTGCAAATTCCCCTAGAAAACCTATGAATCCACCTATTCTCCCCCAACTATGGATTAATTAGTAAAACGTGTATCACTAAATCATTATTATCTCCCTAAAAATGAATGAAAGATTCTTACAATCTAAAAATATTTTCTTTTAAATAACCTGCTATCGTATGATATGCTATAAAAAAGAATCTATCAGTCAAAATGAATGAAAAAAAAAAAAGTTACAATTACTGTGTGAACACCAATTTAGAGAAAAAAAAGAAGACTAGTTTTCATTCATTTTTTATTCCATATTGACATTTGCTGTAATTGTACCATTTATTTTGTTTTCCTCGTATTTTGGTAAAATATGTCCATTTTAATGACCATACTAAAAATTTATACTTCTTAGGAAACTTTTAAACATTTGGTAAAAAGCTATTTTAAAATGTTTATTCTAAACAGCTGCATAAAAAAAAAATGAAAAAAATTCCAGTTACCTAATCTTTTTTTTTTTTTCTTTCGATTATGCTATAAATTTTGCATTACTTAAAAGTTAGATAATAAATAAATATTAAGATAAGCAAATAAAGAAACATCTGAAAAATTTGAATTTTCTCTAACAACATCAAAAGAAATGGTTTCATGATTTTTGGCAGTGATTACGATGATAGTGATCAGGATCTTGTTTCTTTTTGGTCCTCGTTAAAAATATAAGTTCATTTGTTTATACATACCAAAGTGATGCTATTTGCATAAACATATTTGTATGTATATATGTAGAGAGAGGATTTTTTTTTATGTTAATGCCAATTGAGTAGAAGTGATATCAGTTTTTGCACTTAATTTAAAAAAAAAAAAAAAAGTCAAAACCTGTTTTTGTTGCCTCAGATTATTGGGTGATCTCCCCAATGTCCGTTACTATATGTAATTTTACAAGTTCCCGTCAATATGATCTTTTCATTTTTTGTAGGAGTGAGTATTGCCGCATTGTCAAGTTGAAGTACTGTTTGGAATCTGATGCTGATTGGGCAAAAGACTTCCGGCGCCGACTTGGAACCGACAGTTCAAAGGGTGGTTTCAGAAGTAAGTGTCCTACCATTGCATATATAGTCATGACTTTTTTTTTTTCTCTCTCTTTTCCAATTCTGATTATTCAGAATTTTTAAATACCATATTCCTTACAGACATAAGCAATCATGGCTTTCCACAGATTGTGTTTCTTTATTATCTGAGAATTGCCGTATATTTTTGTGAAAGATATTCGAGTGGTTTCCTTCTCCACAGTTTAGAATTCAGAGTTTACTCTCACTTAGATAGATTGCTGCCTAAGGCTAGAGAGCCCCAGTCTACCCTGATATTTCATCCATAGTTGGAAGGAGAAAAAATGGATTCATACCTTTCTCAAGAGTATTTATGCAAAACTAACCACAAGTGGCTGGGCTGGATTGATTTTTTTTTTTTTTTTTTTTATGGTTTACTAACCCTGTGTAGGTTATTTAAAGCGGAAACTTATTTGAAATTATAAGAATAATTATTTTCTAGTGAGTGAATTTTACGTTAACTTTTTTTATAGAATAACTAGGATTTTTACAGATGCAAATCCTACTATTTAACTCATAGCTGGAGGTGGAAATGGATTCATACCTTCCTCAAGGGTATTTGCACATAAGTAAATGTAACAAACCCAACTGGAATTTGAACTCAACTCTCTGATTTCTCATTCTGAGCCACCCACACTTCCTAGCTAGTCTAGAATTTGAATTCACTCAAAAAAATTTTTAGAAGCTTCTTGGTTATATTTTAAAACTAATGTAGGAACATTACTAAAATGCATTGGGTTGATGCAGAAGTTCCCATTGCTTACAATGTTAGGAAAATCTTAGAAGTATTTTTAAAGTTTACTCTTTATTTCCAGAGTGTATAAACTTTTTAAGTGTTTGTGAGGAAAGTTGGATGAAAATGCATTCCTCTGTGCATAAGATACAAGTTTTTTTTTTAGCTTAAAATCATATCCAAAAGACTGCTATGTCTTTATCTTTAGTTTAGAACTTAATGCCATTTTTTTTCATGACTCAGAATGGACAAAATTGGGTCAAATTGGATTTCTTTGTTTGCCAGAGTTTATTTGTTTGACATCTACTAAGACATTAAACAAATAAACATATAGCAACAAGGAAATTGTTTTTTAATTGATTTCACCCCAAGCAAGGCAGTAAAGCCACTAAGACACAAAGGGTTACAGGGTGTTGAAGAAATTAGGAACAGAAACATTACTAATGAGCAGGAAGAGAAAAGAGTAATCAGGAATTTTTGGCAATTAAAGTTGGCTGAAAAGCATGGAGCTTGAAGGGAGTTCCACAAGTAAGAAGTGCAAGTAAAGAAATACTTAGCATAGAACTTACAGCTACATCTAGCCAGCTCAACTGTAAATTGGTGAGATCTCAATGCCAGTCTAGTACGTGCACATAAATTCGAAAAGTCTGGGTACCATAGTGAAGAGCTCATCCAAACAATTACCATGAAAGTATTTATAGAAAATGAAAGGCATAAGGAGGCAACCTTGTTGCGGTGAGAATGTGACTAAAGCCAAGCTGCCAGATCAGGACTAATAATATTGCTGATTCTTTGGATTTTATCAAGGAGCTCAAGGTAAATAGCAAGGACACCGGACAATATGTGGCAGCAGTATTCTAAGCCTGGATGAATGGTAGACTTATAGATATGTAAGATAGATTCTGGAAAGAAAAATTGTCTTGCGTGACATGGTGAACCAACTTTTTTAGCAGCTGACCAAGCAATGGATTCAATATATATGAATCTTTCATAATGTTTCTGTCCTTTAAAGTCGTGTATGATTCAGGACTGCAAATAATTCTTTTTCGAGACTTATACTCACTAGCAATCTGTACACAAAGGATTACAGTCTTTAACTACTGTTTTGTTTTCATGTTTCATCTGGAAAAAATAAAGACACCTCGGCAAGAGATCCTGGAAATAATGCAAAAGGAGAATTTTGAGTTCAAGGACAGCATTCAGGTAGACATCAGAATTGGAAAACTGATAAATTGTAGGAGGATTTGAAAGAAGATTGAGTGTGATACTATAGGCACCCACAGAGAAAAGCAAAATGTGGTTTTATCTTGATCACAAGTTTTCAATAGCCAGTAGGTGGTCCTATTTGAAGTCTAGGCTTCTAAGCGACATCCACTTTGACTAAAGAGGAACTAAAGGGATGGATTAGGGTTTTTTTGGAGATCAAGTGACAACAAAACCAGAAATAAGGTGTATCCAGGTGCTGGTCTATATTAAGTCATCGTTGGGATTCAAATCAGTTCTGCTTTGCACTTGGTTGAAGACGAACTTGTCTGTTGTGTTCTGATTTTATTGCCAGCCACACATGAGGATGTGTAGATGCACAAGAAGTTGGTAGGAGGAAGAGCTGATCTATGAAATCAGCATAACAGAAGTTTTCCAATGTCACCTACATACCCACCCAGACAAGCACTCTGAATAAAATGTCTATTTTATAATATAGGAAACAGATTTTCTGTTTGTTTTTCCTCTGCTTATCTTGTGAGCATGCAGCAGACCCTTTCCCAGCTCTCGGTACACACCAATGAGATCAAAAATTGAAATGTAACATTGCCAGTCAGTGGAAAGCTTGGGCAAGGGTTGTTTTAAATGAATTCCTGGAACCTGGATAAACTTGTATTGCACAAAAGTTACAGTGATCAATTGGCTCATTTGAATGACACTTTGGAACCAGTCAGTATCATGGCATCTATCCTTATGCACAAAAAAAAAAATCAGTGCGTTGCAATTGATCTCTCCTCTTACCTTGTTCTGACAGTCCAGTCAGGCAATAACTGGCTTGTAACTTGCAATACCACAAAAACAAAGCTCGTATTGTTTCTTCATTGCCTTTTTTTTTCCAGTTATGATAAATGGTTTCACTCTGAATGAGGCTCCATGCTTTGAATGTTTCTTTGGTCTCAAGTTTACTCTAGACCTTAAGAGAAACTCGTATGATCCATTGTCAAAAGAAGCTGTAAAAATGGTTGGCTCATTCTATCACTCCAGGAAGAGTCTGACTCCTACTATGTTTCATCTTTACAAGAGTCAGGCCAAATCACTCTTCCTGGAGTGATAGAATGAGCCAACCATTTTTACAGCTTCTTTTGACAATGGATCATATAAGTTTCTCTTAAGGTCTAGAGTAAACTTGAGACCAAAGAGACATTCAAAGCATGGAGCCTCATTCAGAACTGAAGCTGCTCAGTCCTCACTTTCCAGACTTGATAGAGATCAGAAGCATCTTTTCAGCTTTCTCTTTATTAGAGCCAGGTTGAATCAAAAGTATATTGATCTTCACTGGAGCTGCTCAGACCTCACTTTCCAGCCTTGATAGACATCAGAAGCCTGTTAATTTCACAAAGTGATAATTTTTTAAGAAAAAACTCCTATGTGGTTGCTTCTTGGAAAGCTTCAGTCTTGACTTTTTTGAGTCAGTCCAATCATCATTTTTTATCCTTCTACCTTATGGTCATATTATATTGAAACACCAGTCCCCATACAATCACTGAAGTTAAGCAATGTCCGACAGTGCATTTTTTGCATGTACTTACTGTCAGAGTATAACTGATCATTTTACAATATTCATCTGTTTTTTTTTGTTTTTTTTCTGGCATTTTCCTCATTTTATATTTTTCCGACAAGGACACAGGCATATACCCTCTGACCTTCTTTCAGTGTTCATTATGTTCTAAAGGATGTGTGGGTGGTGTAATAGATTGCAGTTTGCAGTGCGGAATCAGAGAGCCAAATATTGATTCCAGCTATATTCGTTAGATTCATTTATGTGCAAATACCTTTGAATCTCCCACCAGCTATGGGTTAAATGAATAAGAATTAACAATGCTTCATCTAATAATAATAATAATAAAATTCAAGATATTACTAATAATACTACTAGTGGAAATAAAGTAATTGAAATGAAGATGAAAGAAATACTAGTGAAAAATGAATGAGAATTGACAAGGCTTCATCTAATAATAATAATAAAATTCCAGATAATATTACTACTAATACTACTAGTGGAAATAAATCAATTGAAATGAAGATGAAAGCAATACTAGTGAAAAATGAATAAGAATTGACAAGGCTTCATCTAATAATAATAATAAAATTCAAGATAATGTTACTACTAATACTACTAGTGGAAATAAAGCAATTGAAATGAAGATGAAAGAAATACTAGTGAAAAATGAATAAGAATTGACAAGGCTTCATTTAATAATAATAATAAAATTCAAGATAATATTACTACTAATACTATTAGTGGAAATAAAGCAATTGAAATGAAGATGAAAGAAATACTAGTGAAAAATGAATAAGAATTGACAAGGCTTCATCTAATAATAATAATAAAATTCAAGATAATATTACTACTAATACTACTAGTGGAAATAAAGCAATTGAAATGAAGATGAAAGAAATACTAGTGAAAAATGAATAAGAATTGACAAGGCTTCATCTAATAATAATAATAAAATTCCAGATAATATTACTACTAATACTACTAGTGGAAATAAATCAATTGAAATGAAGATGAAAGCAATACTAGTGAAAAATGAATAAGAATTGACAAGGCTTCATCTAATAATAATAATAAAATTCAAGATAATGTTACTACTAATACTACTAGTGGAAATAAAGCAATTGAAATGAAGATGAAAGAAATACTAGTGAAAAATGAATAAGAATTGACAAGGCTTCATTTAATAATAATAATAAAATTCAAGATAATATTACTACTAATACTATTAGTGGAAATAAAGCAATTGAAATGAAGATGAAAGAAATACTAGTGAAAAATGAATAAGAATTGACAAGGCTTCATCTAATAATAATAATAAAATTCAAGATAATATATGGAAATAAAGCAATTGAAATAAAGATGAAAGAAATATGAATGGATAGAAAATATGGAATTGGTCTGCAAACTTTGCGCCGTAGACAAGATCGAGCGTATTTTGCCTCTACGACTACGAGGCGGTGCCCTCGCTGTGTATAGACAACTCAGTGGAGAGAAGAGGGCAGACCCGGAACAAATTAAACGGGCCCTTATGACTACATACGCAACTGACAGATTTAATGCGTTTGACCAATTTATGGGATGGCGTCTTTGCCCAGGCGAAACGGTGGATGAATTCCTGGCTGAAATGCATCGTTTGGCGCAGCTAATAGGAGAACCACTGCCTGATTGGTGGATGGCATGTGCATTTGTGTCAGGGCTGCCACATCATGTTAGGCAGCTTCTCAAAGCTTCATCCAGGATGGACGACATGAATCTAGAACAGATTCTGACCTGAGCAAGGGCTATTATGACGGATGACGAAAGGTGCCAGGTATTGGAAGCCGCGTCTGTAGAGCTACCGCATTCAGAAGCTGAGATTCCCCCTGCCAAACCTGTTAGCAGAACGATTACCTGCTACAAGTGCTCTGGACCCAACCATATGGCGAAGAACTGTACACAAGAACGTCAGGAGAGGTCAAACAGAATGCAGAGGTTTGGCCGCGACAAGCGGTGTTTTCGATGCAATGCCATTGGACACATTTCCTCAGAATGCCAGGGAAATGCCCAAGGGAAGAAGGCGTCAGCGCCAGCCTTCTCCCCGAGCAAGTGAAAACCCGGAAGTTACCCACTGTACAAGTATTTGTAAATGGAGTAGAGTGCACAGCTCTAGTGGATTCAGGATGCTCACAGATGCTGGTGAGCAAGGCTGTGTGTCGCTGCTGGAAGCAGGAAGAGGTGGGAGTGTTGACTGCCGACGGGAGGACCCTGAAGATACGGTAAAATTAAGTTGGGCGTTGAGCAGATTCAGCCCGTGACTGTTGAAGTTCTGGTCGTGGAAGGACAATTGCTAGGGTTCGATCTTCTTCTCGGGATTGATGCAATCAAAGTGCTCAGAGGTGTTCACCTGACCCAATCAGGCGAGGCGCGTTTCGGAAACCTGAACATATGTGCCACCATTGTTATCAACAAGCCTGACTTTCGAGTGACGTTTAACCCGAGCACGAAAACGTGGACTGCATTGTGGAAATGGGCGAGTGGTCATTCGCCTAGCAAGTTGGTCAATAAAGTACAGGAGTACACAGTACCTGGCCATGTCCGGGATGCATACGATAAAGAACTAGCACGGTGGCAGCGAGATGGATGGCTACTGCCATATCCCGAGAAAGAGCTTGGTCCACCCAAGGGATTAATTCCCTTAATGGCGGTCGTACAGGAACACAAACAGAAGGTCCGGCCAATACTTGACTATCAGGAGTTGAACGGCTTTGTAGACACGTTCACGGCTGATGCAGAGGTGTGTGTGCAGAAATTACGAGAATGGCAACGACAAAGAGCTGACGTATTGTTGTTGGATTTGAGAAATGCATACCTACAGATTCACATTGACAAATCGCTATGGCCTTTTCAAACAGTGGTCATTAAGGGTAAGCGGTTTTGCCTTACACGTTTGGGTTTTGGCCTGAATGTGGCACCACTTGTCATGAAGTCAGTGATCGACACGATAACATCCCAGGATCAGGACATTAAGAGTGCCACGGCGGCATACGTCAACGATATCTTCATAAATAAAGGCCTAGTTTCAACAGCGCGCATAAGACAGCACTTTGCAGATTACGGGCTAGTCTGTAAAGATCCGGAGCAATTGAGAGACAGAACTAAGGTCCTCGGTCTGCAAGTCTGGGAAGAAAGCAACCACAGAAGCGTCAAAACCATAGCGGCCAGGAAAAATTGCTCAGTCTTGGAAGCAGTTTACTGGCATAACGTCACACCTAAGGACAACCTTTCACCTTCCACGGCACCGGCTGATATACTGCACACATACCACGTCCGGGTGAGAGGCATCGACGCGACGCCCCCGCCTGAATCACAAATAACCGAAGGGGAATACAAGAAAGGGGACATTGTCTGGGTTAAGACTCCACGTGTTAAATTCACAACCAAATTTGGAACCGGACGTGTGACCGAGGTGGTGAGTCAACAGTTAGTGCGGGTCGATGGGACGCCTTGTCACGTTAGAGACCTGCGTTTTTTTTTTAAAAATGAATAAGAATTGACAAGTCTTCATCTAATAATAATAATAAAATTCCAGGTAATATTACTACTAATATATGTACATCCACGAAAATGTAAACAAACAGAGATAGCATGATGAAAAAGACGCCGAACTTGACGAAAACAATTTTTTATCGTCTAATGTTCATATTATTATTAAAGAAGAAAGATCAAAGTATTTTGGGGGTATTTTTTTACATTTTTTAATCGTTCCTAGCACGTCCGAAATTTTAGTTAAAAAACTTGTTTTTTTTTTTTTTGTGAAAAAAAGGACAGATAATCATTTTCAATCATTTGATAAAAAGATGAAAATCTGACTTTGATATTCTTTTAAAAATCATCATTTTTTCAAAACTGATTTTAATAAAATCAGAAATTATAATGTTTATTTAAAATATTTTGAACCAAGATTAACTTAAATTAGCTTCTGTGCCGAAAAAATGTAATTTGAAAATAAAACAAAGCAGGTCATAACCTTTCGCGTCTTTGACAAATGATGACAGCTGTGATTCATGACGTTTAGATAACTTACAGGAGGATAATTCTTTCTACGGGTGGAAGGAAGTGAAATTATTTAGATTTAAATGAACAAATTATTTACCTCGTTACTTTTAAGGAAAACTTTCAGCGCTCTAATTTTTCGTTTTTTTTCTTTTTTTTTCTTTTTTTTTTTTTTTTTTTTTTTCTACTTAGCTTTCATCTTTACGTTTATGATGCTTTATGGAAAATATAAAGAAATTAAAAAATAAGACTGTTAAGAGTGAGATTAAATTTCATAAGAAAAAGGTATCTAATTAATTTATACGTACCTTATGAATTTTTATCAGAAGTGTACATAAAATACTATAATTTTATGTACATTTATTACATTTTACTGTGTTATTTGTATTTCCATTTATTTTGTTATTAATTTTGATATTTCATTTATGGAAAAATGACATAACTGAGATTAAATCAAAATAAGATCATATAAATTAAAGTTTAGCAGTAGTTAAATTTCATAAGATGATACTGATACTTATAGGTACCCTTCTCAGTTGAAATTGAAAAATCAAATTAACTTCTCCATACGTGTTTCGCAAAAGTAAAGGCCTTAAGAGCGGAGAACAATGCTGAACTCAAATAATGCAACTAAATTGTATCCTGGTTGATCTTCCGTACTTTATAATTACCACTCAATTATAAGCACAAAAGTTACATTTTTTAATTACCATGGCTAATCTGATTGGTCCAAACGATACAATTTTCAAAGCGCTAGACAATGACGATCTCATCTGGACACAATTGAAAGCTCGGCGTCGCTTTTAACTAATTTTATAATATTTTTAAAAACTTAATGTAAAAATCTATTATAATTAAAAGAAATAACAAATAATTGTATTAAAAATTCAATTTTCATTGAAAAAATTTTTTGCTTTCAGAAAATATTGTCCATATTCATAAAAACAAATTTGAAATTAAATAATATATTTGTTTTATTGAGTTTTGTATGTTACAATTCAGAGCTGATTTTCAGGTACGTTGGCTACAATTAAAAAAAAAAATACATGATTTGCATTCTTCAAAGCCTTGTGCTTTTAACTATTGTAATCTGTAAGGGGCGGCGCGCTCGAATTTCTAGAGTTTTTCATAAAATTAGTTATGGGGGTGTTAATAAATATGAAAAAAAAATGTTTCTGCCATGACTTTTACAAAAAACAACATATTTATAATAATTTCGATATTCTATGAATAGTTTCTGAAAGTTTCATTAACATCTGACAATTATTTTTATTTTTGCAAGATTTTCCAAATTAATGTGTGTAATACAAAATACAAAAAAATGCGCTAAAAATTATGTTATTTACTACCCCTTGTTGCAACAAAGATAAACAAAGTTTTTAAATCAAAATTTAGAATATTCTAAAAAGATGGAAAATTTTTTTAAAAATAATTTAAAAAAAATTTGGTCTATCCTCTTCATAAAAACATAAGCATTTAGATGATAAAATTTTGTTTTCATAAAGTTTGGCGTCTTTTTCATCAGACTATACTCTTTTTTTTAGCTATTTCGTAGAGGTACCTATACTAATATTACTAGTTGAAATAAAGCAATTGAAATGAAGATGAAAGAAATACTAGTGAAAAATGAATAAGAATTAACAATGCTTCATCTAATAATAATAATAATAAAATTCCAGATAATATTACTACTAATACTACAAGTGGAAATAAAGTAATTCAAATGAAGATGAAAGAAATATTAGTGAAAAATGAATAAGAATTAACAAGGCTTCATCTAATACTAATAATAAAATTCCAGATAATATTACTACTAATACTAGTGGAAATGAAGTAATTGAAATGAAAATGAAAGAAATACTAGTGAAAAATGAATAAGAATTAACAATGCTTCATCTAAAAATAATAATAAAATTCAAGATAATAATACTACTAGTGGAAATAAAGCAATTGAAATGAAGATGAAAGAAATACTAGTGAAAAATGATTAAGATTTGACAAGGCTTCATCTAATAATAATAATAAAATTCAAGATAATATTACTACTAATACTACTAGTTGAAATAAAGCATTAGAAATGAGCATGAAAGAAATTGACTGCTTCAACTAAAGTATGAGAAAAGTATGAATCCATCTCTTCTCCCCCCAACTAGGGTTTCAATCACAGAATAGATTGGGTCCTATAGCTGTGGGTGTTAATCAGTCTACTGCAGAAAGAAATGGCAACCTACTGCAGGAAAATCTTTTGCCGAGTCAGTCATGAATCAAATGTGACGTTATCAGCCACATATGCATCACAGTATGTGTCACTTAACTGACAAAAGCTTCCCTTGGCATTATTTCTCTTTGGTTTTGAATTCATAGTTTTTCCTTCTCTTAGACTGGTAGCCAACCAAGGCTAGAGAACCCTGTCTTCCCTGCTATCTAACCCCTTGTTTTAATTACATGCTATGTCTCTTCATGATGTAACTGATCATCATTCTCCATTGATATCTTTATTTTTGCATTGTCACACATTCTTGGGAGAAGTACTGGAGCGGTTTCCTGTTGCTTTCTCCAAGGTTTTGAATTCAGAGTTTTCTATCTCTTAAACTAGTTGCCATCCACATACAAGCCTTGTGAGTGAAAAAATTGGATAGACAGAACTATTTGGGAGCCATCCATTGTTGTGTTAGCACAAAGTCACAAGTCATTGTGACTGAGTGTTTGAGCGTGCTGGACTTATTCAGACTGTTGATCATACCAGATAATGCATTCTCACCCAGAAATTAAAATGAAGGTTCGCTCAGCATAGTTGCAGTATAAACCACAGGTGGGCTCTGTGCCTGAGCAGGTGTCTGCAACAGGGATTGGCTATGCCTTCTTGTGTAATGTAGTGGTTTCTTGTTACCTTCGCCACGGTTTTGATCTCAGCTTTGTCAGAGCTCAGAGAGCCCAGCCTATCCTTTTATTTAACCCATAGCTGTGGGTAGAGGAATGAAGAGATCATTCATGCCTTTCCTATGGATATCTTTACAAAAGTGAATGCAATAGACTAGGTTAAAACTTGAACTCTGCTCATCAGTTCTTCTTTCTCTATTGCTCTTACACGATCCATCTATCTTTTTGTGATAGCATAGTTTGAAAAATAAATACAATGAGACTTAAAAAATCAAAATAGAAAATTTTTACTAAACTTTTTTTTTATTCTGACCATGAATGATGTCTTTTCAATCAACTGGTCTCTGGATCATGTTTCAACCGCAGTGAACAGTCATACTAAAAATTATTGCTAGGTTGCACCCACTTTGTTGTCTGTTTTTGTATACTGAACTGCTCATAGGTGTGTGGCTGAGTGCTTAGAATGTTCCTTTTCTGACCATCAGACCTGGGTTGAAATCTCACTATGTATCAAGAAGGTAACTTCTTGATACTATCAGCCTGGAGAGGTGATCACAGTGTGTGGCACTTTGGAAAGGGCCTGAAAAACCATACCATATATTGACCCAAGCCTTGCAAATGAAATTGTGTGGATAGAATTATTTGGGAGCTGTCAATGGTTGTGTTAACACAAAGTCACAAGTCATCGTGACCGAGTGTTTGAGCATACTGGCCTTGTTCAGACTGTTGATTATACCAGATAATGTGCTCTCACCCAGAAATTAAAACTAAGGTTCGCTCAGCATAATTGCAGTATAAACCACAGGTAGGCTCTGTGGGTGTTGAACAAACACAAATGTGACTGAGCAGGCGTCTGCAACAGAGATTGGCTAACCACCCTAGTAGACAGGCATACTTGAATACAAGTGGCTATACTCAGCTTCTCATGAATTATAATCCCAATATATTTCCAGGACATCAGTTCTTTGGGCCGAGATTTGTCGATCAGTTAGGTCATGAAATTTGTCAACCATTTCAGGAATTGATGCTATCAGGGACTGGCCAGATTCTGCTTTATCTTGGGTTGGAAAATCTCAATAGATAAGGAAAAGACAAAATTTATTAAGAGCTCCAAAGAACAGGAAATTGTGGAGAGCCATGATCACCAATGGCCTGAAATCACATGGCACATAGAATAATATTCTATTTTTATATTGAAAAAATAAATACTTGTATTCAAACATATATTTAATGAAATTAATTGTGCCATGTGTATATACAGGGTGGGTGAAAAGAACTTCCTATATAAAATGCTTAATAACTTTATTCATTATTGATCAATTTTTATAAAACATGTTTTATTTTGAAAAGTTTAATAATAGAATTACAGTACAATGTTAAAGTTCTACCTTTTGAATACTTTCTTCCAATCTGGATGTTGAAGGATGACTATTTCTGTGGGTAGCTGCCACAGATCCTATCCTTATCAGCTTGGAATGACAATTTCTGATAGTTTGGGAATCTACTGAAGCATGAGGTCCATGAACACTGTTTTTGTAGCCATAGTTACATCAATTTATTGTCAACATGGAAAACAAAAAACAAAAGGAAGTTACCAATACCAATATTCAGAAAGAGGCTTATGCAGGAGCGTCTCATTTTTTAAATTTTGGTTTTGATGTAACTATGGCTAAAAAACATTTCACTTTCATTGCTTGCCTTGATAAAGTCAAAAGAAGAAACTCGTCAGCAAGAACTAAGAATTCTTTCCAGTTGTCATTTTTAAACCATATATATATATATATATATATATATATATATATATATATATATATGTATGTATGTATATGCATTTGACTTTTAAAAATTTGCTTAAGATACACAAGTCTGTTTAATTTTTTGCTATATTTCATTTTATACACATTTTAAAATGCCATTTTCTGCTGTGAAAAATATTCAATGCATGTTATTTCTGTTGTATAATAATTGTTTCTTTTTTATAATAATTGCCACAGAAGTTGTTCTTTTAAAACGTGTATAAAATAATTATATGTAAAATATATTTATAAACCTGTTTTTGGCGTCGTCAAACTCTGTGAAACTGTTCTACACATAATGTCATATATACTATACATGTATGTTTCAATTTAGAATGTAAGTAACACACTCTTGTCTATGATACTGACTACATTTCGTTCGAAAGGACTGAAACAGTCAAAAGTACTCAACCAAAAACATGAACTTTAAACAATTGATCCAGTTTTGCTGCAGATGTGCAGCAACAGATTCAAAAACTGGAAAAATAGAATAAGAAAATTAAAAAGACCTTCAGTCAGATATGTGCCATGCGTGATACATGCTTAGGCAATCAGGTATCTTTCAATACATGACTGACGAGGCAGATTTTTTCCTCACAGTAGGTGGCCATTTCTTTCTGCAGTAGACCAGTTGCTATCCAAGGCTATAGAACCCGGTCTGTCCTGCTATTTAACCATAGCCTCAGAGAAGAGGATTCATACTTTCCATTACATTCACATAAGTGAATGTAATGGATTCGACTTGTTGTTTGGTTTGTTTTACGGCATATCAACCTCAACGGGTCATTTAATGCCAACAACATTTTTTGGTATTATTTTTGTTTTTTCAAAAATCTATTTCTGGTAATATTTTTTTTTTCTCAAAAATGTATAGCTGGTAATATTATTTTTTCAAAAACGTATTATCAGAGGCCTTGCTGTTGGATGTAGTTTTATCATTTCGCCCAAGACGCAGATGTAGTTTATCGTCATACCGAGGACGCTCAACTTGTGGAGTTATTGGGTGCAATAAGAAGCAAAATTACTAAGAAGGCTTTCATTTTGTCAAAAAAGTAGCGTGTCTCCTCATGTTTAGAATTCAGTATGGTGTTGGAAAATGGAAGTTTAGCCTTGTTCCAAACCAGTAGTAGGCGATTTCCAACTTAAGGTACCGGAAATAAGAATTGATAAAGGTTTATTTATAGCAACTGTCTCAAGGTGACAGAATGCGTCTAGAGTAGCAAGAGAAAGAATTCTACAGCGATTATTGTCACCAGCAGTGTGGTAAGAGTCAAACATGGAATCGAAAATTCTTCCCATTCAACTGCTGGTGGTTATGGATTTGATAAATAATATTTAAATAAATTTAAACTTTAATTTGTTTTTATATCCTTTCTATTAAAGAATAATTACTTTACAAACACTCTATTATATTTAATAACATTTAATTTTCTTTTAAAAATTTCAAGATATTTTTTACTAACTTAAATATTTAATCTATCTATATATAAAATTCTGTGAATTCTGTTAGTCTGTCACACCCTTTAAATTGACCAATCAAAATAAAATATTCAGGAGAAACAACTAAGTGGGTATAAAGTACAGTTGGTTTTACTAAGGTGCATAAAAACTGTGAAGTAGGGTTTTTGTCAAAGTATTTTTCCAAACAAATCCACTTATTCAAATTTCATCAATTGGTTTGCAAAATTGAACAAAACGTAGAGTTTGTAAATCTCGACAAAAAATGTTGGCAATAACTTCAACAATACTGTGAGGATTTCAACACGCTGACACATGTTACAAAAAAATTCTAGTTTTTAAAATTTCACAAGTCTATCACACTAATATTCTCGTACTTCTTGTACTGTTGTTGACACAACAGTACAAGAAATTTTGAAGAGAAATTAAAAGCAAAAACGTTGGACTGTATTATATACAAGTATGTGTTCAGAAATTTTTACTCAGCTTAAAAGACCTTTTGTTTGAAATGGCAAATACACCCAAATTAGCACAATAGATAATAAAACATACAGGTGTTGATAACAATTCTTTACGAAAGGTATTTGATATGTTGCCATATTTGTTGTTTGGGAATCTTTTTTTCTTTTTTTTTTTACTAATATTCATCCAGTACAAGGCCCAAAGGCCACTCAAGGTAGAGGGTTACTGTGTGGTGTTGGATGAGTGTAAAAAAAGAGCAAGAAATGAAGTTCTGGGTGGGGGGCTTCACTTTTTTGCTCACGCCATAAAGTTTGTATATATTTGGATTTTCTTCATTTTTTTTATAAAGTTTTCTCTCTTCATTCTTAATGAAAGATAAAATTTTTCATAGTTTATTAATATATAGAAAAATAATAAAATCATATCAAACAATAAGGTATAATAGATTAATTAACACCTTAAAATATATTTCCAGGTATGTCTATTTAGTACCTTTCCCCCAAAAATTGAAAATAAGTTTTGAAATGGAACTTGTATAATTACACACAATGACTAAATGTACAGATTATTTCTATTCTTTAGTATTATGAAAAATTAAATATTTTAGAGAAATATGTGTCTGACATTAAGATTTTAATGAATGATATGGTAGAACATTTCAATAGAAATTTGCATAAGGATGGCTGTACTACAGGGGGTCGTATTATACTGACCAGATAAGTTTTTGGCTAACAGTTTCTTTTTTTTCACACTTCTCACCATTTTTGAGGGTATTTGTTTTGTGGGCCACATATAATGTTTGAAAACCCCTGCAAAGAGGATGACTTTTGGGGTGGGGGTTGCTTTCTTATCACTCACATCCGGCCAACATGTACAGTGAATCAGAAAGAGATCTAATTTGCATTCATGAAAGACAACCTTTTTTTTTCTTTTTTTTTTTTATTCTTATAGTTTATTAATCCATAGAAATATAATAAAGTTATATCAAACAAAAAAGTATAACAGATTAATCAACATCTGAAAATGTATTTCAAGGTATGTCTAATTGGTACCTTTTCCTGGAAATTCAAAAATAAGCTTTGAAATGAAAATAAGAAAAAATGAGCAATGGCTAAACATATAGTTCATTTCTATTCTTTAATATCATGAAAAATTAAATATCTTAGTGAAATATATGTACAACATTGATATTTTAATGGATAATATGGTTGTTATCATCATCATCATCATCCCCTTGACTTTTGTAATTGTAGGGTGGGTATATGACTGATTGGAGAAGTCACACTAAATTTCCTCCACAACGGTCTATCAATGGCAGCCATCGACAATTGATATAGTCATACCTGCCTATGGTTTGACATTGACCAAGCAGTTTTTGAATTGGTGTCCTCTCCTACGTCTGCCTTCAACGGTGCCTTGCATAATGGCCTTGCACAGAATGTGTCCAAAACTTTCAAAACTTTTCCGCACAAATTCAATGGTTTTATGTTCCCAATAGAAGATGCCAAGGAGATTTGTCCTCGTGCATTTGTCCTCAAATGCTTGGAACCTTCTCTCTGTTAATATGGTACTACTTGTCAAAAAACATTTATATAAGAATAGCTGTACTATATGGTCGTATTATACTCAAGCATGTAATTCATTCTCTGTTCTTAGCTTCAGAAATGCAGGGTCGTATTATACTCAAGGATGTAATTCATTCTCTGTTCTTAGCTTCAGAAATGCAGGGGCGTATTATACTCAAGGATGTAATTCATTCTCTGTTCTTAGCTTCAGAAATGCAGGGGCCTATTATACTCAAGGATGCAATTTATTCACTGTTTTTAGCTTCAAAAACACAATGTTGTATTATACCCAATTCAATACAGTATTTTAATTTAATTCTCTTTTTTTCTTTTTTTCTCAGGTCTTGGAGAGGCCAAATTATATGCCACCCAGTTATGGAGGCAGTACAGTGAATTGTATGATGTCCACAGAGCACGTATTGGTAATAATAATTCCCGAGCCTCCATGGAGAAACACCACTCTCTTGATGGTTCAAGTCGAGCCCCCAAGCCCATTCGTCTAACCAGTTCTGGCAGCTCCATAGCAACTTCTGCTGCCTCACTGCTGACCATGTCTGGCTCAGACCTTCACTCTCTTGTCTCTCCCTATAGGCGAGAGGATGAAAAAATTCTGAGTCTGCATCTTCCGTCCATGGATGACGCCCACCACAATCAACTGACCGAGTTTCCGAGCTCATCCAGTCTAAATAGAAGTCCTGTTATAAAAGTCGAACGCGAAGATAAATACGAGGTGCCACCAACCATCAATAGTGACGCCCAGTCGTGGCCAGTTGACAGCAACAAAGTCAGTTCAACTTATGACACACCTGTCTTTCCATCAGTTGATCAAATGGAGCTCAGCATTTTAGAAAGAGTTGATGTCCTGCTACGTAGAAGAAGGAAAGATTTCTTTCTAGGCTACACTGAAGATCAGCTTCGGAACCTGAGCCCCTATGAGCGACCACTGGCCACAGTAACAGAAAAGGAATATCAAGAATATCTATTCAGTGACGAGGGTCAGTTGACCTCCGCCTTAGCGACAGTATTCGATCTGACTGAACCTTGGGCATTCCGCTTTAAGAAAATGCTTCATTTAAGCCCCGAGGATGGCGGCTTCAGCACATGGGCAGATGTCAAGCAAGAATTGTATATTCTTTTACAGAATCACCTTAGTGGGAACAGTCAGTTTCATGATTCAAGCACAACCTCTTTGTTGGAAAATACACATGGTAATTTGCCTTCGCTGGACAGCGATTTGCCAAGCACGTCTGGATTGGTTGAGAAAAATACTGAAAATTTTGATTACAGTACACCAAATTCTAGTCTGGCAGCAGGAAGAGATTCTCTGAAGGATCAGGCTGGAACAGTCTATTATAATTCTGGTGTTCTTAGCATCGGACGCCTTAAGAGTCAGAAGAAATCACCAGATTCATCCGAGCGAACAGTCACCTCACAGGCTTCACCCTCAGCACCCGAGACAACCGAAGATGCGATTACTATTGATGACGATACAAATTCTGAGGATAATTTTACAGGTGGTGTACATGCTCCTTCAAATCAGAGTCCGTCTAATCCTGGTAAAGTCGGTGACGAGATGTGGGTGGCCAGCGGTAGTACGAGCACAGATCATCGTCTGGAATCTGGTCGTAACCCTTTTCAACAGCAAATTTCTAACTCAAGCATCAGTATCACCTCGTCTATTGATAGGAATTCTCTCACCTCTACCTCTTCAGGGTATTCCTCTGCCACTGCAATTATATCCACCCCAAGTCGATTCTCATCACCGATCAACAAAGTTGGTGCTCGTATTCCATCTTTAGACTTGTCATTATTTGGCCGCAATCAGGTTGGTATCGATGTTGGTGATTGCCCTTCTTCTAGCGAGCCACGGAACATGTCTCGTATCATGTCCAGATACTCGTCGCAGTCTGCTGTTGCTATGGAATCCAGTCCTGGTAATAGTGGAGGCGGTGAGTCCGTTTCTCTAAAGTCATCGAATCGTGCTAGTAACATTCTGTCAAATCCTCATCACTCGACGAGTAAGTCTTTTGTGGCCAAGCTTTGGGCATTGAGAGATAAACTTGCAGAACGTTGCCGAGAGGATCCCGGCATTAGTTGGCACGATAAATTGCGTCCTCACTTAAAACTTATCCGTACACAGCTTGGAGAAACGTACACTCTCCCAAATACAGTTCAAGAATGTATGGCGGATCTTTTCCTGGTGACTCTACAGCAGGAACTCCTTGAAAAGCCCTCCACAGCATATATGGAAACAAATTCTTAGATGCTGATACAATGAATCTTATAAATTATTTAAACCATTTTGAAAAAATAGAAAAAAGGTTTCTGTAGATTTCAGCTTTTGAAAAAGTTTTATTTGTATAAATTTTATCCGGCCATTAGGAATTTTTAAAAAGTCAAACATTTTATGAATTTTTTTTTTTTTTTTTTTTAACAAGGTGTTTTAATCGTTGTTTTTTGGTAACATCAGAATGATTTCTTCAACCTTATCATATATGTTTTTTTTAACTGTGGACAAAAACATTACAAGGACCAAAAAAAAAAAAATCAAAGATCTTGGAGAGGACAAACATGAAATTAGTCTGAACAAACCAAAATGCAATTATTGGTTTCTACCATTTCCTTTTTATGTTGACTAAAAAAAGAAAAAGTATTTTGTTCAAAACTAGTGGTTGATTTTTCCAGCCTTACGGATTCTCGCAGTGCAATCAAATATGAGATCCAAATTCTATTTGAACGAGAAAGCTGCATACAAATAAAGGCACGCATCAGATATCAATTGACAAGTCTGCTGGCAATTTATGCGAATTGTCCGAAATTATAAGCAAGAAAAGAAAATGGAATGATTTATACTTACTAACATATATAATTTAAGTCAGTCATGGGTAAACTGTGGCCTGCGTGCGTCTCATTTGGTCTTTCTAAATGGCACTCTTAATTTCATAAGGAAAATAACATTTCTTAAAATTCTGTTTTGTTTCATTCTCACTTGTTCACTTACACACTCTCTCATATGTAACTGCATACATAAACAATAATTGATTATGTTTCTTGAATTTTGCAAACATTTGGTGAAAGTAACATTTTCACCATTTTAAAACAGGAGAGTTTCACTAAGGAAGGTTGTATGTGTAAAAATGATTTCCTTTTGAAGCAGGAAATATTCATAAGAATTTTTTTTTCTCTGGAGAAAAAAAAAATATACCTTTTCATTTTTGTTATTTACAAATGAATAAATTAGAAATAAATCACATGCAGGGACGTGTGTTAATCACACTGTCACTAGTGAGATTATATCAAGACTTCAATTTTTTTTTTAATTATAGAAAAACAATTTCCCCCTCCCCCCCCCAAAAAAAAAAACTTTTCTTGCAATTTTAAGGTATATGCTTATGCATATGATTTTCTGTACTGAAAATTACTAAGGGTATCTACTATGAAAAATTATCTTGAATCATATTAGTAGTGCAGCCCACTACCCCAAAAAAAGTCACCCATGCCTCGTTTAAGTTGTGATAAGATATACCACCTGTATCACATGAAAGTTGATACATTTATTATATGAAATATGTATAAAATGTAATAACTATTATCAGACGCAGGTAGTATGTTGGTTAATATCTCTATCTATCTAAGAGCTCCTTTCTTTTTTTTTTTTCTTTTTTTTTTTCACTCTTCTCTCAAGTTCATCCTATAACTAATTTTGGAGGTACCTTCAAACTTTTAACCTGTAGTGTGTATCTCTATCTATAAAAGGCAGGATGTGTATGTGTGTGTGTGTAACAAATGCACGGCCGCAATTTTCAACGGATTTACACCAAAATTTACATGCACATGCTCCAAGTTAGCGGGAAGGCCAAGACTGACCTTGCATTTTCCAACTCCCATCGATAGTGGAAATAATCGATTTTTTTCATGCTTCTACAGCAGTTTTCATGTAGTTTGTGGCCATTTTGTACTGGCCAGAGGGAGAGCCAATAGCTGGCTGCCACGAATAGGCAGGAAGATTCTATTGGCCAGCGTGAAAGCCAACAGCTGACTGACATGAATGTTAACTAGCATGCTAGCATGCAAAAAAATTGATAGCTGCATTCGTCACAAGTGGGAAAAATTTAAATCTGCATGGCACTTTACTCCAATTGGCTCATTCGCTTGCTTAAACTCAACGTTGATTCTGATTCCGCAGAACTGGGTTAGGTGTGAAAAAGTATTTGTTGTTAACATTCTTTTTTTCATTCGGTTTTTCCAGTTACGAGTCCTTTTTTTAAAGCTGATCGTTTTGTGTTCATTTTGTTTAGTTCTTTTTTCGTAACAGATTTAATGTTTAGTATAGAGCTTAGAAAAAAATTGCAGTGTGAGATAGGCAAGAAGTAAGGCATGTAGCAACATCAGCACAGCAAAGGGCACTCCTTTAAAGGCAAGGAAGAGCAAAAATATTTTAATTCAAGTGATAGCGATTGCTGTATGAGTTGAATCAAGCACGGGCAATGCCGGGCCATGCTGCTAGTTGTCTATATAAAACGAAATGATTTCCGTTAATTGCATGAGACACAGATCTCTTCATTAAGATGAATGAACGAATTCATTTTTTTTTTAGATACGATTAAAATCACAAATTTTATTTTTTTAAAGATCTTTCATTAGGCAGATGTCGAAAAACTTTGTGTGTGCTTCATTTGGACTGATTTTTTAATCCCTGCTTTTCACAATGTTTTGTCTTTTTTGAGTGCCTGTTGTGTTATGTGTGTTGATTATCCTACATATCATGCTCTGATAACAGGATCAGTACACCAAGTGTAGGAACAAGTGATAAACTTGGGATTCACTAGGCCTGGGCAAGGAGGGATGGAAATGGATGCAAATGTTTAACTAGAAGTGACCTGTCCAATGCAAAGGTCAAGAAAGAATGCAGACTCGGTGGACATGATATGTGCAAAAGAGAAGGCTGAGGAAGGCTGGAGGGTACATAGCTGAAACAGGTAAATCAACAAATTAGTCCAAACCTGTCACATACAAGGTCTGTCTGAAAAGTAACAGGACTGGGTGCCATTAATCTATTTCAATTCCAAGCAACAAACTACATGATTTCCTCTTTAAAGTAAATCCCCCTCGAGTCTAATGCACTTTCCCATCCTTCTCTGCCACGCTTCTATGCACTGCTGGAAGGATTCTTTTTGGATGCCCTTCCATTCTGTCATTATGCCCCTCTTGATGGACTCCACACCTTCAAAACAGGTCCCCTTGATGATCACATGAGCTTGGAGAAAGGAAAACATCACACAGCAATTGAGAGGTTTTTCTATTAAAGCAATGTCCTTCTCAGCCAGATGCTCAGGGCATTGAGCAAATAATTATTTGTCCTGCCACATATCTCGTGTCTTCTCGTGCACTGAGCGAAGCAAATGCCACAGAATCTCTCTTATAGACTTGCTGATTGATTGTCTGGCTCTGTGACAAGAACTCATTCTGGACAATGCCAATCATATCGAAGAATGTGAACCATCCCATTACTTTTCAGAGAGATCGTGTACAATGACTTTACATTGAAAAAATTAAAGTTGGCAATTTCGGCTTGAACATTGAAGTGGAAAAAAACATTGTCTAACAAAATTCAGACAAGTTGCGGAAACTTCAATCAAAAACAGAAAATGAGGACCAGAATTATTAATACAAAACCAAGTTAAAATATAACATTGAATTATGGGATAATAAGAAATTAAGTCAAACTGTAAAATCTTAGTCATATTCTTCTGGTGTCTGTTCAAAATGGCATCCTTTTCTTGTTTGCCTATCGTCCAGCTCACATTCCTCCCCAGTCTTTTGAGAAGGTGTAGAGGTTTATCCCTTGCTTCCTGTTTAGGATTGAGTTCCTTCTCCTAAATTCTTCTCGTTCTCTTTCATGCCCCTTGTGTCTTGGTAGCATTATCACTATACTTGGGTTTGAAACGATTAAAAAAAAAATTAAACCAGTGATTTGCAACCTTTTTTTTTTTTTTTTTTTTTTTTTTTTACTTCAGGTGCACTTGTAGAATAACTAAAATGCTGGGGTTCACTTTAAATCTTAATAGGGAAAAAAATTAGTCATAAACTTTGTAAATAGGAAATTTTGGTTTAGCAGTACAGTTTTCATTTAAAGGGATTTATGAAGAATCGGTTAACTTTTTTTTAAAGAGGTTTTATTGGCCAATTTAAATCCCTTGAAGAAGGCAAAGGATTATCCACTCCTTAAAGATTAAGGAATTTAACATCCAGTTCAAAATATCAAATGACCAATACTTGAATTAGGCACAAAAGGCATGTGCTTGGTGTCCCTAGATCTTTAAATATAAAAATAATTCATAAATTACTCTTCTGTTAAATTGAGACGCACCTGGCTAATTCTCAGGGTGCATTAGTACACCCAGTTTAAACACTTAAGAAACACCAATCTAAACTAATAAACTATGACATGTGATGGAAAATTTCCAAGTTTTTAGCTGAAATCAAGAAAAAACAAACTTTAAGTCACATTAAAGAAAGGAAAAAAAGTTTAAACAAACTTTAAGTCACATTAAAGAAAGGAAAAAAAGTTTAAACAAACTTTAAGTCACATTAAAGAAAGGAAAAAAAAGTTTAAACAAACTTTAAGTCACATTAAAGAAAGGAAAAAAAGAAGGCACCAATTTAAACTGACCACAGTAAGGTATAAGTTAACAGGCAATAGATAAATGTGCTTGATAAAAGGATGTTTTTTCCCATGACACTACTTTTTTAACTACCTTCACTCTTCATCCATGTTTTTCGTTTTAAAAAGCAATGATTAGAATTTCAATAAAACATAAACATATGATGGAAGTGAATTTATACATTTTTTTTTTTCTTTTTTTGAGAATTTACAACAAAAATATTAAACATTATTTATTAAATTCTTTATTTACAAGAATAATTTTATATTTATAACATTCTAAAAACTAATGCAATATTTATCATTTACCAATTTATAAAAATATAAATATAAAAAATTTTTATTCATAAATTTATAAACATTTACTAAATTATTAAAATGCGAACCAACTATAAGGAAATCATTATTTACCATTTTATAAAATTTGAATCATGCTTTTGCTAACCATTCCAATTTATAAATATTAGGTTGGTGCAAAAATAATGACGTAATAATGTCGTTTTTTGACGTTAAAAAACGACATTATTGCGTCATTATTTTTGCACCAACCTAATAAATATATTAAATAAACAATCTAATAAATAAATAAATAGTGTTTATAATTTTTTGTTGTAAATTCTCAAGAACAAAGAAAATGTATAAATTCACTTTCATCATATGTTTAGGTTTTATTCTAATAATTGCTTTTTAAAATAGAAAACATTGCCGAAGAGTGAAGGTAGTTTAAAAAAAAAAAAGCGGTGTCATGGGATAAAATTATCCTTTTCTCACTCCGTTCTAGGTTTAACCGTGTTTGCCAGTTAATGAATGACTCTTCTGTGTTGATCTGGAAAAGAAGCTCAAATTAATTTTCTTTGCTTGCCCAAAATTGGACTATAAATTCCAGGGGAGGTAATAACGTTTATTTTTTGATCGGATTATTTTTCCTTCAGTTCTTTTGTATTTTCTTAAATTAAAATCCACTGCATTTTTACTTTTTATTCAAAATGTTTTGATATTTTTTTCAGACACTTAGTAATTATCAAGTGGGAAAGTTTTTCAGTGACAATTGCCTACTGACACTTTCTATATATTTACCCTAAACCCCAGGGCTGCTATGCACACCTGACTGCAATTACCCTAAACCTCAGAGCTGCTATGCACACCTGACTGCAATTTTCCCATCAATAGTGAATTGTAAATTAGAATAACAACTGTTAAAATAAAATCAGTGTAGAAAAAAATATCATTTTCCATTCAGTAAACATTTTTCTTGCTAGGATAAATATATCTTAAAAACATGAGGCAAATCATCCTATTAATATAGTTAGAAAATCATCTGTCTTATAAATGTCTTTTTGGACAAAAGTTTGAGAAAAATATCTGGCTTTCACAATTAAAGAGAACTTACTGATTTGTATGTTAAATTTAATTTGTTGACTGCTTGGTGATCTAATTTCAAATTGTCCATATAAAATCAATCAGTAATGTGCCATGTGTGATACATACTTAGGTGATCATGTATCTTTCAATACATGACTGACGAGGCAGATTTTTTTTTCCTCCAATAGGTTAATATTTCTTTCTATGGTAGACCAGTTGCCATCCAGGGCTGTAGAGCCCGGTCTGTTCTGCTATTTACATATAGCTGGTGGGAGAAGAAGAGGATTCATACCTTTCCTAAGGGTATTAGCAAGTAAGTGAATGTAATGGAAATTCAAAGTCATCCCTCCAATTCCTCAATCCAAGCCGCTATCCATTACTCCACCATGCCTCCATATAAAATACATTTATTAGAAGATATATTCAGTTTGGGTACAGAAGTCATTAAATATGACTTCAATCAACCACTCATTTCAATTTATACTTTTTTTTTTCTTTTTTTTTTTTCCTGTTATCTTGGGGTTGTTACCAGACAGGATAATTAATCCTTGCAACACAGATATCCATTTCAATTTCATTCAAATTGTGTGTATGTACATTTATGTATGTGACTTCATTTGCTGTACAAAATGTTTATCCTGCCACTGGACGTGACTCTGATCCTCGAACAATAGTGTGTTTGAATTTCATAGGTGTGTTGTCATATCCTGCTATGGCAACAGAAAACAACTTTGAGTTAAATAATTAACAATAAGGATACTGCAATTAAGAGACCTTGAAGAAGAATGCAGTCGAAAAGGAAGTAATATTAGTAATGAAGAGTGCTAAAGGTTAAAAATGCTTTTAGAAATAATTCTATTACCGAATAATTTCTGAAGAGTTTGAAAAAACACTATAATTATCTGATTTTGTTTTGTTTTTTCTACAACCTTATGATTTTATTGCTCAGTCCAGTGTAATGGTTGTTCAGACTAAGTGGAAGGGGAATGTATTATTCTAATATTTTATTTTGGACTTGGTCAAATTGGGTGTAAGTCACCCACACACAACACTGATATATACATATGCACATGCAAAGTTAAATGCAGACAGTATATAATATAGAAAAAAAACAGCTTTTTTTCGATAATCTAGATTTACTTGCCAAGAATTACATATTCAAATTTATTTGAATTCTCTGTTCAACCTTAAATATGATGAACTAGAAACTACTTTTGTCAAATTATTGTCACCAACAACCAAAGATTTTCCTTAATATCTTTGAAGTAAGTCAGTTTCTGCTTTAAGATAAAGCTTAACCACATAAAAAAATATTTCTTTCCCAGTATAATTCTTCTAGTTGGCTACATAAATTTTTCCCATTATAATTCTTCTTGCTTGTATAATTTTTTTCCAATTATAATTCTTCTAGATGCCTATATAATTGTTTTCCAAATTAACCACATAAAAATGTACTTATTTAAAGTAATCAGTTTTTTGTTTTTTCTTCCAAGTGTCATTCTTCTAGTTGGTTATATAATATTTTTCAAGTATAATTCTTTTAACTCACTATATAATTTTTTTCCAAGTATAATTCTAGTTGACTATATAATTTTTTCCAGTTATAATTCTAGTTTTTTTTAAATTATAATTCTTCTACTTGTCTATATAATTTTTTTTTTTGCAAGTATAATTCTTCTATATGACCATATAATTTCTTTCCAGGTATAATTCTTCTACTTGGCTATATGAATTTTTTCCATTATAATTCTTCTTGCCTATATAATTTTTTTTCAATTATAATTCTTCTAGATGTCTATATAATTGTTTTCCAAATATAATGCCCCTAGTTGGTGATATAATTTTTTTTAAATTCTTTTAGTTGCTATATATCTTTTTCTAAGTACAGAAATATCTTCCATTTATCATGATGACATTTGAATTTGTTTTGACAATTCTGCATATTTAATGTGCAATCTCATTTATTAAAAGAAAACAGAAATATTTAACTGAAAATAAACAATTAATGAAATTGGTTGTGTTCTTGACAATGCCTTATTGTACACTGCATGTACATAACACTATTTATTGTTGAACTGTTTGCAGTTTTTATTAACATTGTTTTTGGCTAACTAACCACTGTTGTTTTTTTTAATCACTCAAATGCAATTTCTGTATATCAAAACTGTCGAGTTTTCCTAACATATCCATTTTTATCAGTCAGTTATATGCCATGTGTGATACATACTTAGGCACATCTTTCAATACATGACTGACGAGGCAGATTTTTTCCCGCAATAGCTTGCCATTTGTTTTTGCGGTAGACCAGTTGCCATCCAAGGCTATAGAACCCAGTCTGACCTGCTATTTATCCATATCTGGAGGGGAGAAGAAGAAGAAGATTCATACCTTTCCCAAGGGTATTAGCACGTAATGGATTCGAGTGGAATTCAAACTCGGCTCTCCGATTCATCAGCCTCTATCCATTACTCTACCGTGCATGATTCTTCAATCCATTACTCTTAATTTCAGCAGTACAGACCTTTCATACAAATCAATCAGTCAGTTATGTGCCATACATGATACACACTTAGGCGATCATGTATCTTTCAATACATGACTGACGAGGCATGTTTTTCCAGCAGTAGGTTGCCATTTCTTTCTGCTCTAGACCAGTTACCATCCAAAGCTGTAGAACCCGATCTGACCTGCTGTTTACCCATAGCTGGGGCAAGAAGAGGATTCATACCTTTCCCAAGGGGTATTAGCACGTCAGTGAATATAATGGATTCGATTGGAATTCAAACTCGGCTCTATCTATTACTCCACTGTGCCTCCATATAAAATACTACATTTATTACAAGATAAGTTTGGATACAGAAATCATTAAATATTACTTAAAAATATTTCTACAAGATTTCTACAAACCGTGCATCCTTTCACACACTCTGTATGTGTGAAATAATTTTGATCCTAGCAGAAAGTATGGCAACACAAAAAAAAATGGTCTGTCCACATTTAAAAAAATAAAAGAATTTTTTTGTGATTAATACATTAGACATTCTACATTCATTCATCAGAATGAAAATATTTTATCTTTTATCAATATAAAAGCAAGTAGTGGGGGGGGGGGTTCTGTTCATAATATACAGTCAAACAGATACCTGATTATTTAGAGTTATTTGTACTTTGTTTTTTATTTACAATTATATACATTTATGTGGTGCATTCATGTATTTAACTAGAGAAGTAACGAACAAGAGTGTGGCCAAAGATGATCTGATGTAATACCTCAGGCCTTGTATAGTCAGAGATAGGAAATGGTGGATGTCAACCAAGGAGGGGGTTCCTGCAACTGAAAGCACTGCATTTAGATTTGGATGTAGTACATTTATTCATATATGAATCCATTCATGTGACATTGTCAATTCGTCATCACCTATGATGATGAATAAATATCTTAGACCATATTGTTGAACACTATTTTTTTTAGAAATTTTTTAAGTGGTATATTTTTTGTTGTTTTTTTTTTTTTTTTTTTTTTTATCATTTCATCCCAAGCAAGGTGATAATGCCGCTAAGATGCAACAGGGGCTACAGAGAGTGAAAGAGAATGAAGAATATACAGAGTAGAAAGGACAATAAAAGAACGGGTATCAAGAAGATGACGATTGATATTGCATTTAAATTTTTGAAGATCATAGTTGACAGGAAAGCGAGAACCTGGAAGAGAGTTCCACAAGCAATAAATGCAAGAGAATAAACTATTAGAGAATATAACTTAGTTACATCTAGACATTTCAACAGTTAAAATGAGGAGACCTAACTGCCAACCTAGTACAATTCATGAGGTCAAGGTTCCAAAGAAGAAAGCTCAGAACAGTTGACATGAAAATATTTATAGAAAACAAAAGATATATATATATATATATATTTTCCGTTTGTATGTTATTTTTCTGGATACAACTTATTTAAGTAAATGCTTCGTTTTTAATTAAATAGTATTAATTATATATATATTTTATTTATTTATTTCTGTTTGAATGATTTGATACTGTAATTATTCTATAAACAAGACACGCACCCACTCAAAAATGATAAAAAATATCAATATTTTTTGCAGTTCTGAGAAATGACAGACAATGGTCAAATGAATGATAACATAAATTAGTCACAAAAATAATTTTTCTCATTTTTTACGAGAGGACGCTTTTTTTTCAGTGGTATCCAAAATACGAACTCTTTTTTTTGCTTTTCCTGAATGAAAAGAGAGAAAAAAATGATTTGGATGTCATTACTTTTTAATATACATAACAAATTTTACATTCCAACTCCTGAATAACCTCCCTTAGATTTCTTTACCAACCCTCATATTCTGATCAGCTGAAAATGTGACAAAAAAAAAATTATATCTTCCATTTTACTACTGGTAGTCATAAAACTACCAGTACTCCTGGCCCAGATAAAATCACGTACAGTCCACTTGACTATTTGGTTAACCTAACCAACTGAGTAGTGACTCATTGTTCCACAAAGAGAAGGTTTTTATGTTTTTTACAATGATGGTCACTCTGTACAAGGCACAAGAGCCACTCGAAGTAGAGGGTTACAGAGTAAGAGACACAATTTATGTGGATATGTGGGCAAGATAACAGTTGACCCTAAACATGAACAGATTAAGATTGTAGTGATTGGGAAAGCATCATCTTGGGAGTCGGTTCCACAGAGCAGGTAGAGAGTTACAGAGTAAGAAACACAGTTCATATGGATATGTGGGGAAGATAACAGTTAACCCTAGACTTGAACAGGTTAAGATTGTAGTGATTGGGAAAGCATCCTCTTGGGAGTCAGTTCCACGAAGCAGCAGTTCATGGGAAGAAGCTACTCAAGTGGAACTTGCATCTCACCAATGGAATCCGAACAGAATGAGGGTGGTTCACTATGATGTGTTAGACATGGTAGGGGGTCTTCTACAATGAAGGAATACACATTGAGAGAACATTTTCAAAACAAGGGCATTTTTTTTTTTGCTACTGTTAGTTTATTAACCTCAAATATCTATGATTTCAAATATATCCAGGAATTTTTTTGCAAGTATTTATAATGTAGATAAAATGGTAAATATGTAAGACAATTTGGAAATATTCTCTCTGGACATTTCACCAATGAATTGGTGTCATCAGAAATAAGTTGTATGTTTGACGATGCCAGTTCATCATTAAAAGATGTTAAAATTCATGTTTTCTAAATTATCTTATATATCCACCATTCCATTGGAATTACACCCAAATGTAATTCATTATAGATTAAATAAATTACTGTATTTGCCAGCCTATTGGACATACCCACACTTTAGATACACACAGATTTTGGCATGGAATATTTTTAAATGTACACGCCACAACCAAAACAATCAAAATTATAAACTTTTGACATTCTCACTAATCATGAAGAGACACAGTATTAGCACAAATTATACTACTGGTCTTCTTTTTTTTTTTTCTTTTTTAATATAAGTGAGGGTATGGTTTAATTACCAACACATTTTTTTAAAATAATTTAGCAACAGTTCAATTTTTCCTCTCTCTTGATACTCTGCTTAACTTTTGAAATGCATCTTTGGCCATCACAATATGTCTTCAGATTTCAGTGTCAGAATACTTCCAAGTTATTTAAATTTTTGTACTTGTTTGATTTTTAGTATCTCCAATTTGGAATTTACACTCTGGGCTCATCCTTTTGCTAATGAGCATATTCATTCTGTGTTGTAGTTTATAATTAGTCTTTTCTTCTTGCTTTCCTACATTACCTTCTGTAGATTTTGTAGTTTCCTTTCCATATCTGCTATGAACACTGTCATCAGCATCCCTTATGCTGACTACTAGTTGGGCCATTTCTTTTATAGGCAGTTATTTCAAAGGGGGGAAAAACTATGGTTGCCTTCACCACAGTAAGTTTGACTTTTTTTGATTTTTATTTATTTTTTATTTACAAATTCTTATTGGTCACAAATTGATTATTTTTCATTTATGAAATAAGAAAAATATGATCATATGTAACGTTGTGAAGAAATCTAAGGGAGGCAACTCAGTATTTGGAATGTAAAATTAGTTTCAGATATGAAAAGCAACTATTCAAAGAGTTTTATTGTAGATGTTTAAGAGTTGTTTGTGAACAAATAAAAGTTGAAAGGTCCAAAATTTTTTTATTCATGTGTGTCAGCTAATACAAAAAACCAATTTTCAAGAAAGGTTAAAAGATCTTAATTCCTGTCTTTATAAAATTGTTTACAGATAACACAAGAATGAAACGCGTCACATGAAATATTTTCCCATGTTTTCATGGATTTTCATATATATATATATATATATATATATATATATATATATATATACACATTAAGAAATGGACAAAGTCCGACAATTTTTATTTATTAAAGACATTTTTATGTTTAATGTTCTTTTTATAGATACAAGCTACAAAATGTTATTTAATACTGTTTATTATAAACAGAGCATTTACTTAAATACTTGTATCTATAAAAAGAACGTTAAACATAAAAATGTCTTTAATAAATAAAGATATATATATATATGTCTTATGATTATACCAACAAAGAAGACTTGATTTTGTGTTTGAGAGACTAAAGCTAAACTGTTTATCTGGTTTTAATGCATGACTGGCACTTTTCCATAAATTATTTAATTTTATTTGCTTCAACCACTTTGGAAGATAATCAACAATTTATTCCTAAATATGGTTATGCATAGAATAAATTCATTCCATAATTCTGATTCTTGTCTATAACATGAAGAAGAGTCTTTCACTTCTAAATGATTGGACTTATTTGTTGTTGTTTTCATATTTCTGCTTATTTAATCTACAGCTTTCTTTGGGTATGTAATATTTAAGGAAAGAGAAAGGTCTTGTCCTAAACAATATCACAAAAACAATGATCAGTATTAGTTTTCTCTTTCCTTATAGATTACCAGATGAAAGAGAGCCAAGATAAACAGACTTAATTGTCTCAGCCACTCTTGGCATATGGTTTTGATATATTGAAGAATATTTGATTATTATGTAAAATACTTAAGATTATAATAATCATAACTATTCTTATAATGATTATTATTATGAATTTTATATTATCCAGAATATTAATGATTATTATTAATATGATTTTGAAGAATACTTATGATTTTGATATTAAGGAAAGTACTTATGATTATTATTATGATTTTGATATTATATAGAATATTATTATTGTGATTACAGTATACAGAATATTTATTGTTATTAGGATTTTGATATTAAGCTCAATACTTATGATTTTGATATGCAAAATATTTATACTATTATGATGATGATACAGAATATTCATGATTTTGATGATGATGAAAAATGCTTCCTGTATGTGATGAAAACTGTTGAACATAAATTATTAACATCTTCATCATCCTGTTTACAGCAAATCTTTCACAAGTGAATTATCTTCCATCTTGTGGGTTGTGCAGTTTTTCATTGTTCATTCTTTTTGTTGGACTGAATCAATGGAGACATTTAAAAGATTCTATTTGTAAAACATTTCTTTGTTTTTTCAACCATAATAAATGCTACATATTATTATTTGGCTTTTATTCTTATTTCAGATTCAATGTAAAAACCTTTTTTCATTTTTCACCAAAATACAATGTCTTCATTTCTCACTAATGTGTGAACTTACAACAGGCTACCTCAGTTTCAAACTGACTGGTCAGCTTCTGCACTGTACTGTGGTTTGATTCCTGTTTACATCAGTGTCAACAAAACTCGGCCAGTGTATATTCTATTCATATTGAACAAAACATGTAACACAAAAAGTATTTCCCAATTTCTCATTAATTTTCCTAACATTATTATGCAGTTGCTATTTATTACTTGTAGCATTATCTTTTTAATTTTTGAAAATGTTTTTTTTTTTTTTATATATATATATTCTGGCTATGGTTTATATTCTTAATAATTTAACTTTTCTTTAAAATTTTAAATGGTTGATAAAAATTATTAGGTTGGTGCAAAAATAATGTCGTTTTCTCACATATGTTACTATGTGAGAAAACGACGTTATTTTTGCACCAACCTAATATTTTTATTCGTTTTTTTAATATATTTTTTCTTCATATAAACTATCAAAAACAATCTATTGTTAATCTTATTATATCTTATTTGTAAGCATATTTTGATAATTTTAAGTGGCAACAATTTTTTTTTGTTATATAATTAATAATTATTGTTATATAATTAATATTTTTGTTTTATAAAACTTCTTTTTTTCAGCTTTCCTTTAGATTCACTTTATCTTTCTTATAGCCCCAATTTGAGGTTTTATGGTTAATATCTGGGTTGAATTTGTGTAGCTTCTTTCCTTTTAAGATAGGTAACTTCTACCATCCCATTACCACCACTCAAGCAATCTGTCTTGTCTGCTGTGTTATAGGTTGGCTCTGTATTAATATATCAACTGCCATCTTTGTTAAATATTAAATTTGAAATCTCTAGTTCCAACACTGAATACAGTCCACCATTTGAGTTGAATAAGGCTAACACATTCAATGTTAGTTGAAATAGTCTATACTCATGAGGTGACTTTGGATTTCTCTGTTATGTAATAATATATATACATATATATATATATAGAGAGAGAGAGAATTATTATGAAAGTTTTTTCGCTTGTCCTTACTTTAAAGTTTTGTGGTCATATAGATGTGACTACTCGTCAGAGTCCAACTCCACCCTGACGAGTAATCACATCTATGTGACCATGAAACTTTGAAGTAAGCATGAATTAAGTGAAAAAACTTTTTCATATTAATTCTGTTAACACTCTATATTTATCTCTGATAGTCAGCACTCTACCACAAAGTCTGCTTGCCTTAAATGCCTCCCACTGAAAATTAACACTGTCTATTTATCTATAGATATATATATATATGTACAAGTATATGATTGGTGTATACGGAATAAATTCCAATAACCAACAATTACTGTTCTTAAAAGAGTGCTCAATACAGAGTAGAGCAAATATAATTATTTATTTAAAAATTATAACATAAATATGTTATAAAATCACTACAAAAATAGCCATTTTGTTTCAACACCTCTGGTGTCTTATCAAGTGATGATGTAGATTGTAGAATAAAGGTTTTAAAAGTGTTAAAATTAATTCTCGTATACTTGTATTTTGATTGGTCATTTCAGCTCATGCAACAGCGTTTCCCCTTACGAGGGGTGGTTAATTAATTTGAACCTTTTAAAACCTTTATTCTACAATCTATATTCAACATCATCACTTGATAAGACACCAGAAGTGTTGAAACAAAATGGCTACTTTTGTAGTGATTTTATAACATATTTATGTTATAATTTTTAAATAAATAATTATATATATATTATTTTTGTTGCAATATATTAGAACAAAAAGATTTTGACATAGCTACACAATAGTTTTCATGTTTCAGCACCTTGTGCCTCTTCAGGCGATGGTAAGTTACTGATCATTAAATGATTTTTAAGAAAATTTCAAAAGCAAAGGGATAGCTCTTTTCCAAAAGATAAATTTGGGGAGGTTAAGAAAACACAAGGTCGGAATTAAAAATAGACTTATTGCCTTGATCAACCAATTAGTTGTCAGATCTATGCTAAATACAAAATTACGCTCAGAGGGTAGAGGTGGGGGGAGTTATTTTTTCATGAATGATAAACTGGAACTTAGACAGGTCATCATTGACATTTGCTGAAAGCATGCAAGCAACAACGTATCATAATTGTAGACAAATATAACGTTCAATTTTTCAAAGGATGCTGAGGAGACGGGTAGGAGAGAGAGAGAGAATTATTATGAAAGTTTTTTCACTTATGCTTACTTTAAAGTTTTGTGGTCATATAGATGTGACTACTCGTCAGAGTCCAACTCCACCCTGACGAGTAATCACATCTATGTGACCATGAAACTTTGAAGTAAGCATGAATTAAGTGAAAAATGGATGTAAAGTTAATTTCAACAGAAAAATTTTTTTTAAATGAATCTGTAGATAAAATTAATGTGGAACAACTATATGAGATATTAATAATACTAACTGGACAGCAATACATAATACTAAATCCAAATAAACAAAATAAGATAATTACTTGTAGAGGGTGGACTATTATTTACTTATAAATTATGGCCATAAGAAATGGTACTACCTCATTTTTAAAATTTAACTATATTTTAAGATAAAAGATAAACTGTGTCAGCAATTTACAGTTAATTCACTTCTTTGGTTAAATAGAGATTTTTCGTCAGCAAATTGGATAATTTCTAGTTTCTCATGTAAACATAAGAAGCAAGGTTCATTTAAAGATTTACAGGTTCTAGCTTTTTTAGTATTTTCCATTTTACTTTTTATTTTATTTTTCATTTTTCCATTTTATTTTTCCTTGCTTTATATATCTTCCTCAGTTTTTATTTAACTTTTATAACCAAAATATCTGGTAAAGTAAAAAAAACGCTAACTTACATCACTTGATCTTGTTTTCTGCGAGTTTTAGAGTTGTTTTTCTATTGTTAGTATTTTAATATGGTGTATATGGTGTATATTACAGTAGAAATCCCAATTCTCAGTTGCAACAACCGATCCAAAGTGAAATTGCTCTATGGACCACTAAAATATTACTGTAGACCCCCAATTGCCTATTTTTTTGTGTGAACCCCAGTCATGTTACATGAATTGAGAACCACTGGTCTATATGAACCCATGCCTAGAATTTCCATCACCTTCCAGCCAAGTGTCACTTGATCTCAAAAACTTTTTATTTATTTAATTTCCTTTTTAGTATTTCTGGACAGTAGGTAGTTGCTGTAAATCTCGCATCTCAGTTTTGCTTTTGGTACTCATAAAACTTCTATTACTCCTGGTTCAGATTAAATCATTTACAGTCCATTTGACAATGTGGTTAACTTAACCAATTTAGTAGTGACCCATTGAGTCACAAAGAATATTTTGTTTTTTTGTTTTACAATGATGTTCACTCTGTACAAGGCCCGAGTGCCACTCGAGATAGAGGGTTACAGAATAAACCCTAGACTTGAACAGCTATTTGATATGCGTAAAATAATTTACGGTGTTGTAGAAGAATAAAAAATATGCACTAAATGTGATAGTATTTGTTGTTACAGTGGTAAAACACAGGTAAGTTTTCTTATGAACAGAAGGAGCAATATACTGAAAGGCTTTGGAACAAGAGGGGTTAATACATAAATCTGTGGGAAAAATTGACGATTTAATTCACATATAGACAACACCTGGAATTGGTGTGTCAAGGGTTTGAACAATGGAAAATGACCCAGATTTAAAGAGCAATGATGATTGACATGTGTTCTGTGCAGTTGAAAATGCAAGCTGTAAAGCGAAAACTTCCTTTTTGTAAACAACAAATTTGGAGTTGATTTCTCCTGGTCAAAAGTTTGAGTTGAAATACCAGGAGGGGGTGGATAAGCCACCCACACTCACTGAGGAGGTTTAGTGAGAGGTAATAATATGAGAGAGTGGAAGAAGGGAATTCCCCAGAATTATGAAGTAAGCTGACAACAAAGGAGATTTACCAAAATTCTCCTATGCACTGTGCTTTGCACCAGTTTCAGCAAACATCAATAAATATGAATGTGTGAAGTGAATTCATCAGACAAGATGGAGATAGGAGAGAGACGGCAGAGAGTTTGTCCCGACCACCAGTTGTGATACCATCTATGTGATTGCCTGCTGAAAAGAACTCCCGACTTCAGCTTTGTGCCGGACTTTAGCAAAATGGCAACCGAAACTTTACCAAATCAACAATAATATCCCTTCTGATTTAGGCGTGGGTTGGGCTGATAACTAATTGCATGCTTACTCTGATATAACCAATTATTGTACGAAGAGCTGATATAAAAACAGTATTTACTTTTGTTCAATTTATTCGGGTGTTATTTTTTTCTCTGTGTATCTTCACCCTGCTTGGAACAGCCGAACATGAAGATATCTGTGACGATTTGATTTTGGCTGCCTTATGATCAAACTTAAATCTTAACGTGGGATAAGGTTAGCTCTGAATTGAAGCAGTCACTTCAGCAACCAGCCATAGTGTTAGAAGTCTTGAACAACCGGAGAGAGTGTTGTGCTTAAAGCACAGAGCGATTTAAAAGTCAAATTAAGAAAAGTGCTATTTGTCCACAAGTAAGCATTCCCTATAGTATCCCCGGGCTGTAAGCACAACAAATTATCACACTTCACTATTGGGGTGGTATTTTTTGTTTAAATCATGTTCTGTATCCATTTTTCTCCTTTGGGGCAAATTGATTAAAAAACAGCTCACCAATGGAATACAAAAAGAAAGAGTGGTTCAAGGTAATATACGTAGGATAGCGGATCTTAGAAGGTTAGAACTCATGGAACTTTGGAATGTAGTTTATCTGAACACTTTTCCATGGAAATAGCAAGAGGCTTACAATATTTCATCTGTGAGAAAAGGATAGTGAAACTCATAAAAAAAGGCTTTTCGAAACTTTATTTCTTATATAGCAAAGCCATTACATTTTACTGCCTTTTCTTGTGACAGTTTCTGATAATTCTCTCTTGTGTTTTTTTTTAAGATGCCTCAGCTTTCATCTGTCTTGATTACAATATTTCTCGAACTAAGAGAAGATTTATTTTCAATCAGTCTTTCTGGTATTCCTGTTATATTCCTTGACAATGTTTGTTCACTCTTCGATGGCGCCGCACCATTCAGTGGAGGTAGTTGGTCTTTGTGTAACGTTTTCTCCTTTGCCTGAAATACATTTTGATTTTTGAAGTATCATTAACTGTTTTTTTTTTTATTTGTTTGATTTTCTACAGCTTATCAACCTTTTGCAGGTTATTTGAAACCAGAAAATATATACAGGGTGCGATGAATAAATTGTTTTCTAAATTATACAGAAATGAAAATAACACTGGCATCTCATTTTAACAGATAGATTTACCAAAATTACACAAAAATATCTTGAAATACTAAAGAATAAATTTATTAAATAAAGTTGCAATTGGCTTCAATCACTGCCTCCAGACTTCAGAATCTCCTGCAACTCTTCTGGACAGTCTCCTTGTTTAAGTTGGTGAATGCTGCCATAATCCTTGCCTTCAGTTCATCTTTGGTATTACAAGGAGTTTTGTTGGTCTCTCACACAGCTGCACCCTACTTATAATAATCAAAGGGGTTGCAGTCTGTGGAGTTAGGTGGCCAGATGTAAGGAGTGATGTAGTTGCAGAAATTGTCTGACAGCCATGACTGGGTTCTCCTGCTTGTGTGGTATAGTTCAGAGTCGTGTTGCCAGGCATAGTGTCTACCAACAAGCCACCCTATTGGCACAGGATAGCACTCCCTCATCAAAGTACTTAATGTAGATGTCTATGTTGAGTCTAAGACCCTGTGAGAAAATGAATGGAGGTATGATGTCACCATTATTAGTGATCACTCCAAGCACCATGATGTTGACTGGATATATCATCCAACTCTTTCTGAATCCTCTGCACTGTCCTCAGATTGACACCCAAACACACTGAAATGTTCGTATTGGAGATTCTAGTGCGAATGCTAAGCAGTAGAGCATGTCATTTCCAAATTTCTGGCTGAGTGAATTGCATCAAAGTGCTTTTTTTTTTTATCACAAACAGTGCCCAACTTACCATACTATAGTTTAAATTTGACAAAATTAAAAACAATGCACATGGGCAAAATGAAAAATATAAAATGGCAACAATTTACATATCGCAACCTGTATTTAGATTGTAAATTTATTTATCTTTTTTTTTTTTTGAGATAATGATGATTTTAAAGATACAAGTCTTACTAATTAACCCATAGCTGGGAGAGAAGAGGAGAATTCGTACCTAATCAGAATTTGATAAACAAATAAGAAATTATAATGTGGATATAAAGTGGGGGAACAATTCTATATTACAATCAATATATAAATTGATCTCTCACTTTCTGACCACTTTTTCCTATACATTTATATTTGAGAGAATGTAAAATCTAAAAGACCTGCCTGTATAGCTAATCAGTATTTCATTGATTGTTTCTTTTTGTATGGCTTATCAGCCTTTTGTAAGTTATTTAAAGACAGAAAATATTTTTAGATTGTAAGAAACTTTTTTTTTTTTTTGGAGATAATGATTTAGAGATACAAGTTACTAATTAACCCATAGGTGGAGGGAGAAGAGGTGGATTCATGCCTTTCCTAAGTCTGCATGTAAGTGTATATAGTGAGCCCAACTGTAATTGAAACTTGGCACTCCAATTTACAATTCCGAGGTATTATACATTACACCACCTATACATCCAATTTTACAGCATCTGGTTTTCCCAATCTGTCACCCATCCAGCTAATGACCAGGCTTGACGTTGCTTAACATTGGTGATCATATGGGAACCGGTGTTTCAACATGATGTTGGCGTAAGTCTTATGCATATATGTGGGAAAGATAAAGATTAACCTTAGACTCAGAGATTAAGATTGTTGGAGCCAGGAAAGCATCTTCTTGGGAGCGTAGTGGTTCGACAGAAGAAACCAAGTAGAACTTTCTCCTTACTTATGGAATACAAAGGTAATGAGGATGGTTTTACCCAGCATATACGGTCTTAGCCGAGAGGGTTAGAGTTGGCAGAACTTAGCAATTTAGCTTGTCAGAATATTTTCAATGGAAATAGTGATTGAGTAGCAAGAGGCCTGTGACTTTTTGACTGTGTGGAAACGGGTTGTAGGATGGAAAATAATTCATCACCAACAAGGTTGCATAGACGCTATTGGGCTCAGTGATAGCTAATCAACTCCAGCCCAGCAGCAGTACTCAATTTTCTGGTCTGATCTGACTCGTATAAATATAGAGCATGGTAGGAGCAGTCTAGTACTCACCGGAGAAGTAAAAGGAACTGACCATTTTTCCAGCATTTTTAGTGATGGATCATATATACGAGTTCCACTTGAGGTCTGGGGTGACCTAAAATCCCAACAGGAATTTAAAGAAAGCAGCCACCTTGATCTTACTTATTATAAAATGCAGATTGTGTGTGTGTGTGTGTACGTTTATATATTGGATCGTATTTCCTACATTTTTCAACCGATTTCAACAAAAACTTCACAGGACTATGTAAAATTGCCAGGCAGTGGTTCTGACAGCACCAAAAATTGAAAAAACACAATTGTTTTGCACGAAATCAATTTGAAAGCACGGTTAAGGGTATCGCACTCATCCGGAAGTTACTCAAATGTCCGAATGCCATTAACTTCCGGTGACTCAGCGTTTTTTTTTTTCAGAGAACAATACACAAAACGTAAACAAATGAAAAAAGCTGGCTGACCCTCGTGGAAAATAAACCTCCACATCTCAAGTGTTCATTTTGTTTAGTTCTTTTTTCGTAACAGATTTAATGTTTAGTATAGAGCTTAGAAAAAATTTGCGTGAGATAGGCAAGAAGTAAGGCATGTAGCAACATCAGCACGGCAAAGGGCACTCCTTTAAAGGCAAGGAAGGGCAAAAATATTTTAAGTCAAGTGATAGCAGTTGCTGTATGAGTCATACGATTTTTGAATCAAGCACGGGCAACGCCGGGTCATGCTGCTAGTCATTGCTATAGATGGAAATTCAGGGGCTGCTTCTTGATGTTAGATGTTTGGTTTTTGAGATATTAAATGCGACCAGCTAATTTTTCCCCCATTGAGTTGTTAAAACTCAGTCAGGGGGGAAATAAGATGCTAAACTCTGATCATTTAGATTTTTTGTGGTCTATCCATATACTGTTGTATCCTTTGCATAGATATTCTGTTACGTGTTAATAATTGTAACAAAGGAAAAAAAATGATTTACCACAACACAGAGCTAAATCACAAACGAATATTTAATTTATTAAAACACAACATAAAAATATATACAAGATAAACAATTGTGGCCTACAAAACAGCAAACACAGAGTTACTGGTGAAGTGTTAGGAGGGAGAAGGAAAGGGAGACAAATATCTTTATCACTTTAGGGCTAGTGAAGTAATCTAAGTGCTATATTTGAAAATCCACAAAGGTGTGTAAATAAATATTAATTTTAAGTTTGGTCAATGAAAATTAGTCAAAATTCTATTTACCAAATTTGTTCCATGAAATTCTCTTTTGGGTTTCTGCTGTTTGGAAACTTTAGAGATTCTTTTGGCTGGATATAATAATCCCCGAATCAAAAGCCGGAGTTGATAACAGCAAAAATTCCGCTTCAACAACTGACAACCCTTTTCCCAAATCCCATTTTTATAGGGGCTAACACCTAATTTGCATATTTCTAGATGTTTCTCGAATCATCTATTAGGTTGGTGCAAAAATAATGACGTAATAATGTCGTTTTTTTGACGTTAAAAAATACGTCAAAAAACGACATTATTATGTCATTATTTTTGCACCAACCTAATAGATTCTTCTTAAATATACTGGAATGATCTAGAATCTTCCAAACGTTCTATTTCAAATTTCTCTATTTTATATCTACTTCATGAAAGAAAACTTTTTTTGTATTAACTGGTAGAACTCAGTAGAATCCCTTACTATAAATTTTAACCTTATTGAGACTTTCTTATAGAAATGCATCCTTGTAACAATTCTCAAGAGATTAGATTATTGGCAAAAATTCAGACTCTTATAAGTGATGATGAAACATTACTTATTTGCTGAATTTTGATCTGAAAATTTCAATGTCTAATATTTGATCTATATAAATCAAATTTGGTAAAGTTTAACCTTTGTGCCTGCAAAAAAACAGTGTGTTGAACAGACGGTTTTTCCCTTGACACCACTAATAATATAAGCTCCCTATATTCCCTCAGCAATGTTTTTTTAAAAAGCAATGATTAGAATTTTAATAAAACCAAGACATTAAATATGTAAACAAATTAAAATATATGAAGCAAATATAAGGAAATTGTTATTATTTACCATTTTATAAAGTTTGAATTGATCCCAATTATTACATAGGAATATAAAGTGTCACTGCCAACACTTGAGTTTGAACATAGATCACCAGTGAGAACAGGCAATCCCATTATCAACCACATGATCATAGAGGAAACACAAATATGTAGGAAGTAGTTGACGTCTAAACGATTGTTATTCCTATTCTATCCTCTATTACTATACAGACTGCTATTCTCTACTCTATTCACTATACAGAAATAGTATTATTTCTGTATATGGATTACTATGTGAGCGAGTATTATCGAGCATGTACTATTAGTGCGAGTGTTATTTGAAGGCATCTGACACTAGTATAGTTCAATGGCACACTATAGTTGTATCTGCAATTACAAAGTCTCTACTACAACGAGCATTATGAAAGTGACAACAAGTATTCGTCAGCATCACAAAAGTGTCAAACAAGTGTTCTTTGACATCACAAAACCAATAAAAAAATGAAAGTAAAGAAGAGATTCAAAACTGATAACAACGCCAATATAAATTTTGTCAAACTTGGACCTTTGTGCCTGCAAAAAACGTAGTGTTAAAAGGGCAGTTTTTCCCTTGACACCACTATTATTTTAACTACCTTCCATCCTTGGCAATGTCGCCAAGGATGGAAGGTAGTTAAAATTAATAAAGTTTATTGTTTTAAAAAGTGATGATTAGAATCGTAATAAAACCTAAACATATGATGAAAGTGAATTCATACATTTGTTTTTGTTCTTGAGAATTTACAACAAAAATATTAAAAACTATTTATTTATTAGATTGTTTATTTACAAGAATAATCTTATATATATTTTTTATTTTTATTTTTAATCAGTATTACCCCATGCAAGGCAATAAAGCCACCAAGGCACAAGGGGTTACAGGGTGTGGAAAAATTCAGAACAGAAACATTAATAATGAGTGGGAAAGAATAACCAGGACAGTAGATAGTAACTGACATTGCATTTAAAATTTTGCAGATTAAAGTTAGCTATGCCATGCATGTATTTCCGGTGGGCAACCTTGTGGCCAAATTATGCTTTGTTCTCGGCCACACTCTAGCTAGTTTGTATAGCCATTGACATCAGATAGTGATAATTATGGTGGTCATTTCTTTTATTTAATAATGTTTGGGAAGAGGAAAGAGTAATCAGGATGACAGTAGATAGGGATTGACATTGCATTTAAATTTTTGCAGATTAAAGTTGGCTGGAAAGCATGGAACTGGAAGGGAGTTTCCCAAGTGAGAAGTACAAGAAAAAAAAACTGTTTGCATAAAACTTAGTTACATCTAATCAACTCTACTGTAAATTGATGAGATCTAAATGCCAGTCTAGTGTTTAAATTCAAAAAGTTTAGGTATCCTATCAAATTCATCTGAACAATTACCATGAAAGTATTTACAGAAAAGATAGATATGTAAGATAGATTCTGAAGAGAAAAATTATTTAGCATGACACAGTGGACCAACTTTCTTAGCAGCTGACCTAGCAATGGATTCAATTCAGTCTTTCTTTCCACTTCATGTCAACTGAGAATGTTAACCTGAGAAGGTGCAATGAGTCACTTTCTTGGAGGATAGTATTTGGCTTGTCTATTAGTCCAATCTTACCTTCTTCGAGTAATGCACTATTCCAACTTTCATTCGCAAATCTAGCCCTCTGATTGGTTCATTTCTACCAATCAGGTCGCCCGCACGTGCACTTCGAAGTTTTGGCGCAAAATCATTTTGGAGCTATCCACGTGATCATGACCTCTTAAAAAAACCTAAAAGCATGTGTGACACGCGGATGCAGACCTGGGCAGATCAGCAGCAGACCATTTTTTCAACCACTCACTCAAGCTTAAAAATGTGATGATCATCGATTCATCGATACGACAAATCTTTCCCGTTCAATATCTTCTACGAACTTCTTCATCATTCAAGAATCTCAAACAATACATTCTCTTTGATCAGCTACGATAAATCAGTCAGTTCAGCAAACACAGAGAAGTGCTACTCTAATCCACATAACTTGTGATTATAATTTTTCCGCGCAAGAAAAAGCTGCAACTGACTCATCCACAAACTCGACTCGAAGATTACTCTGTGAACACGAAGAACTTCAACTCGCAAAACTTTACTTATTCAAAGTGAATTATTAATGCTCACTACAATTAAATACTATTATTGAACATATTTCATACTTACAGTTAAGGGTAGACTACTTCTAAATGACTCAATTCTAAACAATACAAAAAGAACAACACAAACATAATAACGGTGTTTAAACACTAATTACGAATTCTTATAGACTGTAATACAAATACACCAAGACACTAAGAAACAAACAAAAATCTTCATCCACTAACAAACATAACAACACAATAATATCTTGTAATAATATTTTGTATATAATATTTATATTGTATATAAATGCATTTGTTTGTTTGAATTGCATACATATTTTGGCTTGTTTTATATCAAGTATTATTTACTGTTGTGGATGCAAGAGAAGATCACGCAACCTGACAAAAAAAATCCTTCTGATATTCTAAAACCGTGGCAAAAATCTTAGTTCATTCTGCACATCCCCAACAATAGCATCAGCTGTGCTGATGGAAGGCAGAGGGGGATCTCTCTGATGTTTAATGGAGAGAAGTTTAGTTTGGGAGGTGTTAAACTTAACAAACCATCTTTTGCCGCAGTTAACAATGGACTTGAGGTCATTTTGGACATCCGCTGCCAATTTGACCTTGTCTGCCTGATCAGTCTTACTATCAAGGCAGGAGTAAATGATTGTGTCATCATCATAAATAACAAGTTAAGAGCTAAACCAATTAATATAATGTCTATCATTTACCAATTTACAAAGAAATATTAAAACAATTTTTTATTCATAGATTTATAAACATGTACAAAATTGACATTATTCAGACTTGTCCTCATCTTTATTGTCATATTCACGATGAGGACAACCATCCGAATAATGTAAATAGTCAGAATATCTTGTCTCAGAAATATAGGCAGATATTTACAAAATTATTATGAAATCGTTATTATTTACCATTTATAAAGTTTGAATCAATTAGCAATTAGCCGATGTTTTGCTAACCATTCCAGAAAACAATTCATCAGTTTTGCCATTTGTTTTAGTCAAGTTTCTCAATGTCTATTCTTCATTTAAGATTTCTTTATAAGTCAGCACTTGGCTGACAATAAATAATCTATTGGCCGATGTTTCTAGGCATTTTTTAGAAAAATTAGCAATGATTTTAAAACAATTTGAAAAAATGTGTAGGATATGGGGTGGGGTAAATTATAATTGCTGGAGTTTCAGGCTTTGCATTTCTATTGACTACACACATTCTTGATCCAAAATCCCAATTATACAAAAAAGTAATTTTAAGTTAAAACAAAAAGTAATCCAAGATATAAAATAATCAGAGAAGAAATTGTATTATGTCCAGAAAAATCAGGTTTATTCAAATTTTGTTTTATAATTCATTAATATTTTTTTATACATTATCTTCGATTTTTCAAGCTCATGATTTTAAAAAAATTTGAAAATTAAAACAATAAATAATATATATAAAATTGTTGTAGAGTAGCTATTACCCTTTCAGCACTCTACCAGGTGGCCTGGCTCATAGCCTTGTATAGTCTACAATTAAGAATTGCAACAGTTGATTAATAAGTTGATACTAAGCTGATTAATATTTGGATTGATCTTACTTCATTCTTCTCTGTGTATACAACAAAAATAATCAGAAAAGAAAAGGTGTAATGTCTGGAAAATCATATGTTTATTCAAATTTTCTTGTTCTATAGTTCATTGATATTTTTATAAAATTTTTATCAATGAAAAACTAGTTTTCATATTTATTAGGTTGGTGCAAAAATAATGACGTAATAATGTCGTTCGTTGACGTTAAAAAATACGTCAAAAAACGACATTATTACGTCATTATTTTTGCATCAACCTAATAGTCATAAAATGGTAAATAATAAATAGTGCATTGTAGTTGGTTTATATATTTTGACAATTTTGTAGATTTTTATAAATTTTTTAATTGGATTAATACAAATAAAATTTATCACTTAGCTGATTGATTCAGCACCTCAAATCTAGAGTTTAAAAGAGTTCTTTGCAAAATTATTTCTTTATAAAGTGATAATAAATCTTCATAAAATGGTAAATAAACAGATTCCACCACCCCTCTCGTTTTTAACAATCCATCACAATAAAATAAACATTTTTCAGCACTAAAGCTGAATTAGTCAAATAAAGCTTTATAAGCTTCTACTTAGAGTTGTTATTTTACAGTAAATAATAAATATTTGCATTGTACCAACATCATTGTACCAACACTATCTTGGTGATGTTGATTGTACTTGATTCACCTATTTTTGTAATCTTGTAAATAAGCATTGTCAAGATAGTGATGGGAGTGTGGCATATGTGTTCATATGAGAGGTCACCATTGAGGCAGTTTTGTTCATATCAGAAGGGTGCATGTTCATATCACATCAGGATCACCAGTTCACATCAGAAGGTTGCCAGTGTGTATAGGTGGTAAGATAATTATTTTATTGGAAAATTTGGGAATAAAATGAACTTATGGGTTTAAAATAAATAATATATTTTTATTTATTTTCTTTAGAGTGATGAGTGATTGCTTTAGTATTCAGCATAGTAAAAAGTTTGTTAATAAGGTGGATATTGATGTCAGTCTGGAGAAATGTCTGTTTGTTTTTGCTTTGAAGTTAGACCACGATTGTGGTAGTAGCAATATGAGAAATTAGGTCATTGCCAATGCATTGTATTTTTTCTCAGATCTGAACAGGATGGAAATGTCAGTAGCAAATAACCTCTAAACTGCTTCTTCAAGCATCAAGAGTGATGAGTGCTTTGGTATTCAGCATAGTAAAAAGTTTGTCAATAAGGTGGATATTGATAGCAGCCTGGAGAAATGAGCATTTGTTGCAGCTTTGAAGTTGGCCATGATTGTGGTAGTAGTAAATGTGAGAAATTAGGTCAGTGTCAATGCATTGTATTTTTCTCAGTTCTGAACAGGGTGGAAATTTTAGTAGCCAATGACCTCTAAACTGATTCTTTGAGTGTTACACATGGCTGCATTCTTTTGTTCCATATTTTTATATCAGGACTCATTACAGAATACAGTGAACAGTGTCAACAGAAAAAAGTCCTTTCACTCTAAATGAAGTACATTGGCTAGAAAGGAGATTATTGTGAAAAAGAAAAACATATATAAGTTCATTGTTAATGTTATTTTGATGGTACTAACCTCTTCTGGTATCTCTATTTGTTGGCCTTGATACAATTTATTATCTTTACCTTCTAACAACATTTTGTCTCTGAAAAATAACAAAGTAGAAAAGAAGAATGAAATCTGGAGTCAGAAAATAAAATAGAGTTTATGCCATGTTTTATTATGAATAAATTTTCAATAAACATAGACTTACATGCCCGCAATAAAACGTAATGTCAAAGGATGGTTTTCCCCTCACTCCACTTTTTAAACTACCTTCTCACTCTGCAGCAATGTTTTAAAAAGCCATGATTAGAATTTGAATAAAATATAAACATATGAAAGTTAATTTATACATTTTTATTCTTGTTCTTTAGAATTTACAGCAAAAGTATAAAATATTATTTATATATTAGATTGTTTATCAATTTAAATGTTATTTTTAGTGGATACTCATATTTGAGTAGACACTCCATTTATTTATTAAACAGTACATTTATTTTTGTCTACCAGCCTGAAATTTTTATAAATATTATTAAAGAAATATTTGTGCTCTCCAGAGAATTCAGATTTTTATCTAAGATTTATAAACATTTTTCTAAAAAATACTGTTTAAAGTGATACAAATCTGTCAGATTATAAAAAAAAAAATCCATTCCAAAAATTCTCTTTATTAGGTTGTTTATTCATAAGAATAATTTTATATTGGCAAAATTCTAAGAACTAGTGCAATGCAATACTTATCATTTATCAATTTATAAAGAAATAAATATAAAAGCAATTTTTTATTCATAAATTTATAAATATTTGCTAAATTATTAAAATATGGGAACCAACTATAAGGAAATTCTTGTTTACCATTTTATAAAGTTTGAATCAATTGACAATTAACTGATGGTTTGCCAACCATTCCAGTAAACAATATAATAAATAAATAAGGTTTAATATTTTTGTTGTCAATTCTGAAGAATGAAGAAAATGTATAAATTCACTTTCATATATTTAGGTTTTATAACAATTCTAATTGTCACTTTTTAAAACAATAAACATTGCCAACCAAAGAATGGAGGTAGTTAAAAAAAAAAAAAAAGTGGTGTCATGGGAAAAACCATCTTTTGACACTATGTTTTATTTCTAGCACATAAGTCCATGTTTTGTCAAATTTTCCTTCAAAAATAAACCTGTACAACAAAGAATAAAATTTGGACTTGGCCAATATATTCTATATCAGGATTTGCCAAAGTGGGCTCTGCGAATGAAGTCCAAAGTCTCCACAAGCCTTTCTTTAATTTGTTTTATGCCATAATCATCTTCTATGTGCTGTGTCCCTTGACATGGATGTTCATGACTCACCACAACTTCCTGTCCTTTGTAGCTTTTAGTAAGATTTAGCTTTTTCCTATCTCTTCTAAACCCTGTTCAGCCAGCCAATTATGAAATCTTGCCAGGCAGGGGTTATGAGTCATTCCTCTGTCCCTCTTGCTTTTAAAATGTCCTATGAGTATCAAATTCTCCAAGACCTCTCTCTTCATAAATGTGCCCCAGAAATTTCAATTGCCACTTGTCTAATTCTAAGTAAAAGTGTCCTTTTTGTTTCTATTTTCTCTAAAACTTACTTGTTACTCATATGTTCAGTCCATGGGATTCGCAGCATCCTTTTGTAGAAGCACATTTCTCTTGCTTCAAGTCTCTTCTTCATCTTTGAGGAGATTGTCCAACATTCACTGCCATATAGGAGGACTGATATTACATAAGAGTTCAAACCTCCTTCATTTGTTTCTCTTGCTTCAAGTCTCTTCTTCATCTGTGAGGAGATTGTCCAGCATTTACTGCCATATAGAAGGACTGATATTACATAACAGTTCAGTACTCTTTTCTTTGTTTCTCTTGCTTCCAGTCTCTTCTTCATCTGTGAGGAGATTGTCCAGCATTCACTGCCATATAGGAGGACTGATATTACATAACAGTTCAGTACTCTTTTCTTTGTTTCTCTTGCTTCAAGTCTCTTCTTCATCTGTGAGGAGATTGTCCAGCATTCACTGCCATATAGGAGGACTGATATTACATAACAGTTCAGTACTCTTTTCTTTGTTTCTCTTGCTTCAAGTCTCTTCTTCATCTGTGAGGAGATTGTCCAGCATTCACTGCCATATAGGAAGACTGATATTAGATAACAGTTCAGTACTCTTTTCTTTGTTTCTCTTGCTTCAAGTCTCTTCTTCATCTGTGAGGAGATTGTCCAGCATTCACTGCCATATAGGAGGACTGATAGTTCAGTACTCTTTTCTTTGTTTCTAATGGAATTTTCTGTTTTCTTGACACTTAATGCCAAAAAGGAAGAAAGAACATTATTTTTAAATATACAATAAAAATTTTCAACACATACCCTGACATGCTATAAAAAAGGACGTGGCTTAACATTTTTGTACTTTTTTGAGAGAAAGTGACTAACTTTGTGTCAGATATTCCATAGGTATCATGAAAATGCATGTAAACTTTTAATAAAGCAAACAAAAAAATGACCCCAGGTTTTTAAAATTTACTAAAAATCACAGAATTGTTATGGCTCTGAAAAACTTTCATTCTGCTCAAGGGCTCCACAGCACCAAGAAGTTTGGGAAATCCTGATTGACACATTACAGAATGTCCTCTGCATGAGCTCAGAATAAAACATTCATGTATGGTGGAAAATACAATAATTGTTATTGTGTGTTGCACTGTGATGATATTTAGTTTTTTTGCTTCCATTTTCCTGTTTGTCATGTAAAGTTACCTTCTATGTATAGAATTTACATTGGAATTGCTTAAAAATAGGGAAGACAACTCTGTAATTAACCAAACTGAAATTTAAAGTTAGTTTTCCTTGTATTTCTACTAATCCTTAATGAGCAGGAATCTAATATTAAATGATTTTTGAATATACATGCTTACAATTTAGAAAAATTGGATTTGTACAAGTGCAGAAGAGAAAAAAATGGAAAGATTAATAATTTTTGTATTAGGTAAAGAATACTCATGATATAATTATACATTTCTTGTTGAAAATAAATTTCTTTATAAAAATAGATAAGAATTTTCTTTACAAAATAAAGGTGTTATTATTTCATCGGTCTTATTATTTAGTTTGCATTCATTCTTTCAAAGTTAATATAATTTTCTTTTCAGGTTTTGTAACAAACACAAAAATTATATCATTATTATGAGGACAAAAACCCTACAATATTAGTAAAGTTTACATTTCTTTTTTCAATGTTGATGTGATTTTCTTTTCAGCTTTTGTAAAAAACACAAAAATCAGGTCAGTATAATCACAGTGAGTGCAAATGCAGACCCCAACACCATTAGTAAACTTTTGATTTCTTTTTTCAATGTTAATATGATTTTCTTTTCAGCTTTTGTAACAAACACAAAAAATCAGATCATTATTATCACGAGTGCGAATGTAGATCTGACATTACTTCTCCTTTCTTTTCTTCTTCTTCTGATTTTCTTTTATTTTGTAACAAACAGAAACAAACATTAAGATCAGAGTGAGCATGAATTATCATTAAGTTGCAAATTGAACTGGAAACTAGCAGGCCAACCTGGTGTTGCCCATGCATTTAATGATAGCAAAATAACACTAAAAATAAATTAAATTGTAATTAATATTGCTCATCATAAATTTCTGGTGATTGTTTGGTTATAATACACAGGCAATACCATTAGCTTTGCTCATGTAAATGTTTTCATTAAAATATAATTTTTTGCCAATGTTTAAATAATAATAGAGTTTTATGTATTTAAATATAAACTGGTTTAATGTTTTTTTGCAAAACATTTAGCTTTTTTACTTTTGCATTTTACTATCAAATAAATAAGTTATTAATAATGATTTTAAAAAATCGTTTAAAAGTATTACATACTAAACTACTTATGATTCGTTGGGTCACTGATGGTTCAGGTTATAAAACAGTAAAGTTGATTTCAACATTTCATTGAAATGAAAGTTAATTTTATTAAGATTCAGTTAAATATTTCAATTCGTTTGTGTCATCGTTGGTCTGGATTACAAGTTCATGTTTAACTTTTTATTGATTGTTTACTGCATTTAATAGGAATAAAAAGTTCCAGGAGAAACTTGAAATTTAAATCAGGTTAACTTAAAAATATTTTTTAATATGCCAAAAAATATTTTAAAATCATATTCACTTGAAAATATTTTTTAAATATGCCAAAAAATATATTTTAAATATTTTGAATATTGTTTATTTAAAGAAAACTGAAATATAAATAATTATTCTACAAACAACTGAAGGAAACAGCAAATCGGGATCTCTTTGTGTCTGTCTTTAAGCTACAAATATTTTAATTAAAAATATTGTCTGTTTAAAAATACTTAGTGTATAAACAACTCTTAAATCATTATGCACCAGGCGGGCACACCATACAAGCATGCACATTATCACAGACTTTTAGTATTATATAAATAGATAGGTTCAACAATACATTTATTCAATAATTTTGCTGCTGATTATTTAAAAAAATAATAATGAAACTGGGTTTATATTGGAAATACTAAAATATCAAATACAGTTCAAAAATTAATTTTTTAAATTGGCCCCCAAAATAATTGTTTTGTACATTAAATAAAAGAAAATTATTATACATGGTTAAAAAATGTGAGACATGATTCTTTATTATAAATTTTATTATGACAAAAAGAAAAAACGAAGTTTATGATTAAATTTTACTCTCGTCAAAATATCCTCCTTTAGACTTGATTACTGCAGCACAAATTGTTGGCATCCATTGCAAAAGTTTCTCAAAATATAAGTTTGATAATTGATTCCATTCTTTTTTCAATGACTCTAAGAGCTCCTTTCATTTTTTTTTTTTTTTTGTTCACTCTTCTCTCAAGTTCATCCTATAACTAATTTTGGAGGTACCTTCAAACTTTTAAACTGTAGTGTATATATATATATATATATATATATATATATATATATATATATATATATATATATTTCCAAGAGGATAAAATCCAGGTAGAGCCCTATGTATAAGAATATAATATAAAAGGCTTAAACACTTTAGGCTCTTTCCTGTTCTTCATCTTTCTTTACACCCTCTCTCTAGAGCTTTCATACATTTCCCTCTCACCATTGTTTCTCACTCTCACATATACACTTTCACTAAAATTTTGTTTCTTTAAACCTGGAGATATATTTTTGTTTTCTTTTTGAATTTGTAGGTCTGATGAATTGTGTCATGATTATGATTCCAATGTAATAAATTATAACCATGAAATATTAGTGTTTGAGCCTTTTTATTATATTCTTGTTCTTTCTTTGGCATAGAGATTTACCTGGATTTTAACCTCTTGGAAATATATATATGTTAACCACTAATTTTATCTATCTATCTATCTATCTATCTATAGCTGGAGCACTAGATCTGATCTCACAGCAATATCCTAAGCAAGGATGAATAGTTATAAATATGTAAGATAGATTCTGGCAAGAAAAATTGTGTAGTATAACATAGTGAACAAACTTTCTTCATATAAATTTAGTATAACAGTTTGGTATAAATATCAATATTTAAATTTTACACTGATCACTTTTCAATCAGCACCTTACGATTGTATCATGCATTAATCTCAGAGTTACATTACTGGTGAGGAAGAAAATGTATATTTATTATTACTATAAATTTTACCTCTGTTATTATACATCAAGCAGTGTTTTATTACCACAGGCCACTCAATGTACAATACTTATATATATATATATATATATATATATATATATATATGTGTGTGTGTGTGTGTGTGAAAGTCAACTCATGATCAAGTAAGACCATCACTCACAATCAAAATTTCTTGATTATTCACACATTTTAAATATCATCCCTTCATTGCTTTTAAGATCTGCAAGTGTCTTGCAGTTCTTTCTACATTGCTGACATGTTAGTCTTCCTACTGCAGGGTGCCTTTCTGGATTCTGGCTGTGGAAATGTTGTGTGAGTTCATTTGCTGATCGACACGCATTATGGCAGATTGTACATGTATGATCATTGGGGATATCATATTGGTAGTTGACATCACAATGACTCCGCATGTGGCTTTTGAAAAGCAAATTTAGCCACATTGATCCATGTTTCAGAAGAGGCTTGATGCCACTCATATATCTGCCTGCACATCGTTGTGCATAACACCATTTAGATTGTCTGGTTACCTTATCTGCCTAGAGGACTCATGCATGCCCAAACAGGGAAAACAACTGCAGTTTAAGCCCCACATGAACTATAAAGACAACCTGAAGGACACACTCAAAAAGACATGTATAGATTTAGACACCTGTGAAGAACTTGCATCAGATTAGCACACACAAAAAAATCTCATTGCTACTGGTGTCAATAATTTTGAGAACAGCAGAACCTACATACACACACACACCCTCAAGCATATATATATATATATATTTAACTTATATTAAATCCCTAAATTATGTGTAAAAAAGTTAAATGTTTAAATTGCTAGTAAGCATCAAATTAATTTCTTCGGGATTATTTTTTTTTTCGACATCTAAATTACTATCAAACATTAAAGTCTATTTTTTACATAAATTGCTAAAACTTACCAACCATCCCCTCTATATGTAAAACCCATTTACAGCCTCTTTCTCTTTACTTCCCTCTCCCTCTACTTCCTTTTTCCTTTTTCTTTTCTCCCCTCCCATTTCAATATATCACTTCCGTTAAGTTAACCGTTTAAATAGGTCAAGGTCTGGTCACTCCTCCTCCCCCAATACTAAGTATGATTGAGAGAGATATTAAATTAAACCCTCTCTAAATTCTACCATGTCTCTCTAACCACTCCTTATTACACTCTCTGTTAAATTACAAAAAGTTACACTACCCATTAATTTTCATTTTATTTTTCGTTTCATCTTTTGGAAGTGCTATCTGATGATCCGCCATCCTTTAAAAGGGCTCTGGTGAAATAAATTATTATAATCGAACCTTAAAGTGGTCTATTTTTCTTTAAGATATATATATATATATGTGTGTGTTTGTGTATTTAGTCAGCATATCTTCATTCAAACTTGGTCCATTGAATAATACAGACATTATTTATTTTATAATAATCCTCTAATCAGTTTCTTGATGTTAAGATGAAATTCATCAAGGAAAGTGCCACAGTTTTTTCCTACCCAGGTACTTTCAATCTCCTCTGAAATCATCCTCAGGAGTGAATTGCAAAGACAAACTTATTGTAACTTTGATTGTTGTGATGGTGATTTTTAAAAACACGTGTGAATACGCTCTGTTATAATTATTTTTAAATTTATCCATTGTAGCTATGGAATATTTGCAAAACAAGCGTCCCAGTATAAAGGAGCTAATCAGAAATTGGTAGAAATGCAATATGACAGCAAATGTTTGTTAAATGCACTTTAACACATTGCTGCTACACTCATAAAAAATTTTGTTGAGTTTTGGTTGAGTTGATTTTGACATAGAGAGCCTCAAGAATTTGAACTTTTTGTTTATATATATATATATATATATATATATATATATATATGTAAACTACAAAAATAAATTATTTATGAAAACCTTTCTGGGAACATGCTAAATCAGAATATAGATTGTTTTAAGGGTCTAAATAATATAGTTTGGGAGTTTAAGTTGGACACATACATAGACAAATTATTAACACATTTTAACAGTATTCCCCTATCAAAAATCTTGCTACAAATTGCCATTTTGTCTGTGTTATGTAATAATCACTGCCACAAACAAAAATAGAATCATTATAGGATAGATTTTCAATAGATATCTCAGAGATTTGTTTATTTAACGTATATCTTACTTATTTTAAAACGCAGATTTTGTGTGTGTTCGTTTATATATGGGATCAGATTTCCTACATTTTTCAACCGATTTCGACAAAACTTCACTTTTTTTTAGCAGGTAGTGTTTCTTATTGTCTTGCACACTTTTTTCTTTATTTTTACATTCAGAATGCTTTAAAAATTCCATTTACAAGACAATTGTTTATAATAAAATTCTATTCAATCGGTAGACTCATAACGATTGAAAACAATGTTTTTGTTTGTGTTGACCAATTCGTAAAAAAAAAAAAAACTAAAAACAAAAAACAAAAAACTAATTAAGACATGCATATCCGTCAACCTTAAACAATAATCTTTGTCAATTTTATTTTTCAGTCTTTATGATGGTCGATACTTGATCTATCTCTTACTGTTACATCCCCGGGCAACGCTGTGCTCCCCTGCTAGTATATATATATATGCAATATATTTTATATATATATATATATATATATATATATATATATATATATATAATGAAATCAAACAACTGATACAAGCATAAAAGTTCAAAGGGTAATGAATATAAAATGCGGAAAATATTTGGAATACTTACAAGGGCTTTATAAAAGATTTTCTTACTTGCACCCTGACAAGGAAAAAATAGTTTATAATTACATATGTTTCAACACACTGAAATTCTGGCAATCTTTAACCTTCATGTGCTCAAAAAAAAAACGTTATATCAAAAAGATGTTTTTTTTTCTTGACGCATTTTAATTATTTTAATTACCTTCACTTCACTTGTTTTAAGAAGTGATAGGATATCTCCACATGTGAAATTTTTAGAAATCTTATCAAAGTAAAATTTGTGCTCTCCAGAAAGCATAAATTTTTCTTTAGGAAAATTTCTAAAAATGTTTCTGAAAATAACACTTAAAGTGATAAAAATCTGTTGGAGAATTCTTGAGAATTTACAACAAAAATATTAAATACTATTTATTTGATTGTTTATTTACAAGAATAATTTTAAATTTATTATAACACTCTAAAACCTAATTCAATTGTGATAAAACTAATGTAATATTTAGCATTTACCAATTTTTAAAGAAATAAATATGAAAGCAATTTTTTATTCATAAATTTATAAACATTTACTAAATTATGAAAATATGGGAACCAATTATAAGGAATTCTTTATTATTTAGCATTTTATAAAGTTCAAATCAATTGATAATTAGCCGATGCTTTGCTAACCATTCCAATAAATAATATAATAAATAGTGTAAAAAAACAATCTAACAAATAAATAGTGTTTATTAATTTTAATTTAATTTTAATAAATAGTGATTATTATGTCAAAGAACAGAAAGAAGATGTATAAAATTCTCTTTCAAATGTTTAGGTTTTATTAAAATTCTAATTGTGACATTGAGGTTGTGGGAGTGTTTAAATATTAATTCCAAATAGAATAAGAGTTAAGCCAAAAATGAAATATAAACTGGGAGATAGAGATGTAGAAAGAGAGAATAACAGACATTTTTCCCTGGTAATGTCGAAGTGAAGAAAGGGTCATATGTGTTGCCTCACTCTTATGAATTGTAATGATGCACAGAGAGTTTACTATTTTTTATCTATCAAAAATCTGGTTTGTGGGTAAAGCAAATAGATAAATGGTGTTATCTCTTTCTTGGGAAATTAGAAAGACACATGTCATTGGCAAAAAAGAAATGCAGATGAGAATTATGTTTTTTCACGAATTGAGAAATGAAAACAGAGAAGGAATCCACTGCCCATGTTAGGATTATGAAAATCAGTCTGTCATAACAGGCAGGTGATCTGGTTTATGTTTTTTGCTAAGAAGGCAACCAGTCCAAAGATAGAAAACAGCATGTTTCTTTGTTGAGAATTTAGTAAAACAAATATATTTTCATTTAAAAAGAAATTGGGAAATAATTTTTATCTATCGCTCAAAAGGTTAAAATGAGAAGGTGATCTAGTATGTGTTTTTTCACTAGACAAGTGGGGTCCAGAAAAGGAGTCAGAGAATTTAAACTAATGAGGAGAATAAACCACGCTGTTTCTCCTACGCACTTTAAAAATTAGATTTGTCACAAAGACTGTTATGCCAGCCCTGAGAAGTGGGCAGAGTTAGGATACCAAGAAGAAAGAAGGAAAGCCTCACCTGTGCAGAGTAGTGGTGTGAGATGTGAAGTGAAGCAGGTTGGAGTTAAGGAAAGCATATCACTGTGAATACTTCCAAGAAAGGTGGATAATTTTCCAAATTTGGAAATTTGATTAAAAAAGCAGAAATAGGGAACAAAGAAAACCTTTATTGGAATTAATGAAAATTGGGGAATCACCAAATCCCCATAACCCTTTGACCCCACACCAGTTTTGGGCCGAAGTTCATATAAACAGATGACTTTTCACTGTGGGAATTCAGAGACTTTAGGCTGAGATCCCACATAGAGTACCTCTGAAATCCACGTCAGCTGCTACCAGATTCCAGACCCCAAAACTTTGAACCCAGAAGTTTAGACAAGGCCCATGAAGGATTAATTTTTGTTGTACCAAGAACTATGTAAACCAATTGAAGATTGACCCCATGAATCTTTCATTTTATTTTTTGCGGCGTGCAGATATTTTTCTTCCTTAATATAGCACCCATCATGGCTTGAACCAGCACTGCCATTATGACAACAATCTTCCACTACTCTTAGATCAAGAACACAATGTGGACAGAGTCGGTGTGGACCGAAGCAGCTAGCAACCAACAACCAGCTTCGACCAACATCAGCATTGATCAGCACAGAGTTAGCTGTGGTTAAAACATCATCCTAAGACCCTGAGGACCAGACCACTAAACATGGTTACACCACTGGATATAGGTGGCAACAAATGACATTACATTAATTGGTAACTGTGACCAAGGATGTGACCCTGTTGGCAGGTGTTATATAATCCTTGTTTATGAAAACAATAAACATTGCCAAGTAGTGTAGGTAGCTAAAATAATAGGAGTGTCAAAGGAAAATAAAACATCCTTTTGGCATGTCATTTCTTTGCAGGCATAAAGGTTAATGATTGTTGAAATTTTATTCCGATTGCTTACATTATTAAGAATGATACAATTCAAATACCTTTATTTAAAGTAAATCTTTTAGCCACAAATTTTCCAATTTTGCATAAAGTTTTTACTTCATCGTTTATCTTCTTTACATTTATACACAGATTAGTGTTCTTATCTTTATTGTTGTTCGCACAAAGTTTTTGCATTGTGCCCTATGACTTGCTAATCTGGGCAAGCTTCAAGGAATTTCAAACTGAACGAACCCTTTATTTAATCTATAGGGGGAGACTGTTCTAATTCTTCTGTCCATGGCTAGGGATATTTCTTATTTTTATTTAGTTGTTTAGTTATTGCTCGACCTGAGTCTAAGCTCGCACCACCCAGCCCAGGGATTGAACTCACAATTATTATGTCACCAAATCTACTCAGCTCTCATCCCAAGCATAAATAAATTTACTCCTTACCCGAGAAATTCAGACAGAAAAACAATCTTATTTTTGTTGTTTCCTTTTAGTTTGTAGAAAAATTTTTGATGTCATCTCTTTAAATAAATATCATGTCTTTTCAAGACACAGGCAATTATGACTCTCCACAGCTTCCTTTTCTTTATTATCTGTGAATTGCCATACCTTCTTGGAGGAGATAGTAAAGTTATTTCCAATTACTTTCTCCATGGTTTGAAAAACAGAGTTATCCCTTAAACTGATTGCCTGACAAGGCTAAAGAGCTTAGTCTACCATGCTATTTAACACATTCATTCATTTAAATCTCCACAGATTTCTTAATATTTGATTGATTCATTCATTTTTAAAGGTTATCAACCCATTGGAGGTTATTTAAAGCCAGAAAATATTTTTAGATTGTATGAATTTTTTGGGGTGGGGAGATAATAATGATTTAGTGATGCATATCTTAATAATTAACCCATAGCTACGGGAGAAGAGGTGGATTTATATATTCTTGTGGTCTACAACTTCATGATTTGTGTTCCAAGCCAAATTCACTTTTCTCGAACTTTGCAAACCAGACATGATGTACTGCTTCCAACAGAAACATCTCCAGTGGCTTCATCAGTCATCTTCTTCACTCCTGCTGTCTTGTCCAATTCGAAAAACAAACAGTGTTGCATGTGTATCCTGTCCGTGGCCATTTTTCTTTTCTTAACACAATGAATACAAAACACTCAAAACCAGTTTTCAACTGTGCATTGTTTCTATTCGGTTGGTGCAAAAATAATGACGTTTTCTCACATGTGAGAAAACGTCATTATTTTTGCACCAACCTAATAGTTAAAAAAAAAAGAAAAGAAAAAAAAAGCACTTATTTCCCACCAGGCTCAAAAAACAGAAAAAAATGCTTTACCTTTGTTTAAGCAGCCTTGACGGATCTGCTTCATGAGCACTGATTGGTCGATTTTGTTTGTTAAGTGGCAAGCCACCTTTATCAGGTGGAATGAGGCTAAAAAAGAAAAGTATTAATTTTCTTAATATTTATTTCTTGACATGACTGTTCAGTTTACCAGCACCATAAAAAATATTTAATTGCAATAAAAGGCTAGGATGGGCTTTCAAGCATAGAATGGACACCAAGAGATGGTATCTTAGTTTGTGCGAGATTAATCCCAGTCCTACTGTAACAAAAAAATACAACTATGTATGTAGGTAAAACACCATGAAATATATATGTATAAAATACTAAAAAGAAAAATAGTATAGTAGGCAAGACTAGAGTCAGGTCAATGCTTGGATATTTTTTTTAAAAGTGTTCTATACACAATTCAGAAGAAGTGAATTTGCAGAGCTGGTAATAAAGTATGGGGTCTTAGGCCTTGAATGGCAACCTTCCTAGAGATAGTATCTTGATAAAAACACTTCATGTACTTGAACTACCATAAGTTGGGCATCGGGCATTGTAAAACCTTGCCTCAAATCATTGACAAATAGGAGACAACAACCAGTATATATATATATATATATATATATATATATATATATATATATATATATATATATATATAAAATAGCAATTGGTAATTGGTAGGGATAATTCCAAGGATGACATTAATCCAAAGTGAGCTCAATGTAAGTAACAGAGCAATTTAATGATAAATCAAGAAAATCCTTAAAAATCCATCTTGGTGATAATTTATTTCATTTATTTAAATATTCATCTCTTCAGACCAAAAGTTTTTTAGAAAAGAGATGAATATTTAAATATATTCATGAAATAGATTATAACCAAGATGGATTTTTAAGGATTTTCTTGACATTATATATATATATATATATATATATATATATATATATATATAAGATACCAATATATACCAATATATATATTAAGATTCCAACCTGACATTATATATATATATATATATATATATATATATATATATATATATAAGGTTGGTGCAAAAATAATGTCGTTTTTTGACGTATTTTTAATGTCAAAAAACGACATTATTTTTGCACCAACCTTATATAATGTCAGGTTGGTATCTTAAGCCTTGAATGGCAACCTTCCTAGAGATGGTGTCTTACTAAAAATACTTGGTTTACTTGGATTACCATGAGTGTCTGAGCTGGGCATCAGGAAGAGTAAAACTTTGTCTTGAATCCTTATGACAATCCTGCCTCAACAAAATGCCTGACTATGTATGCATGTATGCATGTATGTATGTATGATTAATATTTACATTATTTACATTTGGACTACTATCAGAATATTTCAGCCATTATACACTCAGGTCTTTTTTAGGTGTCAGTCAATCCATGTGAACTTCAGGGAATTTTGAACTGAACACTTTAATCTACACAGGTTCTCATTTCACTGTCTATGTCTGGGGATATCTCGTCTTGTTTTCATTTAGAACTGCTCAGCTATTGCTTGTTGCCCTGTTTCCACTGCATCTGAATCTGTACTGTCTAGCCCAGGGATTGAACTCACAATTACTAAACCAATGCTTTAATTCAATAAGCTATTGTCCTGACGGTTAATAGCTCAGAGCCGATTAGTATCGACTCAGACTCATTGGAAACGTGTCTACTAGTAATCGAAAAGTTCTAAAAAAAAAAGAAGAAATATGTCTGTAGACAAGGACAGCTGAACAAGTACAATCTTTTTAAGTAAAGTGTTTTGATTTAAATTCCTTAAAAAATACTTGGATTGGAAGACACCTGAAGAAGTCCAGAAAGCACAATGACCGAAATGTTGTGATAATATTAATGGAACTGACTAGGGTGAGATTTGAACTTGAATAGCTAGGAATAGCTACAATTGATTTTGATGCTAAATGTGTTCTAAATATTTACTCACGTTTGAGGTGTGATCATTATGCTTTTGTCACATGATAAACAGTGGAAAGGTATTTGTCTGTAAGTATAAAATAAAATTCAAAATTATTTTTGTACACTAAGATATCATTAAGCATTTCAATTTAAAATTTTTTAGATGAAGAATTTTCAACTCTACTACCAGATTTATAATTACTGTATATACTTAAACTTGCAGTGAGAGACAAAAAGTTATCTCCCCTTGACCAAACAAAAATAACAATGAAAAATGATTCTAAAAAAATATTTATGAGAATTAAAAACAGTCATGTAACCTGACAAGACAAGCACGAGACATTGTTAGGTAGGAAAGTGAATCTTTCTCTTTTTGCTCCATGAAGTTATACAAACAGGCTGCATGCAATTCAGGCATATGACAAATTTATGTGAGAGCTTTGTTGTTTGATTGATGTGTTTTTTTTGTTTTTTTTTTACAACTAATCTACCTATTGCTAATCTACCTATTGCTAATCTACCTATTTAACGCTAGGATGGCTGAGGTGTCATTTTCGACACCTTCAAATTTTCAACAAATTCCTATGGAATAACTAGTTTTGGTTTGATGCTGAGGCATATGGACAATTATTGAATTTTAGCAAAGATGCTTAACAGACTTAATTCTTTAAAAAATATTCAGTGGAATAGCTGATATTTGAGGTTTTACCTTGAATGGCCGAGGTGTCGTTTTTGACAGCTAGGCTATTTATCGGGCAAATGCATTGAAGAATTTATCACAAGCAATAATACTTGTGTTTATGTCCCCTATCTATCTATTTATCTTTTTATCTATCTATCTATACACACACATATAATTTATATATATATGGATATGGCAGTTATAAATGCATGGATTATATACAAACTTGCATCAGGGAGATCAATTAATAGAAAGGATTTCATTTTGGAGCTCATTGAGAGTCTTAGGCATGCTTATATTCAGAAACAAAGCTTACCGAATCCTGCAGAGGTGCCCTCCACAAGCTCTTTATTACCTAAGAAACGTTCAAGTGTCATGGTAGAAAATGTTCAAATGCTATGATTTCTGTTTGCCAAGTATGCAAACAACCTACTTGTGGCAAATGTGCAAAGGATGAAACTAGGATACTGTTAGTAACATGTAAAGATTGTGGAATCTAAGATATTGGTAAATAGTTGGTCCTACAGGATTGTAGAAAGGATGCAACTTCAAAATGATGTCTAATGTTGTGTAATAGTACTATTCTTTAATAAACTATGTATTGCAAACATATGAGTAATTTCATTAACCATATAGGATTATTTTTCAGGCCAAATATTTAAAAACAATCATAAGGCCAGAAAATATTTTTCAATTGTAAGAATTTTTTTCTGAGATAATAATGATTTATCAATACAAGTCTTATTAATTAAACCATAGCTGGGGTGGGGAGAAGCAGTGGGTTCATATCTCTGCGTGTAAGTGTAAACGCAAAGCAAAGCAAACAGGAATTGGAACTCAGTTCTCTGATTTCCAATTCAGAGTTGTTATCCAGTACACCACCTGCACATCCAAACTTACAGCACCTGGTATTCCCAAGTGGTCACCCATATAAGTACTGACCAGGCTTGATCTTGCTTAACTTTGGTGATTGTACAAGAACCAGTGTTTCAACATGATATGGCTGTAAGCCACACATGAAAGTATTATTGCCTACTCTTTCTTTCTTTCACTGAAACTATACAGCATCTCTGATATGTCTTTTCCATATTTCCTTGCAATCAAAAAAGAATAGTCCATTATTTATGAGGTATTGGCAGGACATAAGATATATGCTAAATAACTAAGGAGGAATCAGTTTTGGATTGGTCTCCCATTTCTTCTAAAGTCTACTTCAATTCTATACTTCTAAAATCTCTACCAAAATTCTGAAATTTTATTTACTTTTTTTTCCTCAATAGGAGTAAATAGGTTTGCCTATCATCCTGTTCACACTCCTCCCCTGTCTTTTGAACAGGAGTAGAGGTTTATCCCTTGTTTCCTGTTTAAGATTGGGTTTCCAGTTCCTTCTAAAGTTTTTTTATTTTCTTTCATACCAGTATCCCTTTGCACCTTAGTGGTATTATTGCCTTGCTTGAGTTGAATTGTGGAAAAAAAGAATAGAATAATAAGAATTGGGATAAAAACAAAAAAACAAAAAAAAAACAACAAAAAAAACCCAACAACAACACCAACAACAACAATAAAGATAATAATAATAAACCAATAATGTAAATTATATTATTATAGAAAATGCTTTTTTTTTCAATAATCCAACATTATTTCTTATTACCTTCTACATTAATGGACACTTCTACTTTTATAAAGGGCAGATCAGGTCGAAAATAGAGTACTGTTGCCATATCTGGGCAGGAGCTGACCAGACCTCACTTTCCAGTCTTGATAGAGTGCAAAATCATCTCCAAGTTGTTGTTGAAGAAGAATTATTTTCCACCCTCTAAGCTCTCTCTCACAGAGGCACAATGTGATGAGCCTCTCACTCTGCTCTGTTGCTACTTCCATGGAAAGTGCTCGGACAAACTACATTCTTTGGCTTCACCAGGTCTAACCTTGAGGGCTAGGACCTGCCATGCCACTTACATTGTAGCAAACGAGGCACATTTGCGCCGTATTCCCTCAGTGAGAAGTAAGTTCCACTCAAACAGCTTCTTCCAGTGAACCACTTCCCTGTGGAACAGACTCCTAAGGGGATGTTTCCCTGATCACTACAATCTTAACATTTTGAAGTCTAGAGTCAACTGTTATCTTCCCCTCTTATCCATACAAACTACCCCTAAATGTAACCCTGTACCTCAAGTGGTAACCTGAGCCTTGTACAAGGTGAACCCTACTGTAAAAAAAATACATGCGTTTGAATAAACATCTCTTTTTTTTTTTTTTACACAGTATCCTGGGTTTTTCAATAAAAGGCATCCTTCCATAAAGTCCATTTTCTATATTATTCATGATTTATTAGTACTTACTTTTTTAAAATAGCTGCATCCTCTTGATATAAGTTTAATCCAATATTACCCTTCGGCACCTTCTGTGTTGCCGATAACTTACATTCCACCCACATGCGGAAAATATCCATTTCAAAACGATCATATTTGTCATTTTTCAATTGCTGGATATCCATTAAGAAATTTTGTTCCTATAAGATAAATACTCAAATATAAAATTATGGATAACTGAGCTGACATACCCTACAGTTCAAAAGTTGGAGACCAACCCTGGTAATTTTTTAAATTAGCCCAAAAGTACTTGTTTTGTATTTTAAATAAGAGAAAATTATTATACATGGTTGTGAAAAGTAAAACTTGTTTTTTTTATTAGAAATTTTATTATGACAATAAGATAAAAAGCATTTTATGATTAAATTTTGCTCTCATCAAAATATCCTCCTTTAGCCTTGATTACTGCAGTACAAATTTTTGGCATTCATTGAAAAAGTTTCTCTTTTTTCAATAACTCTTTTTCATATTTTTTCACACTTCTGTTAAATTCATCCCATGGGTGCTTCAAACTTTTGAACTGTAGTGTATATATTTTTTGACGATTGTTAATCTTTATGCATACAAAAAGTGGGGTGTCAAAAAGGACAGTTTTTCCCTTGACACCACTATTATTTTAACTACCTTCACTCCTCAACAATGATTATTGTTTTAAAAAGTGAGGATTAGAATTGTAATAAAACCTAAGCATTTGGTGAAAATGAATTTATAACTTTTTTCATTCTTTAAAACAGAAATATTAAGCACTATTTATTTACAACATTCTAAAAACTAATACAATTGAATTAAAACAATACAATATTTATCATTTACCAATTTATAAAGATATATATATATATGAACACAATTTTTTATACATAAATTTATAAACATTTACTAAATTATTAAAATGTGTAAACCAACTCTAAGAAAATCTTTATTATTTACCATTTTATAAAGTTTGAATTGAGTGACAATTAGCCAATGTCTTGTCAATGATTCCAATAAATAATATAGTAAATAGTAATATATGTACTATTATTATATGCTTAGATTTTATTACAATTTCAAACATTGTTTTTTAAAACAAACATTACCAAGGTGTGAAGATAGTTAAAATAATAGCAGTGTCAAGGGAAAAACCATCTTTTTGACACTTTTTTTTTTTTTGCAGGCATAAAAGCCCAAGTTTGCCAAATCTTTATTTTTTAAAAAGCTAGAGACACCAAGCACATGGCTTCCATGTCTAGGTTAAGTCTTTGTCGTGTGATATTTTAAACTGGATGCTAATTTCCTTAATCTTTAAGGAGTGGATAATCCTTTCCCTTTTGCCTTCCACAAGGCTTAACATATAAAACTTAACATTCAAAAATTGCCAAGTCACAGGTTTCACACAAATTGGAATAGTTGGCAACACATTGGCTAACTGCCAATTGAGTCAAACTTTATAAAATGGTAAATAATAAGGATTTCCTTATATTAGGTTGGTGCAAAAAATAATGACGTAATAATGTCGTTTTTTATGTTAAAAAATACGTCAAAAAACGACATCATTACGTCATTATTTTTGCACCAACCTAATAGTTGGTTCACATATTTTAACAAATACAAAAAGAATATGAAAGAAAAACTAGTCATGTATTAATAACAACAATGCTTCATCTTAAAAGTCCTGACTACTATTATATCTACTACTACAAAAAGAAGATGAAAGGAAAACTAGGGAAGCATAATAAAACCATAAGTCAGATTATTCAAGTTGAAAAGATAATATTTTTTTATCTTTTGATTTGTTTTGGCCTCACCTGTTCTGCAATATCATCTTTAAGTTTATCCATTTCTCTTCGATAATCACTGATGTTCAACTTTTTCAGAACAGAAGCCAGCATATTATCAACATCTTGTCTTTCTGCCTTTTGCTGAGGAGAGAGAAAACAATCAACGAGGAAGAATGATAACATGTAACGAATGTCTTTTAAGGAGGATTAGAATCATCTTGAAATATTCCCAAGAACATTGATGCAATCAAAATTTGTGGTTCCCAATGATGTCCTTGTTCTTAATTGATTAAAAGATGAAACTCTTTTTGCCAAGTCTTCAAATACCAAAATTATTTTAACCCCTTAATGTCAAAAAACTATGGATAAAATAGTGGGGGGGGGACCGGGCTCAGAGTCTTAGTTAGCAACCATTCTAGAAGGACAACTCTGGATGCAAAATTGGTTGGATATGGAACTAGTAACTCCATCCCATAAAAAATCCTACTTGCAAGGAAACCACAGCAGTAATGTCTAACATATTGTGATCTGTGGCCTCATACTCCTCAGGGTGTCTATTAGATTTGAGAGTTGTGGCTCAATACTCCTGAAAGAGTCTCAGATTTTATGAATTGTGGTTCCACACTCCTTAAGGAGCTTATGGGACTTGACAGCTGTGGTTCCATAATCCTCAGCAAATCAAAAAGACTTCACAGATATGGTCCCATACACCTCAAGGAGTCTACAGGACTTCACAGATGTGGTCTCATACTCCTGAAGGAGTCTACAGGACTTCACAGATGTGGTCTCATACTCCTGAAGGAGTCTACAGGACTTCACAGATTTGCTTCAATACTACTCAAGGAGTTTATGGGACTTCACAAATGTGGTCCTATACTACTCAAGGAGTCTACAGGACTTCACAGATGTGGTCCAATACTACTCAAGGGGTCTACGGAACATCACAGATATGGTCCAATACTTCTGAAAGAGTCTACAGGACTTCACAGATACAGTCCCATACTCCACAAGGAGTCTACAGGACTTCACAGATATGGTCCCATGCTCCTAAAGGAGTCTAAGGAACTTAACAAATATGGTCCCATACTCCTCAAGGAATCTTTGGGGCTTCACAAATGTGGTCCATACTCCTCAAGGAGTCTACAGGACTTCACAGATGTGGTCCCATATTTCTTAAGGAGTCAACAGGACTACACAGCTGTGGTCTATACTCTTCAAAGAGTCTACAGGATTTGAGAGCTATAGACCCCATACTTTTCAGGGGATCAACAGGATTTGAGCCCTGTGGACCCATATTTCTCAGGGAGTAAACAAGACTTGCAAGCTGTGGCTCCATACTTTTCTTCAGGCAGTGGAACTTAATTGAGTGAGTAGCTAACAAAATCTACTATTAGATATTTAAATTAAGATAAAAAATTTGGTCTCAATTATAGGTTTCTAAAAAAGATCTGTATTAATGAAAAAAACATACATTAAATTTGATATAAAAAATTAAAATGAAAAGACAGGGATTAATTATCAGTAAATAAAAATATATTAAATATGTTGTAATTAGAAGAATAAAAAAATTCTGCTTTAATTATTAATTAATAAAAAACAATGGCAACAACTACAAAAAACACTATTATCTGTTATAGGTTTAGAAAAATCCGGCATTACTTACACATTGCTACCATAAATGCCCATTGTTTAAAAATAGTGAATTAATTCCAGTCATAAGGAAAATGTTAAGTGCATTTTTTATCCTCTTATAATCATGCTTGTCTCTCTCTTCATTAGTGAGCATGATCATTACTTCCTGTCAATCAGCTTAAGAACAGATACTACACTTTGATCTCAGCTAAAAGAAATGAGGTATTCGCCTGGCACCCCCCCCCCACTTGGTTTAAGATGCGACACAAGGTCAGTTGTTTAACATGGGGAAACTGAGCATTTCCATTCAAGCCATGGTCAGAATTTACCCAACCCCTGCTTACATGGATTCGGGCACAAAACTGGTCTTAGTTGGTCATTGCATTTCAGGCCAAAAGGCTAATGTTGATGTGATAAAATCTGCCATTTTTCTGATGTACAATATCGAATGATGAAAACTGAGTAAGCAATTACCAAAATTCCCTTTTTTTAAGCACTTCATCCCCAGCAAAGCGGGAATGCGACTAGAATGCAAGGGGATACAGAGAGTGAGAGCAAGAGTAAAGAGGGGTGTTTGAAGAAAGGATATAGAGAAGGATGGGAATCAAGATCAAGGCATCAGAAGATGTCGATTGACATTACACCTGAATATTTGAAGATTATAACTATCAGGGAAGCAAGTAGCAGGAAGGGAATTCCACTGTTGGGAAGTGCAAGAGAAGAAGCTGTTGGAGTAGAAGAAGTAGTTACATTTAAATGTTTCAACAGTGAAAGGTTGAGGCCGAGATGTCAACCTAGTAGCATGCTTAAATTCTATGCAGTCATGGTACCATTGAAAACAGCTTGTCAGAGCAGTTGCCATGAAAATATTTATAGAAAAGACAGAGGGAAGCCACATCACATCTGTGAGAAAGTGTCTGGAGTCAAGATGCCAGATCAGGACCTATCACATTGCATATCTGTCTTTGGGTTTTGTTGAGAATCTTGAAATGAACAGCAGGGGTACCAGACCAAATATGGCAACAGTATTCAATGCAAGGACGAATAGTACATTTGAAGGATGGACTCAGGTGAGAAAAACCTTCTGGCATGCCACAGAGAGCCAACTTTCCTTGCGGAACTTTCCTTGATGAAACTATTGATTCAATGTAGTTGTTCCACCTCAGGTCAGTGGAAAACGTGAGACCAAGAAGGCGCAGAGAGACGCTCTGATGGAATTGAGCATAAAATGATTGACAGCTGAATTATTTTTAAATTATCATTAAGAGAAATGTTTGTAAGACAAGCATTTGGCTAGAGGAAGAGAAAAGTGTTTAACGTTCCATTTTGCTTGCAAAGAAAGAGGGGAAAAGACTACTTGATTTCAGAAAGAAAGAAAGAAGGGAAGATAGTGTAGTAAGTGTGAAATAATAACTCTCTTCAAATTTGGAAGACTGAGGAAGAAGAAGGAAAGAAATTCACAAGCGTATGCAAATATTTTTGGAGCAATGAAAAGCTTGCTTTCATATAAGTAAGACAAGAAGAAGGAAAGCAACTAGCAAGCCCACACAAGATTCCTTTTGATATAAAATGAGGAGAAAATTAAATTAATCACAAGAGTGTCTGATATCAAGTGAAAGGTTTTGTTTCAGTTCCTTGTGACCAGCATTGAAGTACTCGCCAGTGTAAAATTACTCATCAATTATATTATCAGCTTCTAACCAGCACATGATACTTCAAAGAATTTTCTCTCAACAATCTAAGAATGCTATTTCAAACTATCTCTCTTTGTATACTTTTGAATGTATGCAAACTATGAATCCCTTCGGTGAACAATGAACTTTCTTACCTTTTGTTTTAAACATTTTTTAATATTATTATGTGCCAGATCATTTAATCTGTTGTATGAACATTTCCTCTTCATGACAATTTGTTAAAACTACAGACTTTAAGAATTCTAATTTATTTTCATGAAACAAGCTACTGACATTACTACAAGTGTGAGAGCAAACTCCTTATCTTGTTTTATTAAAATTACCCCTATGTTTCCTCATCATTATCATCCTTCATTAATCTTCTTGGTGGGGGTAAATCAACTGTTCATTTTAACCATTAAGCCCCACGCTACTATAATAGGAATTTTTAACAGCTGTTTCAGTAAAATGAAAAAGTTATCAATTTCAAATCTTTTCATTTCTACCCACTTTTTTAAAATAATGACCAGCATTCATGATTATTATTGCAATATTTTGTTGAAGTTGTTAAGCTCAAATATTTAATGATGCAATAAGGGAATTTCTATTGATGTTTTATTGTCATGATAATAAAACTTGTCATGAATTTATTTGATCATTAATTTAAGAGTTATAACTTATGCCTCATCAGAAAATTCAAATAGGAAAACCATGAAATTTTCATGTCTTTCTAGTCTTTTATAAATTAGTTATAGGCTTATAAATACCTAGTATTAAAGATATTATTTTTCTTTGTTTTTTTAAGCTTTTCACCCCAAGCAAGGCGGGATGCCACTAGCATGCAAGGGGTTACAGAGAGTGGGAGCAAGAGTAAAGAGGCGTGAAAGAGGAAAGGATGAAGAGAAGGACAGGGAATAGATCAAGGCTTCTAGAGATGTCAAATGACATTGCATTTCCAAAACGTACAGCTGATGATAATATTTCTTCAAAAATGTATAGCTAGTAATATTATTTTTTCAAAAATGTATAGCCGGCAACACTATTCTTTAAAAAAAAAAAACAGGATTGGAGATTATAGCTATCAGGGAAATAATAGGAAGGGAATTCAACCAATGGAAGTGCGAGACATGAAGCTATTGGAGTAGAAGAGACGGCTACATTTAACCGTTTCAACAGTGAAAGGGTGGGACTGAGATGCCATGTTTAAATTCATGCAGTTTGGAAACTAGTGAAAATAGCTCATTAGAGCAGTTACCATGAACATATTTGTAGAAAAGACAGAGGGAGGTGATGGCACATCTGTGAGAGAGCAACTATAAACAAGATGCCAGATCAGGGCCAACCACATTGCATATCCATCTACCTATAACCACATTGCATATCTGTCTACCTATAACCTATAAATACTCACCATCCCCAAAATGGAATGCTGAACATTAATGTGTTAAATGATTTTTATATTTTAAATGTCAGACGGACATGATATCCACGTCTTAGGCAAGAACAATAATGAGTCATATTATTTTAAGATTTTAGGGATTACATGTCATGGTTTATCATGTTGGCACAAGAGTTTTGAGCATCAATGTTAGGGAAATCTTAGAAGTGTCTTTTGAAATTGAATCAAATTTTTATTTCTTGTGTAATCAGGTAAATGAAGTGTTGGTATGAATTCTGAAATAAGAAAAATTATATTCCTCTTGAAATGACTTGAAATGGATATGTCAGTCTTTAAACCTGTCTTTCTCTTCTGGCTTGACATAGGAAAATCTCATTTTTTAATAATGTACTTATTATCAGTGGGGAAATGAGTAAATTACAAAATGGTAGCCAAGGCAATCAAGCTTGACAGCAAGGCAAAGAAGGCAATTAAGAAGGTTTAAGGATCCAGGCAAACTTGAAACCTTCCTTCCTACAAAAAACAGAGTATCAAAAGGACATTTTTTCCATTGATGGCATTTTTATTTTAACTACCTTCATTCCTCAACAATGTTTATTGTTTTAAAAAGTGAGGATTAGAATTGTAACAAAACCTAAAGATATGAAAGTGAATTTTTACATTTTCTTTGTTCTTGAGAATTAACAACAAAAATAATAAACACTATTTATTTATTTATTATTGTTGAAAATAATGAAGAATAGATTTATGTGAGTGAAGTGGAGATGTTGACAGGGGGGGGTCCTAAGGTGCGAATGCCTCATTCTCTTTTAGTATCTTTCCTTTTGGACATTTTCTTTTGCAATTTGGTCATTCACCAATTGCCTCCACGCTAGTTTTTTCAGTCAAATTCATTTTCGACATTATATCATTTATTGGAATGGTTGGCAAAACATCAGCTAACTGCCACTTGATTCAAACTTTATAAAATGGTAAATAATAAAGATTTCCTTATAAATGGTTCACATATTTTAATAGATGAGTAAATGTTTAGAAATTTATGAATAAAAAATTATTTTCATATTTCTTTATAAATTGGTCAATGATAAATATTGCATTGCATTAGTTTTAATTGTATTAGCCATTTTAGAATGTTGTGAATATACAGATATTTTTGTAAATAAACAATTTATAAATAGTTTATATTTACAAATATTTTTGTTGCCAATTCTCAAGAATAAAAACAATGTATAAATTCACTTTCATCTTATATATGAATTACAATTCTAATAATCACTTTTTAAAACAATAAATATTCCAGAGGAGTGAAAGTAGTTAAAATAAAAGCAGTGTCATGGGAAAACTATCCGTTTAACATTGTTTTTTTGACAGGCATGAAGGTCCATGTTTGTCATACAGTTTTTGTCTACAATTTTATTGTGTTGATTATATGCTTCAGTAATTTTTTTGTCTAAAATATAATTACAAAGACATCAACCAGACATTCTTTTCATAATGGTGAATTAAGCACTGAAGTCATTTTCAAAATGTTCAGTGAGGTAGTTTGGATTGGTTTGGTTTGTTTTGTTTTACGGCATATCAACCTCAATGGCTTATTTAACGCTGACACCTTTCTTTTTTCCTGGTAATATTTTTTTTTTGTCAAAAATCTATTTCTGTTAATATTTTTTTCCTCAAAAATTTATAGCTAGTAATATTATTTTTTCAAAAATGTAGAGCTGGTATTACTATTTTTCCAAAATGCACAGCTGATGATAATATTTCTTCAAAAATGTAGAGCTAGTAATATCATTTTTACAAAAACATATAACCAGCAACACTATTCTTTAAAAAAAACGTATAGCTGGTAATATTATTTTTTCAAAAATGTATAGCCGGCAACACTATTCTTTAAAAAAAACGTATAGCTGGTAATATTATTTTTTCAAAAATGTATAGCCGGCAACACTATTCTTTAAAAAAAAAAAAAAAAAACGTATTGCTGGTAATATTTTTTCGAAAATGTACAGCTGGCAACATTATTTTTTCAAAAACATATTACCAGAGGCCTTTCTGTTGGATGTATCATCATACCCAGGATGCAGATGTAGTTTATCATCATACCCAGGATGCGGATGTAGTTTATCATCATACCCAGGATGCGGATGTAGTTTATCGTCATACCCAGGAAGCGGATGTATTTTATCATCATACCCAGGATGCGGATGTAGTTTATCGTCATACCCAGGAAGCGGATGTATTTTATCGTCATACCCAGGAAGCGGATGTAGTTTATCGTCTTACCCAGGAAGCGGATGCAGTTTATCATCATACCCAGGACACGGATGTAGTTTATCGACATACCCAGGATGCGGATGTAGTTTATCGTCTTACCCAGGATGCAGATGTAGTTTATTGTCATACCCAGGAAGCGGATGGAGTTTATCATCATACCCAGGAAGCGGATGTAGTTTATCGTCTTACCCAGGAAGCGGATGTAGTTTATCGTCTTACCCAGGAAGCGGATGCAGTTTATTGTCTTACCCAGGATGCAGATATAGTCTGGGTGTTAACTACTTGCCCATAGCTTGGACCCTAACAGGTATACCACTAATCAGGGTGGACCTGTGAACACCAGCAATTAACAGGTGGTTCCATGTTACTCAAAAATTTCCTGATAAGAGGCCTTGCTGTTGGATGCAGTTTATCGTCTTACCCGGGACCAGTGAAATAGAATAAACAATTAAATAAGTTTGTTATACTTACAAGCAAGTCATTTTTTAAATTTTCAGTTTTTCCTGTAAAAAGTGTCTTCATTTCCTCGAATCTGTCGAGCAAACTATCCACAGTGACTGTCAAATTGAGCAACAGGTCTCTATCCTATAAAACAGAAAATTACAGTTTAATAGACATATTTTCAGCCAAATTATTTTTATCAGGGATGGGCAACATTTTCTGACCAGTGGGCTGCCTGAGATATGGCTTATTCTAAGGTGGGCCAAACTACTAAAAAAATTCAAGATAATTTTTCATTGAAGGTACCTTTTTGTTCCAATCAAACTGGAATGTATATTTATTGCTAAAATTAACAATCTTAGAAGAGGCTGAAGATGAAGTAAGGAAAGGCTGGTCTACACTAATTATCCTAAACCTAGCTAATCAGATTTACAACCCATTCATTTATTACCTTTAATTCAATCCCCAGAAAGACTTATCCATCACCATCTGATCCCCCATATACCACAATACCACATACTCACAGGGATCCTACTAAAACACCTGTGACATAAAAATTTCATCATATGTAAAAATGTCTTTTCTTTTTAGCGGCTCGGATTGAGGAACCGGAGAGCTGAGTTCGAATTCCAGTCGAATCTATTACATTCACTTATGTGCTAATACCCTTGGGAAAGGTATGAATCTTCTTCTTCTCCCTCCAGCTATGGGTAATTAGCAGGACAGACTGAGTTCTATAGCCTTGGATGGCAACTGGTCTACTGCAGAAAGAAATGGCATCCTACTGTGGGAAAAAAAATCTGCCTCGTCAGTCATGTATCGAAAGATAAATGATCACCTAAACATATACCACACATGGCACATAACTGACTGACAGGTGATTTTCTAAGGGTAGCTTAGATGTGGCACAAGGCCTAAAGTATGGGGTACCCAGAAGATCGAACTCACTACACAGTCATAATTGTTTTAGTGAGATAAGTTTGCTAATCATTACAAGGTGCCCCCATTTAAATTGAAATGGTGATGATACCCAAATTTATAGAGAAATCATCCAGATAAATGCTGGTATTTCTTCTTAACCAATAAAAATGAACCACTTCTCAGTCTCATCTCCCAGATTTTTGTTCTTGTCTTCAAGTCACAACACTACAATGGCTTGACTTTATCCCTTTTTTTTGCGTGTTAGCACAATCCCTCCTTTGTGAAGTTATTGCCTTATTACTGTTACTCTGCCTAGTTTTGTCTTGCATATATGACGTGTTTGCTGGAGGAGGGGCATATTCAACAAAAAATCGAAACTTGCTTTTTTCGCAGCAGATTATTCATTCTATTAGGTTGGTGCAAAAATAATGACGTAATAATGTCGTTTTTTGACGTTAAAAATACGTTAAAAAACGACATTATTACGTCATTATTTTTGCACCAACCTAATATCATTTTACAAAAAATTAGAGCCAATTACACAAAACTTCAAGCTCAATTTAGGTTTATAGTTCGTAACCATGCAATGAGATGAGGTAACATAAACTGTAGATTTGTCTGCAGATTATCATTACATTATAATTACATAATTATAGAGAAATCATTAAGATTTTTTGTCAAAAGCTTTTTATTTTTGGTTGTATATTAATTTAAAATATTCCTTTTTACAGACTTTATTTTTGAAATGGAATAAGATCTTTGTAAGTTTCAGAATTTCGCTATTGCACATCAAAATGACTAGAAGAAAGCGATCTAAAAACAACAATGGAAAAGAGAGGTAACAAAGCATAAACAAAATGGCTCCAGTTTGTTCAATTTAGGAGACTTAGCATTGCAGCCAAAATATTCTAAAATGCTGCCAATAACAAAGAAGAAAAGGAAAAATACCTAACAACAAATTGAATATTGCATCAAAATTGATATTTTTTTTATTTATTTGTTATGTAACTAAAAATAATTGTCATCATTGTTTCTGTAAAACTTGATATTTCTTGTAATAAATTCTTAATAAATATTATTATTGTTATTATTTTACTTAAATGTAAGGTAGTCCTACATTTACAATTCCTTATGTAAAGAAATGATCAAAACTGTCTAAAACCTTTAAGCAAAATTATCAAATGTTGAATATGTCCGTCCTCCACCGAAAGTGTCATGTACTGTTTGTCTAGTTTTATTTTTCTTTCTTTTTGCTATTGTTTTTTAAAAACATTGTCGCATCCATTTATTGAGTGTTTTTTCCAATTATACTTGATTATGACGAAGTACTCAAGAAATCAGAAGAAGCAACTGTTAGAATAGAATTTGCAGTTGCATCAAGACATTTCAAGGGTAGAAATATTGAAACAAGTTGCCAATCTAGTCATTTTCTTTATGTGCTGTGTCCCCTCAGAACATTGGTGATCATGGCTCTCCACAATTTCCTGTTCTTTGTATCTCTTAAAAAACTTTGTCTTTTTGTTATTTCTCGTAAACCCTGTTCCACCATCAGTTTACTCAAGCTCATCATCTATGTTATGCACTGTTTTCCTCTGTCTTATGAGTATCAAACTTTCCAAGCCCTCCTTCCATCATTATGTGACCCAGAAATTTCTACTTTCTCTTCCTAATAATAAGTAGAAGTTTCCTATTGGTTCCATTTTATTTAACACCTTGATGTTTATCACATGTTCTGTTCATGTATCCTACTGTAGAACCACATTTCTCTTGCTTCAAGTCTCTTCTTCATCTGTGAGGAGATTGTCCAGCATTCACTGCGATGTAGAAGGACTGATATTACATAACAGTTCAGTACTCTTTTCTTTGTTCCTCTTGCTTCAAGTCTCTTCTTCATCTGTGAGGACATTGCCCAGCATTCACTGCCATATAGGAGGATAGATATTACATAACAGTTCAGTACCCTTTTCTTTGTTTCTCTTGCTTCAAGTCTCTTCTTCATCTTTGAGGAGATGTCCAGCATTCACTGTCATATAGGAGGACTGATATTACATAACAGTTCAGTACTCTTTTCTTTGTTTCTATTGCTTCAAGTCTCTTCTTCATCTGTGAGGAGATTGTCCAGCATTCACTGCCATATAGGAGGACTGATATTACATAATAGTTCAGTACTCTTTTCTTTGTTTCTCTTGCTTCAAGTCTCTTCTTCATCTGTGAGGAGATTGTCCAGCATTCACTGCCATATAGGAGGACTGATATTACATAACAGTTCAGTACTCTTTTCTTTGTTTCTATTGCTTCAAGTCTCTTCTTCATCCGTGAGGAGATTGTCCAGCATTCACTGCCATATAGGAGGACTGATATTACATAACAGTTCAGTACTCTTTTCTTTGTTTCTCTTACTTCAAGTCTCTTCTTCATTAGTGAGGAGATTGTCCAGCATTCACTGCCATATAGGAGGACTGATATTACATAACAGTTCAGTACTCTTTTCTTTGTTTCTCTTGCTTCAAGTCTCTTCTTCATCTATGAGGAGATTGTCCAGCATTCACTGCCATATAGGAGGACTGATATTACATAACAGTTCAGTACTCTTTTCTTTGTTTCTCTTGTTTCTCGTCTCTTCTTCATCTGTTAGGAGATTGGCCAGCATTCACTGCCATATTGGAGGACTGATATTACATAACAGTCCAAGACTCTTTTTTTTGTTTCTCTTACTTCAAGTCTCTTCTTTATCTGTGAGGAGATTGTCCAGCATTCACTGCCATATAGGAGGACTGATATTACATAACAGTTAAGTACTCTTTTCTTTGTTTCTCTTGTTTCAAGTCTCTTCTTCATCTGTTAGGAGATTGGCCAGCATTCACTGCCATATAAGAGGACTGATATTCCATAACAGTTCAGTACTCTTTTCTTTGTTTGTCTTGCTTCAAGTCTCTTTTTCATCTGTGTGGAGATTGTCCAGCATTCACTGCCATATAGGAGGATTGATATTACATAACAGTCCAAGACTCTTTTCTTTGTTTCTACCAAAGTTTTTCTGTTTCTTAATACTTTGTTCAGCTTTTAGAATTCCTCTTTTTCTATCCCAAATTGTTTTTGGATTTCAGTGTTTCACTTTCTTTTTTCTGTTAGACCATTTCCCAGATATTTAAATTGTTGCACTTGTTTGATTTTGGTATCTGCAAATTGTAATTTGCATTTTGTGCTCATCCTTTTGCAAACAACCATGAATTCCATCTTCTTACAATTGATGCTTAGTCCTTTCTTCTTCCTTTCACTCCTTATTTTCTGTAAGAGTTTTTGTAGTTTCTTTTCTACGTCTGCTATCAATACTATATCATCTGTATATCTTATGTTAAGATTTTGCCTGCCAATAAGGAATCCTGAAAAGACTTCTAATTCTCTCGGAATTGTCTTGCTATAAAAGTTGAATAAGTCTGGTAAGAAGACACATCCTTGTCTTATGCCTCTTTATAGTTTGGTTATATCTGCTGAGCTCATTTTTTATCCACATACAAGAGGTTTGCTGTCAGTATATGTTCTTGATTATTGTGATATCCTTACCAAATATATCAAAGTTGCTAAGCAGTTCTGGTAGATCTTTGTGGCCTACTTTATCAAGCGCCTTTCTGTAATCCATAAACCACAGGTACACGCCATTCTGTATTTGTATCGCTTTTTCTGATATCCTTCTGAGCATAAATATTGCATTCCTGGCCAATTTCCTGTCAGATTCTGCAGCATGCTCAATTCACCAGAATTTGGATCATAAGTTTTGTTATATGGTTCATTAAGCTGATTGTCTGATGGAGTTCACATTCATTTACACCTGGCTTCACGTGATGATACAAAAATAGATTCTGGTATATCGCCACTGCTTAATCTAGTCGTACGCTTAAATTCATCCAGTCAAGATGCCAAGGAGTTAAGCTCATTAAAACAATTTCCATGGAAACATTTTATAGTCAAAGATACAGGAAAGCTACATTATGGTGTTGGGAAAGTAAGATGCTAGGTCAAGGTGGAGCCACAGAAAGTTTTGAAATATGTGTAAGAAATAAGATTTCGAAAGCTCTTTTAAAAATGAAAATATTTTTGATACAAGCTGATATATAACAACAATGATCATATTAAGAATATAGCAAACTCATAATCTTTAGATCTGTATAAGAAATAAGATGTGCAGTAACGGCCTGTAAAAGAACAAAAATGTACATCGAACATTAAGAAATAAATGGACTTTTTTCTTTTTACTTACCTGTATAAGAAATATGATGTAGAGTAATCACCTGTTTACTCACCTGTTTAACAAGTGTATTTAGATTATTTATATCTCCAACTAACTTCCGAACTACCATTTTCATCTCTCCAATCATTTCAAAATCCTGCAATAAGAAACTTTACATATTATATATCTGCATATATATATATATATAACTTTCAAAATAAGGAGACCAGTTGAATCCACTACTTTGGTTTCAACATTACAATAAAAGCTCTATATGTTATTTTTATCTTATTTTTTTCACACGTGTATTGAGCACTTTTTAATATTACTGCTTCCTGGTCTGATTCAAATCTGACTATTAACCCTTTATGTGTATATATATATATATATATATATATATATATATATATATATATGTATTTTTATTTTTTTAATTATTTCACCCCAAGCATGGTAGTAAAGCCACTAAGATACAAGGACTTACTGATAGCGGAAGAATAAGAAATAGAAAAACATAATTAATGAGTGAGAACAATGAAAGAAGAGGAATCAAGAAGACAGTAGATAATGATTGACATTGCATTTAAATTTTTGAAGATCAAAGTTGGCTGGAAAGCATGGAACCAGAAAAGAGTTCTTCAGGTGAGAAGAGTGAGAAAAGAAACTGTTAGCATAGAATTTATGGCTACATCTCACTAATTCAACTGTAAAATGATGAGACCTAACAGCCAATCTAGTATTGTGCTTAAATTCATGAAGTCTAGGTATCATAGCAGAAAGTTCACCAAAACAATTACCATGAAAGTATTTATAAAAAGGGACAGAGAAGCTATGTTACAGCGATGAGAAAACAATTGAAGCCAAGATTCCAGGTCAGGACCAAAAATATTGCAGATTCTTTTTTGGATTTCATCAAGAATTTCTAATTATATAACAAAAGCACTGAACCAGATGTGGCAGCAATATTCAAATCAAGGACTTCAATCAATCGGTAGACTTATAAATATATAAGATAGATTTTGGAGAGAAAAATTATCTCACACAACACAGGAAACAAACTTTCCTAACAACAGACCTAGCAAATGATTCAATATAATCTTTCTACTTTATGTCAGTGGAAAATGTTAGCCTGAGAAAACGCAATGAATCACTCTCTTGGAGGTCATTCATCAGCCAAGGAAAAGGAATTAAGAAGACAGAAGATAATGATTGACATTGCATTTAAATTTTTGGAGATCAAAGTTGGAAAGCAAGAAACTGGGAGAGAGTTTCACAAGTGAGAAGTGTGAGAGAAGAAAATGTTAGCATAGGACTTATGGTTACATCTAGCTATTTCAATTGTAAAAGGAGGAAACCTAGCAGCCAATCTAGTACTGTGCTCTAAATTCATGAAGTTAATGGGTCAAGTCGTTCTGAATGACACTTAGTGGAGAACACATAATGGAGGACAGGAGTTTTTTCTTTTTTATCTTGCGAGTCACATGTAGTCACGTAATGATAACTAAAATATGATACGAGAGGAGTCAGTGTTTTCACTGGTTGAAAGAAAAGATCTGATCTGTTAGAAGGAAGTGGCAGTGAAGGTGTCCTGGGTGTTACCCACCTTACCCACAGACTGTGATGGATGAATACAGAAATAAGTAAAAATATATATTGGAAACAAAATTTACATTTTCATTTATTTCTGTGGTGATGTTTTTCCCCTTTGATTTCCTTATGAATATAGACAGAGCGTTTTATGTACATTGAAGCGGATGAGAATGTAGGGTGATTTGTCCAGGCAGTTAAAGACTGAAAGAGGATTGCAGTGTATTTATACATTTCTATATTGACATCATAATCACCAATCAAACCCTAGATTTTCACCAATTGTGATGAACTGGCACTCTCCCAGAGAGGTCCCATGCCTTGAGCACCTATTAAGATTTAAACTCAGGGTTTAAGTCAAACTTTTACATATGATCCATCACTAAAGATCCTGGAAAAATGGTTAGTTCCCCGTACCACTCCAGAAAGAGTAACACGGTAACTTGTTTGTTAGTGAAGTGTATTTTATATTTCTGGTTTTTGGTGGTAACAAGTGGAACAGAAAAATTTATAAATTTGAATCTTTCGGTGAAATCATTTTTCCAAAGAAATTTGATTGTCAAAACATCTGTTGTTCAAAGGACTGCAGATTTTGACAGGTGACAACATTGTTTGCCTAAAAGCTTATCAGATGAATATGTAAAGTTGAATGAATATTTAGAATGCAGATAGCCTTGAAGGTTGGTGATATTTAAAGCCTGGATAAGTTAAAAACAAACTAGAGGAAATGATCCTTTTTGAACCCTCTTGTGATCAAAGGAATGGTGAGAAAACCTATGGGTGGATGCGCGCTTATATATACAGCATTTTGGTGAATTGCAGAGAGACAGACAGCCGGGAGTATCAACGGGAGAGACACATCGAAATTTGGCTGATCAACAAACATGCAATTCATACCCACTTGAACTTAACTTGATGTTTGATTCTCTGATTAAAGTTTGAGAATACACACTTTAGTTCCAAGTTGCTATCCGATCCAGAGGTGTTAAGCTATATCAAATTTTTGTAAATATTCTATGTTTATTTACTCTTATTAAAACTATCATTTTCAACCAAGATCAGGCCTTCTTGTAATTCAGACAAGAGCATGACTTTCTTTTCTTCAGTCCAGTTGTCAAAGAAAATACCATGGCTTATTGAATCAAGAGTAAGGGCAACCCATCTCTTTTTGTCAGTAAGAAACACAACACTTACCAGCAACTCCAGACAATTGATGACCTAACTGGCATCAACTCCTTGACCAGTTTAAAACTGTATGTAACCAACCTGACTCCACAGCCATCTCAAGGTGAAGATATCTATGATAGGGTCCAAATTGTATGGTTGCATGTCCTTGGGGAATAGAGGGGGTTACATTATATACCTGATGTCTGAAGTACCTGACACCTGTTTTTATTCTCTACCTTTACAAGAGACAGATCAGGCCCAAAATGGAGAACTGCTGCCCTGGAAGAAACCAATGTTCACTTTCTAGTCGCAATAGAGTTCAAAAGCGTCTCTTTGTGGGTTATGAATTATTTTCCACCCTACAGCCTCTTTCCCCACAGACGAAATGTTGCAAGTCTCTTGCTGTTTTATCATTATTTCCATGGAAACTGTTCTGACAAACTACATTCCCTAGTTCCACCAGTTCTAACCTTCATGGATAAGATTCACCATGCCACGCCCATTGTAGCGAAGCGCCTTCATTCCCTTTGTACTGCACTGGAATACAAAGAGAATGAGTAAGTTTCACTCAAGCAGCTTCTTCCCACAAGCCGCTGCTTTGTGGAACTGACTCCCAAGGGGATGCTTCCCCTGACTACAACAATCTTAACCTCTTCATAAACTCTACTTCTTATTCTATAATGGCTTGCAGGCATATCATGTTGAAACAACAGTTCTCATATGATTACTAAAGTTAAACAATATTGAGCCTGTTCAGTACCTAGATGGGTGACTGCTTGTGAATACCAGGTGCTGTAAGCAGGGATGTGGTGTAATGGATAAAGGCTCAGAGTTGAAAATTAGAGAGCCAAATTTCAGTTGGGTTCATTATATACCCTTGAGAAAGGTATAAATCCACCTCTTCTCCCTCTAGCTAGGGGTTAATTAGCAGGACTTGTATCAGTAAATCAATATTATCTCAAAAAAATTCTTACAATCTAAAAATATTTTCTGGCTTTAAATAACCAACGAAGGGTTGGTAAGCCATAAAAAACAAATCAATCAAATATTATTCCCTAATCCTCTACCTAGAGTGTTTCATGGGCTTTATACAGGGTGACCATCATTCTAAAATATAATCAGTCATTGGCAGTATCATCTAACAGAATGAATTCTGGTAAGAAATAGAGGAAGATGTGAGATAAAAAATATACAAACCTCGTCAATAATATTTGTATTTCCTCTCATAAGCAGCTGAAGAGCTTTGGCCATGTTTTTAGAGTTTTTCTCCAAAGATACGACATTGCATTTCATATTTCTGAATGCCTGTGCCAATGCTTTTAATTGGTCCCATAAATCAGACAACTTCTCTGGCTCAGAATCTTTTAAAATATCTATGACCTCAGATTCCATTTCTTTGGATTTTCCTTCGTCGTCACTTTTCTCCTCTTTTTCCATCTTCTCTTTTTCTTTATTCTCTACTTCAGTGTATTCCACGCCTTCCTCTTCTTTTTCTACGTCTTCACCTCCATCTTCACCGCCGTCTTCTCCTCCGTCTTTTTCGTCTACTCCTTTTGCCTTTTTTGCCTTCTTATCATCTTTTCTTTTCCTTTTCGGTTGGGGATCTGCTTCCGGTGTGTTAGAAATTGTACTTAAAAAGTCGCCAACCATTTTGGTCAGATGTGAAGACGTACTAGTATCGCTACTAACAATTTGCTGAATTTTCTGAATATCATCTTCCAGTTTTTTCATTCTAATCAACAACATTTGGTACGGTATTTGAACTTGACTGTGTTTATGTTTGGGCGACTAGAAAAAAAAAAGAAATACGAATTCCATTAACATCAGTGCAAAATTATATATATGTAAAATATATTGTATATATTTATATATACGTTAAATAAACAAATCTTTGAGATATCTATTGAAAATCTATCCTATAATGATTCTATTTTTGCTTGTGGCAGTGATTATTACATAACACAGACAAAATGGCAATTTGTAGCAAGATTTTTGATAGGGAAATACTGTTAAAATGTGTTAATAATTTCTCTACGTATGTGTCCACCTTGAACTCCCAAACTATATTATTTAGACCCTTAAAACAATCTATATTCTGATTTAGAATGTTCCCAGAAGGTTTTTCATAAATAATTTTTGTAGCTATATATATATATATATATATATATATATATATATATATATATATATATATAATTATTTATTTAAAAATATAATTCCATCGCTACATAAGAGTTCTCATGTTTCAAAACAAGAGCCGAAAACTTCAATATAATTATTTGAATTAAATTGAATTAAAGTACCAAGCTCTGTTCCATCTTTCCTATTTTCTATATATTTTTACACACACACACACACACACACACACACACACACACACACACACACACACATATATATATATATATGCGTGAGGATGTGTGTGTGTATGTAGGCCCTGCTGTTCTCAAAATTATTGCACTGTAGCAATGAGATTTTTTTGTGTGCTAATCTGATGCAAGTTCTTCACAGGCGTCTAAATCTATACATGTCTTTTTGAGTGTGTCCTTCAGGTTGTCTTTATAGTTCATGTGGGGCTTAAACTGCAGTTGTTTTCCCTGTTTAGACATGCATGAATCCTCTAGGCAGATAAGGTAACCAGACCATCTAAATGGTGTTATGCACAACGATGTGCAGGCAGATATATAAGCGACATGTCCAAGTAAGATGAGACTGAATAGAGTACAATTCCAATGTTCGTAACATTTAATTTTAAAGAGGGCTCAATACAAAGTAGAGCAATAATCTTAGTTGCCTATTAATTTACCAACTAAAGCTATGGAAATTATTTATTGTTTTCTTAAAGAAGCCATTTATTTATCAACTATAAAAATGTTTTTTTATCTGGGAAACTCACAAAGTATATAACTTGTGTAGGTTTTTCTTAGATTACTATTTAATTTTTCTTAGGAAATGACATCGTCAAAATGTAAATGTATCCCTCCACATCCACTCCTATTTGTTGTCTGTCTCTTGTCACTGATTTCAAAACTACGGGCCATAACCCATTTATGGAAAATAATTTCTTAATTTTTGCTTCTTCCCTTAGTTTAAATTTAACATCTTATTCGATTGGTTGATCTAGGAAAGTCCACAATCCTTATAACCACCCCTCCTGTTTTCTTTTTTTTTTTTTTTCTTCTTTTTTTTTAGTAAAAAGAGACTGTATTTTGCTTTTAAATCTGATTAAAAATTATTTACTCGTCAGTAATTTACAATCGCCTGATGAAATGCGTTGTATGCGCATCGAAACACAGCTGCAATTGTGTAGCAATTTTGACATATTCTCGAAGTAATATCCTAAAATAAAGTGTGTGTATATATATATATATATATATATATATATATATATATATATATATATATATATGCAGCATATTCTCATTCAAACAGGTTTGGTAAAATAATTTATGTCAATTTTCATTGTGATCCTTTCAAGTACACTGATTAATTTCTGTGGGCACCTCCAGTTTTACTCAAATAATTTGTACAACGGATTTGGAAATTCTTGTAAAAATCAAATAATTGTCGGATTTTAATAAAATTTTCAGGACTTTTTCACAAACGAATGAAATTATTTTTTAAATATTTTTGTTTTAGAAAATCTTGGTAAAAATATTTTTTTACATATCCCCCCCACCCACACACACTTAATTTAATGAAATTTTGAGAAATTAAATTTCAAGGAGAAAAGTTGTTTTACTAGTTAAAAGCAGAACTCCTTGGAGAATTTAAATAAGCAATTTTTTAAAACAGGAAAAAATCTGCTCTGAATCGTAAAATAAAAAATGCAATAACTGTAGAATTTTAATTCTACATCATTTTAAATAGTTGAAAATAACTTATCCAATTTTGTGCAAAAAAGAGGATCACACGGGGTTTATAATCAGATTTAACTTCACACATATTTTCAAAAAAACTCGAGTTCTGATTGGTCAATAAACACACATGTGGGCGTTACCCACGCATAAGCTTTTTCCAGCACGTGAACAATATCATGTTTTCGCCTACTATAATACTAACTACAATATCCTGTTTTCGCATGTTTAACCTCAAGTTGACCTGTTCAAAAGTGGATCACACAAACTTTATTCAAATCTGATTGCTGATTTGGCTAATAAATATTAAATGTGTATAATGCCTACGAAATCTTATCTACCCGCCAAGATATTCTGAACAAGTCTTTTGAGCCGGTCATGTGATCTAGAACATTATAAATATTTCTCTGTAGATGTAGCACTGCGGAAAGCCCGCGTCTGTCTCTTAGTGGCAAACGCTATGAAACACATATACACACACACACCCACCCACACACACATGCTCACACGTACGTACACACATTTATTCATTCCTTTAACTACAAGGACATTTGTCAACTTCTAACAGAGAGATTTTCTTCAACACTCAACAAGTCTGCAACACCTTCTTATCTAAGAACATTCTTTTCATTGAAACGGAACTTTATTTGACGAACTGAAATCTTTCTCTGGAGTCCAGATAAAAAAAAAATACTACAAAACTTAACTTCTTGGGTAAACTCACACACACTAGTTAAACACACACACATTTTGAGTTTAAAGTTAATTAAACAACAAACTTCAAGATTTTAACCAAATCAACGCCATTTACAATATATTGAAAATTGTTTGTTGACCAAAATATCACCTTTGTCTTTTCTCAGTGTTGTGTTGTTTTCTCTTGTTTGCTTATTGTAAAGTAAAAAAAAAAAAAAAAAAAAATAATGTATGGATTGAATTGAAGCCGTTCAATACCAAAACTATGACATTATGTAATTAGAAAAGCTTTCTTATTTATAAGATTTATTAACGGCATCTACGTCTTAAGAAAATTTTTTTCGATAATTAATTTTTACAAGAACTGTTTTCATTTTTTTTATAAATTTTAATTAAATAATTTAAATCGTTTAAAATTCTGCATTACATTTTTAGCATCTTCTGCATTACATTTTTAGCATCTTCTGCAGACATTTTTAGCATCTTCATCCAACAGCCGAGAAGGAAGATGAAGATCAGAGTTGAAATTTATCTTGAAAATAAATTCAAACTTTGAGGGATTAAACAGAGATTTGGGTTTAGCCAGAGAGTATAATTTCCATGGGGAGACCTCTAACCGACAACATTCCTCGGAAGTCCGACTTCTTTGTTTATTCCGTATCTCGTTGAAAAAGAACACAGGCGTGTCCGAAAATTCCGACATTCAGTTCTATCTCTTCGTGCTTCATTTTTAGTCAAAAGATTAATTTATAAAAAATAGCAATTTTATTGACAATATTGGTATAATTTTGTTGGATTTTATTCTTCAAATTTTTTTATTATTATGATAATTAAATCTATAAGAATCACACATGGACCACTTTCCGTTTTAATCATATATACATACATCATGTCATTATTTTTTTACAATTTTGAAATTCAGAATAACTCATAAATATACTTCAGGCTAACTGGAAGTCAAAGTAAATTATGGAGGATGCTAAGTGATATTGTGGAATCTTCCACAACAAACTAGCCTTACCTCTTTTTAGGAAATGCACTCTTCCTATCTGGGAAGTAACATCCTACTTTCACACAATTATAACAAGTACTCATTGGTCAATCACCTCCAATCTAGCTTGCTGATTGGTCAGTTTCGACCAATCAAACCGCCTGCACGCGACCAATCTGTTTTTCCTGCCTTCTCCGTTTGAGCCTCGCACGTGGTACACGATCAGTATATAAACCTAACACGTGTAAACTTCCTCGAGTTTTTTCTTTCCATTCATCTCTCTCGCACGTCTCATTCCTTGCTACCAAGTGCCAAGATGTAACCTTCAGGAACTCCCGTCTTAGTCATTTGCTGGCCAGACGTTAAAGACAATTACCAACATTCACGAACTCTGAAATCACTTCGCAACTCACAATTCCAAACTTTCTTAATTGGAATTCGGTACAACTAATAATACCTAATCAAAGGGACACGACTTTTGTCCTACCTTTTCAGTTCGCATGCATCAAACATTAAATCTAATTGTTATGTTTTGGAATCATTCAGTTCAGTTTTGTATTTTATTCTATGTGCTATTTTCATCAAGTATAAATTGCATTGCTTTCACGCATTGTCCTGAATCACATTTTTCTTAGCCATCACATATATTGGCAACCCCGACGTTCGTCGTAGGACCAACACTACAAGATTGGTGATCTCGACGTAGGAATTACAAATGATAACGCTCGGCTATACCAACATATTTGGTGATCCCGTTGGTAATTCAATCACTACAACGATGATAATACAACCGCTACATATTTAGTGATCCCGTCGGGAATAAACAATAATGGTACCCTATCACTACAATATAATTTTATGTCTAATAAATGAAAAAGAATAAATGTTGCTTTGTTGTTGAAAGTTTTTTTGTAATATAATTATTACTTATATTATTTTAGTTTGCGGAATTAATTTATGTACTAAACTTATTATTTAAAAGATATAGTAATGGCAGCATTGGTGTAATGATCTTGTTTTCACTCAATCAATAATACTTCCGACCATCTATGATACGGGGCCTCCCACTCTACTACGTTTCAATTTTTATAAGGTAGTATTCATATTATATGATAAATGTTATTGTAACCTAATTATGTACAATAATGGATCATATGCAATATAGGTGAACAATTCAACTAGAAAAATTGAAGATAAATATAATGTATCTAAATACGAATTAGAGACATGTTATATTTGATCAGCAAATGTTGATAAGATAGCAAAGGTCACAAAGCACTGCTCTATAAAAGAATAAGGTATCTTTAGGCAGAAAGGGAATACTGGCTATATTGTAGTGCCACGCCTACATTTTCTCCAATTCTAATTGGTCAATAAATACATACTTAAAAATAACAGGACAATTTATTTATCGCATTCCACCATAGTAAATTTGTTCCTACACTTTGTTCAAAACAAGCTTTGCTACAAAATCGCTGATTGGTCCATTTTCCGTCCAATAGGATATTTTTCATGTATATTCAAAAATGTACTAAAGCGACTCTTTTTTTGGAGCCACTCCAGATAGTATAAATATTGGATGCATTCCAAAAAACCAGTAGTAGTAATTTCAGAACCACAGTCGAGGTACCCAGAGACAATAGTTCTCATTTACTCGCTCGTGTATTTCATGATTTCATCCTACTCACTACTCACGTACAAACACACTACAGAACTTTATGTGACACACCACCAGTTCTCAGTGGACACACCAAGTTAAATCAACTTTGTAAGTTGCAACTACTGAACAATTTTCTGAAAGAAATATTCTATTTTTAACACTGAACTCTGAACATTTACTCAGACAAATCTTCTTTAAGACATTTCCTTACAGTCAAGGGGAAGCTACTTTTTTCTCCCTTTTTCACTCATATTGCAACTACTTTGTATTATTGTTGAATTTATATTTCTTCGTTAAACAAAATTGGTTCTCATTGTTCTTTTTCCTTGATGTTTTAAGTATTATGTATGAATGTTGATTACCTTCTCAACACGCAGCCGTATTATCTATTTGACCCATTCAACATTGGTGACCACAACACTCGAGAAGCAGTACATTCTATAATTGATCAACCCGACGTACTAATCAACACTTTACATTACAATAACACCAAACCCAAAATTCAGATTTATTCTATTCTAGACTGGCGATAAAAGTTAAAACCACTAGAATAATGTGTTTATTATTTTAGATTTTTGTTATTCTTAGATTTAAAATTACAGAAAGGAATACAACGAATATAGTTGTTTTTAACATGGAATACTCTGTGACGATGAAGAAGGAAACTATGTCTTACCTCAAAAAAGGAATCGCGCTCTGTTTGCTGAAAAGAGAAAATAAAAATGATCAGGTCTAATTTAGTAAAGATTCAAAATGTAATCTTGACACTTACCTACAAGTCTCAACTAATCGCATCCTTTCATTCATATCTCCCCAATAAATAAATGCTACTTTTGACGACAGTTGGAGGATTTCTGGGTTCTTTGTGACTGAAGAGGATTGTTCTGCATCACGAGTTTTGACTACAGATTTTTGTTTTTTATTCCTTTTCATCATTTATATTCCCGGTATTTTTAACTAGTATTTATGACCTTCGGAATTATGACCCCAGATTTTTTATTTTTGAATCGGATCCTCACCATTGCTTTTTTCTCATGTGTTTATTTAAATTAACTTCTGTCTCCTTAATTCTTATTGTCCTCTCTTCTTAATAGTAGTTCTCGTATTCTCTAACAATCTCTTGCGTACTAGCGGCTTTATTCCCTTACTTGGGGTGAAAAAAAATGATTCAGTTTTTTATGGTTCATCAACCATTTACAGGTTATTTAAAGCCAGAGAAAATGTGTACATTGTAAAAACATTTTTGGAGATAATAACGATTTTTAATAATACATGACTTACTAATTAACCTATAGCTGGGAGGAGAAGTGGTGAATTCAACCTTTCCCAAGGGTATTTAATTACGTATGTAAATATCCAATGAACTTGGCACTCCGATTAACAATTCCGAGCCATAATACATTTCACCACCCGCACATCGAAGCTTACAGCACCTGGTATTCCCAAGCGGTCACCCATCTAGGTACTGACTAGGCTTGACGTTGCTTAACTTTGGTGATCGTATGGGAGTAAGTGTTTCAATGTGATGTGGCCATAAGCCTTTTAAACCCGGTGAACATCCATTATTACAGCATCTGTTATTCCCAAGCGGTCACCCATCGAGATACTGACCAGGCTTAAGCCAAAATAATATTTTAAATTACTGGATATTTTATTACTTGTTATTTAATTATTAGGTTGGTGCAAAAAATAATGTCGTTTTCTCACATAGTAACATATGTGAGAAAACGACATTATTTTTTGCACCAACCTAATACAAATATTAGGTTGGTGCAAAAAATAATGTCGTTTTCTCACATAGTAACATGTGTGAGAAAACGACATTATTTTTTGCACCAACCTAATATTTCACTTATTTACATATTATATATAAAAAAAAACTGGACACAAATTTATCATGGAAGATTCCAATATTCTAATTATTTCAGATTTACAGTTAAGAAGAAAGCTAATCAAATTTATTTAAAATAATAATTAGAAGCCATTAAATGAGTTTAGAGAAGGCTCTAGGAATATTTGAACCTGAAATAAACCAGACTTCATTAAATTTTAGTAAGTTTAGATTGGATTGAGGAATCGGAGAACCGAGTTCGAATTCCAATCAGATCCATTACATTCACTTACGTATTATTACCTGTAGGAAAAGTATGAATCCTCTTCTTCTCCCCCCCCCCGGTTATGGATAAATAGTAGGACAGGCCTTGGATGGCAACTGGTCTACCGCAGAAAGAAATGGCAACCTAGTGCAGGAAATAAATCTGCCTTGTTAGTCACGTATCAAAAGATACATGATCGCCTAAGCGTGTATCACCCATGGCACATAACTGACTGATTAAATACCAATAGCATTGGAAAAGGTATGAATCCTCTTTTTCTCTCCCAGCTATGGGTAAATAGCAGGACAGACCATGTTCTATAGCCTTGAATGGCAACTGGTCTTATGCAGAAAGAAATGGCAACCTACTGTGGGAAAAATCTTCCTCGTCAGTCATGTATCTAAAGATACATGATCGCCTAAGCGTGTATCACGCATGGCACATAACTGACTGAAGACTACACATTTATCGAGTAAGACTCACAGTTTATACAAATATGTTTGGAAGAAAATGGTTAACCCTAGAAGTGAACATGTTAAAATTGTAGAGATCAGGGATAACTGATAACTGACATCCATTAAACATGGCACGTGGAACTAGAACAGTCTACCCCAGTGAGCGAAATAAAGGGTTCAATTCGACATTCCAACCACTTGAAGAAGGCCGGAGCGTACAACGGCCGAAACGTTGTAATAAATATGGCAACAAAGATGAGGGCAATAGTCCGAATAATGTAAATAATGAAAATGGTAGTTTGGAAGTTAGTTGGAGATATAATTCCACGTCATATTGCTGTTGTTTGTATCAAAAGTATTTTCATTTTTGAAAGTGCTTTGATCTTCAAAAATTTAAATGCAATGTCAATCGTTACCCGCTTCTTGATTCCTCTTGTTCCCACTCTTTAAAAATATTTGTCTTTTTTATCATTTTTTCAGACTCAGTAACCCCTTGTGACTTAGTGGCTTTACTGCCTTGCTTGGAGTGAAATGATTAAAAAAATGCTTCTGCCACCAATGAATCTATGAATCCAAGCTCAAATACAGAACCAAGTTTGAAGCCTCTCAAATTATTACGAATTACCGCTAGAATAATATTCCTATCAAAAGAATGTTAATCCGGCTCGATAGAAATATTAATAATTCATTACTCCATATATACTTTTAAATTCTTCAATTTGTCTTAATTAAATTTCTTCTTGGTTACCAACAGATATTTTTTGTTTGTTCTGTGAAATTGGCTTCCTGCTTAGAAAACGAAGTTACTCCAGCCGCTAAAATCATAAAATCTAGTTAGACGGTGCCGCATTTACCGAAGGCCTCAAAATCTAGGCGGCCTCCAACCAACGTCTATAATATTTTTGACACTGTCATAGATCTTTATTAAACATTCTGTCATAATGCTTTGTAGACTCTAAACAACACTTCAGTAATTTTAAACATCCGTCATCATTCTTGGCTTTACTCAAATTGTTTAATTTAACACTCTCCTATTTTCTTCTATTCGTAAGAATGTGGGATTTTAAGGGGCCTCACAAATGGAATAGCCTAGGGCCTCTCTTCATCTAAATCCGGCGCTGGAAGCGGACATTATTTTTAACATTCACCCAATACCAGACCCAAGAGCCACTCAAGGTAGAGGCTTACAAAACGAGGTGTGTGGTATTGACGTAAGAAGAGGAGTGATTTAATAATTGTTCTTTATCGCTTATCAACCCTTTCATGGGTTATTTAAAGTCAAAACATGTTAAAATGTAATAATAATTCTTTTCATTTTTTGTGAGGGAATATCGCGGTAACAATCTTTTTTAAATGCAAGTCCTACTATTTAACTCATAGCTGTGGGGAGAAGAGATGGATTTATACCTTTCTGGAGGGTATTTGCACATAAGTCAATATAACGAACCCAATTGGAATTCAAACTCAGCTCTTTGATATCTCATTCTGAGCCATTGCACCGCCCACACATCCTCGGGAGTGGAGGAGGTAAGAAGTGCAAATTAAGAAAATATATAGGATAGATAATGATTGCCCCAAGACATGAGGAAGTTAAGAGTAGTGATCAGAGAAGCATTCTCTTGGGAGCCTGTCCCTTAAAGTATGTAATGGCGATGAAGATAATAAAACTCTGCCATGTGACGACACCAAGAATACTACGTTTTTGATAGCACTTGGACAGAAGATATGCATTTTTCCAGTCATAAATTTCTTATAACTGATCCATAATTTTTTTAAAATGCAAGGCAGTTGTAACGATGCAGAAGGCGATTATCTCCCTTTGGTGATGTCACTTCATACAGTGATGAGAGTGGCGAGCCATTCAGTTTGTTTGCAGCAGCCAAACTGAGCTTTTTCTTTTTTTTTTTAACCTATGCCAAATGACTCGGGTTGAAGCTAAATCTGCCTCCACTAGCAGCTTACAAGCACATGGCGTCATATTGTGTCCAGATATAGAAAGTGCCTCCTCAATTTGGAAAAATCCAAGACTCGCCATTTCCCCTTCGTAGAATATGTCCTCGCCTGGGACATAGTTGATGAATCCAGCATGTTTGAATGTGGAATCCTAAACATGGCTTCTCCAGACACAGGAGTATCTCCATATTATATGTAAGACTTTACCTTTTTGTTTCTCCTTATATGTTATATGTTTGTCATTCCTTTTCCTTTCAGCCATTTCATTCCGTCCGTGAACTATGGATATAATAATGCCCATAATAGGGGAAATGTACATGGGAGAATAAATCTTTTTGCCATAGCTCTCCCCCGTTAAGTAAAGTTAAGTTAGTAAAGCCACTAAGACCAAAGGGGTTAATGAGTGTGAAAGAATAAGAATAAAGAAGAGTAATCAAGAAAATTGACATTGCGACTGATAATGACTGACATTGCATTTAAATTTTTGACGATCAAAGTTAGCTTGAAAGCATGGAGCTGGAAGAGACGAGAAAAAAACTGTTAGTATAGAACTTAAGGTTACATTAGACAATTCAACTGTGAATTGAAGAGACCTTTCCACCAATCTAGTATTGTGCTTAAATTCATAAAGTCTAGGTTCCATAGTGTTATATACCATATAAACACTAATGTGTATGTTCCAGTCGTCATAAATACATTGGACACTGTTGTAAGTGGGCATAATATGCTAAGTAGTATACCACTAGCAGTGGTTTACCTACTTCACGTCGCTGGCGAGTATTGTATTTTGTTGATGTTACCATTTCATTTTCAACCTCCGTTTTGGTTATTCCTCATTCAGTAACCCTTTCTAGCTTACAATACATAGCGAAGAGTTCATCCAATAATTACCATGAAAGTATTTATTGCTGATTCTTTGGATTTTATCAAGAATCTTTATACAGCATAGATTCAGGGTATGTGCCATCACTGCTTTCATCCAATTCCAAATCATAGTTTCTGATTTAGAAAGGTTTATTTTGAGCCTTGGTAAAGGTTGTCGATTTTTTTTCTAAGATCTTTCTTATCCCAACTATGAATACCTATGTCATCAGCATACCCTACCTTATTAGTACATTGGCCTCAGAAGGGAATGCAGAATTGTTGTATTCTATTGGTAGAATCTTTTGGGATACTGTATAGAATATTTAAATGCTCAGTGCCTGTCTCTTCTTGTATCAAACAAAATAATACCAACCTAAAACTAGAAGCAGGAATTTAGACTATGGACAGTGATAAATGTAACAAAAAATACACAGGTGAGACTTCTAGGAATTTAAATAAAAGATTATATGAACAAGATCTTTTACAAAACAAAACGGTCCATGCATTAGTTGCTGATTGTAATGAGTCTGACCATAATTTTGATTTTAAAAAATGCCATTTTAATATACAGTGTAACACGGATATAAGAGAGTTGTCGGGAGCAGAGAAAATCTCTCTTATATCCGAGTTTCTCTTATATCTGGGTCTCTTATATCCGGGTTACACTCTATAGCAGTTCATTTTAATAAATCTGATCATTATTTTCAATTAAAGAATGCTGCTTTAATTAAAGAAGAAGACAATTTACTAAAGCGAAAATATATAGAAAGTGCACTGATTTCTGAGTGTTCCATGGTAAATTTGCACCCACTTTCTGACAAAATTTCATGTTTCTTAAATCTTCTGTTGTTGCAGTGTGGGATATTTAAAAACAAAAATAAGAGCAATGGGAAACAGAATGAAGTTGGCTTCACTGTTGCATCGAGTTGCTTTGGTTTGTTTTCTGCTTAACGGCCTATCAACATCTATAGGAGTATTTAAAGCCAGATAAAGGTTTTTGGAGGCACAGGGGAATAATGGATTGCATCTCAGATCAGAGAACAAAGTTTGAATTCTAGTTGAGTTCATTACATTAACTTACATGCTAATACCCTTGGGAAAGGCATGAATCCATCTCTTCTAACCCCACCCCCACCCCAGTTATAGGTAAATAGCAGGACAGACAATGTTCTATAGGCCTGGGTGGCAATTAATCTAGAAGGAGGAAAACTCCGAATTCAAACCAGCCTGAAGAGGGTTGGGCTCCATCAGGCTATCTTGCCCAGGACTCATCACTTCTACTGTGGCTGCCCCTATGATTCAAATTGAATTTTTGAAATTAAATTAATCTTTCACTCGCTAGTAGTTTAACATCGCCTGAAGAGACACATTTATGGTGTTGAAATATAATTGTAATTGTGTAGTGATTTTTAACATATTTTAATATCCTAAAATAAACAATATTGTCGGCGGTGGGGGAAGGAAGCCGATTGGTTATCGGAATGAAGTAGTCGGAATGAAGTAGTCGAGCCCAGTGTGCGACACTTTTGGAAAGTGCCTGAAAACCATACCACGGGTTGACCCAAACTTTGTGAGTGAAATTGGGTAGACATAACTCTTGGAGGCTGCTGACCGCTGTGCTAGCAGGAATTCACAAGTCATCATGACCGGGAGCTTGTGCCTGCTGGCCTTGTTCACATTGTTGATCATGCTAGATAAAACGCTCTTTCCCAGAAACTATGACTAAGAGAAGTGCTCTGTTTATAATAAACAGTATTAACAACATTTACTGGCCTGAATGTCCGAGAAATTTCATAAAATATGGGTCCTCCGGCAGGAATCGAACCTGTATCCTACACGGAACCGTCATATAGCCTGACGTGCTATACCATTTAGCTACAGAGGAAGTCAAATTACCGTTTTTAAACTACAAATTTTGCAAAATTTCTCTCGAATGCTCATATCTCGAAGCATATCTTAACGTAAACAAATGATGAAATGGATTCCGACAATTATTTTAATTTTCTGTTTATACGTTATTTTATATATATATATATATATATATATATATATATATATATATATATATATATATATATATATATATATATTTAAGTAAATGCTCTGTTTATAATAACAGTATTTCTCGGACACTCAGGTCGGTAAATGTTGTTAATACTGTTTATTATAAAGTATTTACTTAAATATTTGTATCCATAAAAATAGTGTATAAATAGAATAGGCATGGTGGAGTAATGGATAGCGGCTTGGATTGAGGAATCGGAGAGCCGAGTTCGAATTCCAGTCAAATCCGTTACATTCACTTACGTGCTAAGCTGTGGATAAATGGCAGGACAGACTGGATTCTATAGCCTTGGATGGCTAGGAGAAGGACAACTCTGAATGCACAACTGCTTATAAACTTCGACCTTGTCAACCAAACGATCCTTTGTGGCTAAGCCATATAGGATACAGGTTTGAATCCTGTCGAAGGACGAATATTTTCTATGAAAATTTCTCGGATATTTAGGTAAATGTTATTTAATACTGTTTATTATAAACAGAGCATTTACTTAAATACTTGTATCTATAAAAAGAATGTTAAACATAAAAATGTTTTTATATTTATATATACATACGCACACACATGTATTTTAATGGATTTATTTTTATTGTGATATTCTTATTCTTATTACTTCTTTCTTATTTATTCAAACATTTATTTTTAGTGGAAACTGTAATTGAAATAGAAACCTATTTTTTTTTTAATTATTTTAATTATTGTATATTAAGTCAGTTATCCTGTGCACTCGAGAAAACTTATACTTTTCAGTAAGTTTCGAATCTCCAACCCACTGTAACCAGTGTGCTTTAAACCGCTCAGTTACAGAGACTGAATATACGTGGCTGTTCACTAATAAAAACATTTGAAGTAATAAACATGTTGGATTAAAGATAAATCCATTAATTCTTTAGAAATTGCTTTGTTTCTGTTTTGGATACAACACTGAGCAGATATAGTCTTTTGAGAATAACTGGACGAGGAGCGTGCATTCTTTAAAAGGGTGAAAAGAATCTTGCTGCCTGGGTTCACAGCTTTAACAATTTCATTTGGTTTCCCAAGGATTATGCTTCTGTTTTTTCACCATTGTTTTTAAATTCTTACAAATTCTTACCTTTCTTAAGAGATATTCTGAACTGTTGTCACAATGTGGGATACTTGTGTGTGTGTGTGTGTGTGTGTGTGTAAAAATTGAGATATAAATAAAATATATCTGTAAAGTCAATATAAATAAACGAAAAAAGGAAAACATTTCTTTATGAATATTTTAGAGCATTCTCCAATTGAGGTAGTAGGGGGTCTGCAGCCATGTGTCATTTCAGTGAGGTTCTTAGTCAATATGAAATCAATATTTTGTAGTTCCAGAATACATCTGAATAAAAAAAAAATGTTACCTCTTTGTAATAATCTTTTCCGTAGTCAGCTTTCATATCTGCAACTGAGAAATATAATTAATTATTGATGTGAATCACTTTAACGATTTCCACTTCCTCCCGATAATCATCAACATAAAAATAGAAGTTATGATCACGAGGAGTTGCCACTATAGATAAGCGTAAACTCGATAAGGCATGGTAGAATTATGCATCTATTGGAATGAGGAACGAAAATATTATTCTTCTTGAAGTACCAGAAAAACTTCAAGAATCTGTAAGGAGGGTTGCAAATTTTAAATTAATTGAAGTTATTGCTTTAATAGACCTCCTAAAAGTTTCACTGGATAAATATAGTTATGATAGCTAAATACCACCACCGATTGGTCACAGGTAGCTGTAATCCAAAATAAAGGATAAACAACGGCAGATCAAATACTACCATGTCAAATGACAGGTCTCGGATGAAGTCACATCTAATGTAAAACAAAAGATCTCGAGTGAAGTCAAATCTAATGTCAAATGAAAGATCTCGAGTGAAGTCAAATCTAATGTCAAACGAAAGATCTCGAGTGAAGTCACATCTAATGTCAAATGAAGATCTCAAGCAAAGTCACATCTCCAGTCAAACAAAAGGTCTCGGGTGAAGTCACATCTAATGCCAAATGGAAGCTCCCGGGGAAAGTCACATCTAATGCCAAATGGAAGCTCCCGGGGGAAGTCACATCGAATGTCAAATGAAAGGTCTCGGATGAAGTCACATCGGGTGAATTGGGCGCGTTTTTTTTTTTTGGAGGGGGGGAGCCCTTTGTGGCCTCTGCCTTTTTTCAGCACTGTTTTATGGCCATCCGTCATTTCTTAAATTATTTTTAAACTTACATTGTCAGTCATCACTTAATGATATACATCGTGTATCTGCATGGCCGGTGTGGTACGTACTATGCAGGACCCCCCCCCCCCCGTCGAGGTTGGAGTCTAAAAAGGGTTAGCTTCAGGAGCGTTTTTTTTTTTGTTTTGTTTTTTGTACTTTTTACTTTTTTTCTACGTAAGTTATTTTGTTAATCAACTATAATAATCGACAGGGCCGATGCTTATTACCCTGAACCTCTCAACTACATAGGGGTCAAGCTAAAAAATATTAATTATTTTGTTGGGTCAATTTATCTACTGGGAAGAGCTGAGGTGGCAGAAGTGCTAATTTCAGTAACGCTTATTTTTTTAAATTGTAATTTTCTTTCTGAACAGTTCTTTTAAATCAATTAAGAGCGGGGAATATATTTTGATAAAATCATTTTTTATTCCGAGATCATCCACTAAAGAGGATCTCTGATTTTTTTTCTTTTTTTAGATATAGTAATACAGTGTAACCCGGATATAAGAGAGTTGTCGGGACCGGAGAAGAAGTCTCTTATATCCGAGTTTCTCTTATATCAGGGTTTGGTCTAATTTATTTACATTAACACAGTCTCTAATTTGGGACCAGATAAAATCTCTCTTATATCCGGGTTTTTCTTATATCAGGGTCTCTTATATCCGGGTTACACTACTAACCAGAAGTCCGCGGCTAGTAATTAAAATAAAATTTATAGTCCCTATTTTTGACATTTCTAGAAAAATAAAACTGAGAAAATGATCGCTTAAAAAATAAAAATTAACGGAAAACTGATTTGTTTGTTTGTTTAGGTTTTATGGCATATCAACCACTGTGGGTTATTTAATGCCAAATCCAGTTTATATGAATTTTAAATGCCTATTTTGTATGGAATAAAAAATGTATAGCTGGCAACATTATTGTTTCAAAAAACGTATAGCTGGCAACATTATTTCTTACAAAAAACGTATAGCTGGCAACATTATTCTTTACAAAAAACGTAGAGCTGGCAACATTATTTTTTACAAAAAACTTATAGCTGGCAACATTGTTTCAAAAATTTATAGCTGGCAACATTGTTTCAAAAATTTATAGCTGGCAACATTATTGTTTCAAAAACGTATAGCTGGCAACATTATTTTTCCGAAAACATTATCTGAGACCTTGCTGTTGGATGTAGTTTATCACCGTACCCAGGACGCGGATGTAGTTTATCGCCATACCCAGGACGTGGATGTAGTTTATCGCCATACCCAGGACGTGGATGTAGTTTACCGTCATACCCAGGACGTGAGTAAGACTTGGAAAAACTAGGAGTTCACTATTTGCCCATAGCTGGGACCCTAGCAGGTGCTACCACCCCGGGTCAAGGTGGACCTGGGAACACCAGCAATTAAGAGGTGGTTCCACGCTCCTCAAAACCTCCTGATCAGAGGCCTTGCTGTTGGATGTAGTTTAACATCATACCCAGGACGCGGAAAACTGAAATACTGTTTTTAAAACAAATTTTTAAGACAATCCACTTTGTGTTGTGCTGGAATCTTTGTAAAAAATTTTCAGCGTAGATTCGTCAGTGATTAATCTTTATAGAAATGTAAAACTTTGCTACTTAAACATTTTTTCGAATAAAATTTATTCATGAAAATATTGGTAGTTATTACAATATATAAAAAAAACGTTTTCTCATATTTTTTTAAAGTAAAAAAAAAAACTTATACGTTATAAAAGTAAATAATGAATATGTACTAAAATTTTCATATAAATTGAATAATTCCCCGATTTTTGGTAATTTAAAAAAGTGCTGCCCTTCCACACCAATTTTCCTTCTAGAGTTTGTGGCTCCCATGTTGGGAAACTTTGAAATCGACATGTAAGAGAGAGGGGGGCGTATCAAGTTCCGGGAGAGGGACTCGAAACCCTAACGCCGGCCTTGCATCTAATCTCAAACGAAAGGTATCGGGTTAAGTCACATTGTGGAGCCCCGTTTCAGAATTGTAGAAAATAAAAACCGGCTCGAATTATTTGAATCTTTGTATTCATATACATTAACCAACCAAGCGACATCGTAAAAGACGCGCGATATTCTTTGAATTGGCAGACGATGAAATGTCTCTTAAAAATGAAAGTTTTGAGGGATCACTTCAGAATATGATCGACAATACTTTCCTTTCTTAAAAGGAATATTTAAAAATTGGGAAATATATATTAACAAATGATCTTGTGATTAATAAATCCAAATTTTAGTTTCATCCGGAGCATACTATTTTATTACAAATAAGATCAATTCTTGTTCGCTAACTAGTCTTTCAGTGAACCTTTGACCAGGGTGTTTGTTCGTTTGTCACACAAACGAAACTAAAATTCTCACAATTAATTACTTACATCTTTCGCATATTTATTTGAGTATCCAATATTGAAAAATAACGCTTAGCATCGTTTGTTTACATGCGCCAACAGTCGCAACTAACTTCCTGCCTTTATTTCATGAGACTGAGAGCTGGAATTTCATACATGTAGAATAGATAAAACAACATAAATCAGTGTCATATACATCTGCACACATGTAGACGCATTTTCCTTTTATGCTATACTAACACGATTCATTCGGTTATCCTATGAAAAAAAAAACATTTTGTGTGAAGTTGTACGCAAAGAATCTTTGTAATTTATTTCAATTTGAAAGAGAAATATTAGGTTGGTGCAAAAATAATGACGTAATAATGTCGTTTTTTGACGTTAAAAAATACGTCAAAAAACGACATTATTACGTCATTATTTTTGCACCAACCTAATAATACAAAAAAAAAATTAATTAAAATTTGTAGATTGTGTTTGAAGATTAACTTAATTCTTCATTTATACACACATATTCCGCTACAACAACTAATGTCAAACAAAAGGCCTTGGATGAAGTTACATCAAATTCAAACGAAAGGTCTTTGGTGAAGTCACACATAATATGTCAAACGAAAATTCACAGGTGAAGTCACATTTAATGAAAGATCTCAAAGTACATTATTCTTATTCAATTTGTCAATTGTTATTCATTTTTCACTAGTATTTCTTTCATCTTCATTTCAATTGCTTTATTTCCACTAGTAGTATTAGTAGTAATATTATCTTGAATTTTATTATTATTATTAGATGAAGCCTTGTCAATTCTTATTCATTTTTCACTAGTATTTCTTTCATCTTCATTTCAATTGCTTTATTTCCACTAGTAGTATTAGTAGCAATATTATCTGGAATTTTATTATTGTTATTAAATGTCAATTCTTATTTATTTTTCACATATTAGGTAACCCCTTTGCATCCTAATGTCTTTATTGCCTTGCTTGTTGGTGAAGTGATTAATAAACGTTCAAACAATCATCACATTTTAATGATATCTTTGACAAAATCACATGAATTAATTAATCGAAGGAAAAACTTACCATCATCATCCTGCTCCTGCACCTGCTCCTGCTAGAAATTAAAAAGAAACAAATTATTAGCCATTCTGAGGATTCATCATCTTGGTTACATTCAAAACATGTCATCATTCTATGAATATAACGATTATATTTCCCTTTTATATTTACAATATTATTATTACTTCAGCCCGGAGCCAATCCCTTTTTTTATTGGTCAAAATAAATTTTCACATAGGCTCGTTAAATTTTGCCTTGGTCTTTACTTCAGCCCGGAGCCAATCCTTTTTTTTATTGGTCAAAATAAATTTTCACATAGGCTCGTTAAATTTTGCCTTGGTCTTTACTTCAGCCCGGAGCCAATCCTTTTTTTTATTGGTCAAAATAAATTTTCACATAGGCTCGTTAAATTTTGCCTTGGTCTTTACTTCAGCCCGGAGCCAATCCCTTTTTTTATTGGTCAAAATAAATTTTCACATAGGCTCGTTAAATTTTGCCTTGGTCTTTACTTCAGCCCGGAGCCAATCCCTTTTTTTATTGGTCAAAATAAATTTTCACATAGGCTCGTTAAATTTTGCCTTGGTCTTTACTTCAGCCCGGAGCCAATCCCTTTTTTTATTGGTCAAAATAAATTTTCACATAGGCTCGTTAAATTTTGCCTTGGTCTTTACTTCAGCCCGGAGCCAATCCCTTTTTTTATTGGTCAAAATAAATTTTCACATAGGCTCGTTAAATTTTGCCTTGGTCTTTACTTCAGCCCGGAGCCAATCCTTTTTTTTATTGGTCAAAATAAATTTTCACATAGGCTCGTTAAATTTTGCCTTGGTCTTTACTTCAGCCCGGAGCCAATCCCTTTTTTTATTGGTCAAAATAAATTTTCACATAGGCTCGTTAAATTTTGCCTTGGTCTTTACTTCAGCCCGGAGCCAATCCCTTTTTTTATTGGTCAAAATAAATTTTCACATAGGCTCGTTAAATTTTGCCTTGGTCTTTACTTCAGCCCGGAGCCAATCCCTTTTTTTATTGGTCAAAATAAATTTTCACATAGGCTCGTTAAATTTTGCCTTGGTCTTTACTTCAGCCCGGAGCCAATCCTTTTTTTTATTGGTCAAAATAAATTTTCACATAGGCTCGTTAAATTTTGCCTTGGTCTTTACTTCAGCCCGGAGCCAATCCCTTTTTTTATTGGTCAAAATAAATTTTCACATAGGCTCGTTAAATTTTGCCTTGGTCTTTACTTCAGCCCGGAGCCAATCCCTTTTTTTATTGGTCAAAATAAATTTTCACATAGGCTCGTTAAATTTTGCCTTGGTCTTTACTTCAGCCCGGAGCCAATCCTTTTTTTTATTGGTCAAAATAAATTTTCACATAGGCTCGTTAAATTTTGCCTTGGTCTTTACTTCAGCCCGGAGCCAATCCCTTTTTTTATTGGTCAAAATAAATTTTCACATAGGCTCGTTAAATTTTGCCTTGGTCTTTACTTCAGCCCGGAGCCAATCCCTTTTTTTATTGGTCAAAATAAATTTTCACATAGGCTCGTTAAATTTTGCCTTGGTCTTTACTTCAGCCCGGAGCCAATCCCTTTTTTTATTGGTCAAAATAAATTTTCACATAGGCTCGTTAAATTTTGCCTTGGTCTTTACTTCAGCCCGGAGCCAATCCCTTTTTTTATTGGTCAAAATAAATTTTCACATAGGCTCGTTAAATTTTGCCTTGGTCTTTACTTCAGCCCGGAGCCAATCCCTTTTTTTATTGGTCAAAATAAATTTTCACATAGGCTCGTTAAATTTTGCCTTGGTCTTTACTTCAGCCCGGAGCCAATCCCTTTTTTTATTGGTCAAAATAAATTTTCACATAGGCTCGTTAAATTTTGCCTTGGTCTTTACTTCAGCCCGGAGCCAATCCTTTTTTTTATTGGTCAAAATAAATTTTCACATAGGCTCGTTAAACTTTGCCTTGGTCTTTACTTCAGCCTGGAGCCAATCCCTTTTTTTATTGGTCAAAATAAATTTTTGCACAGTCTCACAAATTTGAAAACAGTGAAGAAAAGAGAGTTCTTTTTATTTCGTATTCACCACATATATGAAAGTGAATTTATACGTTTTCTTTGTTCTTGAGATTTTACAGTAAAAATAATAAGTACTATTTATTAGAATATTTATTTACACTATTTATTTACTTTATTGCTTATTGGAATGATTGGCAAAGAATCAGCTAAATGCCAACTGATTCAAACTTTATAAAATGGTAAAAATTAGGATTTCCTCATAGTTGGTTCTTATATTTTAATAATATAGTAAACTGTGGTTAAAAAAAACCTTTAGGATCTCGTCCTTATCTTTAACTATCTTTCCTTTCTCGCAACCTACGAAACCAAAAAGAAAATCGCCCACTTATATTTTTGGTTGAGCTTTAGAGCTTTTCTTCCTTCTCATAATTCTCTCTTCTCGCAATATCTTTGACAAAGGCAAGGGAGATAACTACATCAGGAAATGAGTATTTTAAAGTTATATTATCAAATGGAATAATTTGGTCCTTTTTTTTTTGAGTTTTTTGGCCATCTATTTCAAGTATTCAATGAAACAATAAGCACTACTGGCAATTTGTCCACACACATAATCCTCAAAAAAGAAAAATTGTAAGGACACAAGACAAACTGAATAAAAAGATGAGTGTTCAAGCAGCCAGCATCTACTGACAAGGTGACGGTTTCTGTTTTTGTTTTTTTTGTTTTTTTCGGAGGTGATTTTCAATGCATAATCATGACAGACTAGATGGAAAAGGGAAATACTATTAATGGACAGTCCTATGCATCAGAATTAAGACAACTGAAAGAAGCAAATGAAGTCGAAATGCAGGGAGAAGCTGAGGGCAGGTGAGCTCTTGTCACATGATAACAATGCTCGTTCACACTCCTCAAGTTGCAGTAGCTGAAGCAGACACCTGTGGCTTTGAATCACTACTCCATCCCCCATCTGACTTCTTCCTGTTTCCTAAACTCAAACCCCACCTGTGTGGTCGCCATTTTGGAAACAATTATGAGATCATATGTGCTGTGGAGGAGGTTTTGGAATACCAGGGCGCCATCTTCTTCTGTGATGGGATTGCAATGCTTAAGCACCATTGAACCAAGTGCACTGATGTCAAGGAGGTCTTGTTTTTCCAACTTCTCCCGGGTGAGACGTAGAACTTTATAAACGACCCTCATAGCTTAACAACTATAGCTTCTTTCCCAATTAACTCACTTCCCATCTTAAATGTTGCTGTTACTTTGCCTCTTACCTGATAAATGGAAAAACTACCCCCACTGCTTTTGTTTGTAAAATAAAGAAATACTTACGCTTTTCTTATCATCATCATATTTTTTTCCTCGATCTAATGTAAGATCTTTTACAATTTTCTCCAAATTGCACTGCATGTAAAAAACAAAATATATATTTTAAGCAACAATAGAAAATTGGTAAAAGTGTTTGTGTTTTACGAGAGCAGCTTTAAAAAAAATTTTTTTTAAATTTAAACTACAGGCTTTCCTGAACCCCTGGACATAAAGTTCATGATTTCAGCCTACCAGCCATAATACCAGAATATTTAAGATTACCAACCAAAATTCAAGATTGTCCTTTATTTTGATACTGAAAGACACGTCCTGCATTTATTATCGATAAGCACTCAGAATTGATCTGACACATTTATGAGTCTACCATTCACCTATGTAATATTGCTACCATTTCTAGTCTGGTATGTCTTCTATATATTTAGAGATTCTTGATAAAATACAAAGGAAAATATGAGATATTATTGGTTTTAATCAGTTATCTCAGTTTCAGTCATTTTTCCACCACCATAATATTAGCTTCCCTGAGATATTTTTTTTATAAATATTAGGTTGCTAAATTATATATATATATATATATATATATATATATATATATATATATATATATATATTCGACGATTGTGTATTTGGGCAGCAATCATTCATTTATGTTTCATTAAAGACGACTGACAAGGTACTGCGATTAATTTGTATTTGTGCTTCACTATGTTTATGTTCAGGGTGTTAGAAAGAAAGGAAATATAAATTCCATTAACATCGGTGCTATATATATATATATATATATATATATATATATATATATATATATATATATATATATATATATGTATATATATTCAAACAGGTTTGGTTAAATAATTAAGACATATCGATTTATTTTGGTTGTGATCCTTTCAGATTCACAGATTAATTTCTTGGTAGCTTTAGAAAATTGATTAAGAAAAAGACCAAAATTTCCTTTCAAATAGTTTTTATTTTCTCAAATACTTTCAATCTCAACTGAAACCATCTTCAGCGGTTAAAGTTCTGCGTAAGTGTATATGTATTTCTGTAAATTCAAAACATTTCAGCTATTTGTTTTATTGCCTTATGCAAAATTTCAAAATTTAAAATTCACATATACTGCTATAAGAAAGGTTATTTTTTTTATTTTTCTTATATATATATATAAATATATATATATATATATATATATATATATATATATGTATGTATGTATGTAAAAGACAATAGGAAAACTGTAATATTACCCGACGCAAGAAAATTCGTTTTTGCCTTGAAAAAATCCACATTGGACAAAACGCATCGGCTAATATTAGTTTTCCTATTGTCTTTTGCATTTAGAAATATATATATATATATATATATATATATATGTGTGTGTGTGTGTGTGTGTGTGTGTGTGTTTGTGTGTGTGTGTATTTTCAACTAATATCTGTCTAAACTTTTAGTGTGGACATAAGTGTTCCTTTAAATGCTCTGATATTGAACTATGTTCATTTAAGTGGAACGTGAACTTTTTGTTAGCATCGTTATAGTAAAATCAACATACATGTCTAAATTATTTAACGAAACCTGTTTGAATGAAAATATGCTGCCTAAATACACACACAAACACACATACACACACACACATACACACACACACACACACACACACACACACACATATATATATATATATATATATATACACACACATATATATATATTAGGTTGGCCAGAAAGTTCTGTCTTACTTAGGAAGTAGAAAGAAAACAACAAAATTTTATGGAGCATCACCAACATTTATTCTTCAAAATAAAGTCCATCATTCTCAACAATCTTCTGCCAGCAATCAGCTAGCAGATACCAGTTCGCTGGCTTTGAATAAAAAAATCTCTAAACAAGCTTCCTTCACTTCGTCAAGTGTTGAATTGCTGGTCGCAGAGGAAGTATGCCATTGAGAAGAATAGGCCATAGTCACTCAGAGCAGCATCAAGACTGAATGGTGAATTTGGAAGAATCTCAACATCGTCCATCTGTTTGAACTTCTCCTTAGTCAACCTGGCAGTGTATGGCCTCGCATTGTTTTGCTGAAACAAAGCCCGATCTTGATTGAGCAAAACAAGATACTCCTTCTTTAGTTTGTTACACACTTAGTCTAGCAGCTTGCAATAAAGTTTAGTGTTGATGGTCTGACTGATTTATTGTTTTCTTTCCACTTCCTAAGTGAGTCAGGAGTTTCTAGCCAACCTCGGACTTTCCTGGTAATTATTCGCATGAACTCTTCCCGATGGTACCTAGACTTTGTGGATTTAAGTGCAGTACTAAATTTGTGGCAAGGTGTCATAAATCCACAGATGAATTAACTAGATGTAACCGTAAGTTCTATGCTAACAGTTGCACTTCTCTTGCACTTCTCACTTATAGAACGCTCTTCCAGCTTCTTGTCCCATAACCTCAGACCACTCTCTCCGTCATTTTTATTTTAGGGAGTTGGCAATCCTAAGCAGATTAGATATTGTTAAATATTTGGGTGCTGAAAGCCAGAAATGTTTAACCATTCGCTGCAAAAAAAAAAAAAAAAAAAAAAAAAAACAGTTTCAAAAGGGCGGTTATTCTCTTGATGACGCTGTTACTGTATACACTTATGACTCCCTCAGCAATGTTTATTTTAAAAGGTGATGACTAGAATTTTAATAATAAAACAAACATATGAAAATGGGCTCAAAGGTGAAACATTGTCAAATTAGTGATCTTGAATTACTACATGCCACTGTAAAGATATATAGAAGATATGACTAAAAAAAAGTTCAATTTTTTTTAGCATTTCACCCCATGCAAAGCAATAAAGCCACTAAGACACAAGGGGTTACAGGGCGTGAAAGAATAAAAAAAAGAGAAATATTATCAAAGAGCGAGAGCATTAGAAGAGGAATCAAGAAGACAGATGACGATTGACATCGCATTTAGATTTTTGAAGATGAATGTTGACTGTAAAGCATGACGCTGGAAGAGAGTTTCACAAGCAAGAAGTATGAGAAAAGAAACTGCTAGCATAGAACTTACGGTTGCATTAAAGCAATTCAACTGAATTGATGAGATCTTGCCACCAATCTAGTACTCCACTTAAATTTATAAGGTCTGGGTGCTATAGCGAAAAACTCATTCAAATAACTACCATGAAAGTTTTTGTAATGCTAACAAATTCTCGTTGTCAGTTTCGTAATGCTCGTTGTAGTAGAGACTTTGTAATCGTAGATGCAATTATAGTACAGCCGTTGAACAATACTGATGTCAGACGCTTTCGAACAACACTCACACTAATAGTACTTACTCGAATAGTAATCCGCATAGTGATCTGAATAGGGAAATAGTATAGTGAATAGAGTAGAGAATAGTGGTCCGTATAATAATAGAGGATAGACTAGAAATGGAGAACTGAATAGTGGATAGAATAGAAATAGCAATCCATTAGATACACGCTACCTCCCATATATGCGTTTCCTCTATTGTCACGTGGTATATTTAATTTAACAATGGGATCAGCCGTGTTTGCTCACTGGCGATCTATGTTCAAACACAAGTGCCAGAAGCGACACTTTATTCCTATATAACAAAAGTATTTATAGAAAAGCCACAGGGAAGTTACATTACAGCAGTGGGAAAGTGACTAAAGCCGAGATGCCAGGTCAGGGTCAATAATATTGCTGATTCTCCTTTGGATTTTATCAAGAATCTCTAAAGATAGAGCAGGAGCACCGGACCACATGTGGCAACAATATTAAAGGAATGGACAAATAGTAGACTAATAAAATGTGTAAGATAGGTTCTGGAGAGAAAAATTGTCTAGCATGGCAAAGTGAGCCAAATTTTCTAGCAGGAGACCTAGCATTTGATTCACTATAATCTTTCCATTTCAAGTCAGCTCGAGAAGGCACAATAAGTCATTCTGTTGGAGGTTAGCATCAGCCATACTGATTTGAAGCAGAACGGGGTCTCTCAAGTGATTAATGAAGAAATATTATTTTACACTGACCAAATTAAATTCTTTAATGATAATCTATAACACATAAATTCCTACGGCTTAAAAATACCAAACCAATTCAATTCCAAATTGTACGTCTGTGAAACCCTGATTGGAAACCTGTGCATATTCAAACTAAACATACTAGAGTGATTGATTTGTTTTTGACAGTTTATCAACCCTTTGCCAGTTATTTAAAGCCAGAAAATATTTTTAGATTGTAAGAATATTGGGGAGGAGGTAACAGTGATTAACTGATGCAAGTCTTACTAATTAACCCATAGCTGGGGAGAGGAGAGGGAATTCATACCTTTTCCGTGTAAATGAATATAACGAACCTGGCTATAATTAGAACTCAGGTCTCTGAGTTCCAATTCAAAGCTATTATCTATTACACCATCCACACATCCAAGCTTACAGCAGCTGGTATTCCAAAGCAGTTATCCATCTAGGTAATGACCAGGCTCGACATTGCGTCTTAGTGGCTTTATTGTCTTGCTTGCGGTAGAATGATTAAAAAATGAAAATATATGAGTTTTCTGGCTGTTCTGTTCTAAAAACTGAGTTGGTGTAATTTCATAGATCGAAAATGACCGGAGAGTTCAGTTTATATACTTAATTCATTTTCTACCTGTATGGAAGATTACTTTGAATAATTTTATATAAATTTTGATTGTCTTGTAAATTTTAATTTATATCAAATTAAATTATATTCATTGTATTTTTTTAAATTAAATAAAACAGGTACTTACCATTGGTACTTACATATAGGTACTTTTATATAGATACTTACCATCAGTCGCAAAACCATGTTTACCTTCTTCTGTAAAACATCCATACTACTTTGACTATAACGTCTATGCAATGGCGCCTTTAAAATATGAAAGAAAGGAGAATAATTTAATAAAATACAAACAGGTTTTGAAAGAGATTCCAAAATGGCACTGCTGGAGGAAAAGAGGGTCAAAAAGTGATCCCTGACTTTTTAAAGAGTTATCTGTACTGTAAGCTTCGATAGGCAGGTAGTGCAATGGATAACAACACAGAACTGGAAATGAGATTAACTGTTGCTAAAAATGGTACTTTTAAAAAATTGTGGTCCGAAGAGGGACGTTGGTTGGATTCAGTTTCAATTAACCGAACTAAAAATAAACATTTGTATGAAAAGCTTACGGCCATATCACGTTGAAACTCTGGTTCTCACCAAACTTAAGCAACGTTGAGCTTGATCAGTACCTAAATGGGTGACCACTTGGTATCCACTGCTTGGATGTAAACTCATTCTCTTTGGAAATTTTAAACTATTGTCTTTGAAATTGTCTTTGAAAATTCTTAACATTTCTCTTGGAAATTCATTCTCTTTGAAAATTCTTAACCTTTCTTTTAGAAAAGGTGATTGGAATTTCAAACTGAATCCTTTACCAGGGTAGAATATCCTCAAGGATACATGGGCCAGTGGGTAAAAACGTTGGTTAGATTCAGTGACTAGACCCGAAGAGTTGTTAGTTGAATACCTGGCTAGAAGCAGTGGTGAACCAAAACCTGGAGATTTGAGTTAAAAGGAAATAACTGAGATATCCGGAAGAGGCATGGCACGTGGAACTAGAACAATCTAATCCACCCCGGAAAATGGATGAAATAAAGAGTTCAGTTTGAAGTTCCAATCATCTGAGGAAGGGCGGAGTGTACAACGGCCAAAACGTTGTGAATATGGCAATGAAGATGAGGATAATAGTCTGAATAATGTAAATAATGTAAGTAATCATAAGCAGATATAAGCAGGGAGCCCTTATTTATTTTATTTATAGTAACCTATTTCCTTATAGAAACCTATCAATTTCTTCTTTCACTTTCGTCCTTAACCCCGGAAGGAGGCGCCAATGAGGCGCTAACATGCCGAGCTTTCCACCATCGTTTATGGTCGTGCGCCAGAGCCTGGGTCACCGTGAATGGCTTCTTGGTGTGCTCATTATGTGGCATGTCTTTGGTGTTTTAACCCGATAGAGCCCATCCTTCTTCAGGTCAGACCACAGCCGATGTCCTCCAATTAGGTGGCTCGCCTAAACACATGATCATTGTAGGTAATCTGAGGAACCCTTCCGTTCTGGCTGGTGACCTGTATCAATGAGAGTTAACACTGCCACCTCATGTGTGTTTAGACCACAAACTGAAACAGTTTACCAGAGCATGGCAACTTTAGAAGATTGTGATTTAGAAGATTGTTGAAGATCAGTGATGTTTGAAGGTGCAGTGTGCCAGACATCAAAGTTATTACCTCTATCTACACACATGCAATGCTGAATTTATTTATTTATAGAAACCTTTTTTATCACTCACTTAAACGTTATTTTTAATAGATCATTCTCTACTTTTATAAGAGCCAAATCAGGCCGAAAATGGAGTACTGTTGCCATATTTGGACAGAAGCTACCCAGTCCTCACTTTCAAGTCTCGATAGAATCCAAAAGCGTTACTGAGTCCTTGTGAGTGACAAATTGTTTTCCACCTTCCAACCTCTTTCTCTCTCACAGACGGGATGTGGCAAGCCTCTTGATCCCCTATCACTACTTTCACGAAAAGTGCTAGAACGAACTACCTTCCTTGGTTCCGCTATGCTTAACCTCCACGGCAATGATCCGCCATGCCACTCACATTGTAGCGAACCACTCACCTTCCCTTCGTATTCTACTGGTGAAAAGTTCCACTCGAACATCTTCCTGCGAACCACTGCTCTGTGGAACCGGCTCTCAAGAGGATGTTTCCCCAATCACTAAAATCTTAACCTGATCAAGTCTAGGGTTAACCGTTATCTTCCCCTCCTATCTGTATAAACTGCCTCTACTAATCCTCTACTTTGAGTGGCCCCCGGGTCCTTGTACAGAGTGAACCTTAGTGTGAAAAAAAATCTCTATCTATGAAAGACAGGATGTGTGTGTGTGTGTGTGTGTGTGTGTGTAACGAATGCACGACCGCAATTTTCGACGGATTTACACTAAAAATTTACATGCACATGCTCCAAGTTAGCGGGAAGGCCAAAACCGACTTTGCATTTCCCAGCTCCTATCGATAGTGGAAATAATCGATTTTTTCATGCTTCTACGGCAGTTTTCATGTAGTTTGCGGCCATTTTGTACTGGCCAGAGTGAGAGCCTATAGCTGGCTGCCACGAATAGGCAGGAAGATTCTATTGGCCAGCGTGAGAGCCAACAGCTGACTGACACGAATGTTAACTAGCATGCTAGCACGCAAAAAATCGATAGCTGCATTCGTCACAAGTGGGGAAAAATTTAAATCTGCATGGCACTTTACTCCAATTGGCTCATTCGCTTGATTAAACTCAATGTTGATTCTGATTCTGCAGAACTGGGTTAGGTGTGAAAAAGTATTTGTTGTTAACATTCTTTTTTCATTCGGTTTTTCCAGTTACGAGTCCTTTTTTAAAGCTGATCGTTTTGTGTTCATTTTGTTTAGTTTTTTTTTCGTAACAGATTTAATGTTTAGTATAGAGCTTAGAAAAAATTTGCAGTATGAGATAGGCAAGAAGTAAGGCATGTAGCAACATCAGCATGGCAAAGGGCACTCCTTTAAAGGCAAGGAAGAGCAAAAATATTTTAAGTCAAGTAATAGCGATTGCTGTATGAGTCGTACGATTTTTGAATCAAGCATGGGCAACGCCGGGTCATGCTGCTAATACTCATATATGAGTAGATGCTCTGTTTATTTATTAAACAGTATATTTATATTTTCTTCTATTGTCCTGAATATTCGAGAAATTTTATTAAAGAAAATATGAGCTCTCCAGCAGGATTTGAACCTGTGTTCGCCTTTTCAGGAGAGGCGGTCGTTAGATCCGATGTGCTCTAGAGTAACTCAGCCATAGAGTACATCACTAATCAGGCAAAGTCAAATCGTGCCTTATAAACACTAATATGTGATTCCCTAAAATAATATTTAAGTGATAAAATCTGTTGGATTAATGAAAACATAAATAAATACATTACTTCTTGTAGAAAAATTTATTTATTTATAGAAATCTATTTTACATAGCAAATTTATCAGTGAATGAAATTTTAAAATAAATTAATTAATTTACTTACAGCTGCAAATCTTTCCTCAGAAAATGGACTTGTTGATTTTACCTCAGGAGGTTTCATAGTCTAGATTAAAATACAAATTTAAAAACGAATTTATCAATTTAATATTTAAAAATACCCATAATTCTAAAAATATTTTTAAAAATTTAACATAATAGAAAATATGTTACTGCAATCCATTGAAATAGTAAATTACTTTCCAAAGTACTGTAGAATCCCTCATATCCGGAATCCCTCATATCCGGAATCCCTCATATCCGGAATCCCTCATATCCGGAATCCCTCATATCCGGAATCCCTCATATCCGAACATGATCTTGATGTGTATATTTGGACTATTTGGGTGATATGTAACTGATTTGAAATTTCTGTTTTTCAGGAAATCTACTTTGGATAATTGCTTATGCTTATTTCACCCCTAATGGCTTGTATTGGTGAAAAAGATGATGGGAATAAGAGGAAAAGAACAACTTTGGAGTTATCGCAAAAAGTGGACATTTTAAACAGACTAGACGCTGGTGAAAGTTCATTGTAACTAATGGCTGAGTTCAACATAGGAAAGTCAACATTGTATGATATAAAATCTTCCAAAGAAACTATTCTCCAACGTACACACTGTTACAATGAACAAGGAAATAAAATGCATGATTGGGATGAAACCTGGACTGAAATTGAAAAAGCTATTGAAAAGGGTTGTCAGTTTTATGGAAAGAAAGCCAGCATTCAGCTATGATGATTGCAATAATGCATGCAGAGTTAAAAAGTGTTTTACATTTAAAAAATTTCAAGAACAAAAACAAAATGTGGAAAAAGTTGAGAATGACATTAGAAGAGAAAGAATCATCATGCAACAATGATTAAAAGATCCTTGTTACATTATTTGTTTTGCATACCTAATTTAATGAATTTTCATTAACATTTCATAATTTATTTCTTTTTCCTTAAAATCAATTCCATTATATTTCACTCACCATTAGCTTATTTTGTTTACTATAAAACATTGAAAATAAATGTTAAACCTGATTTCAGTTCTTTTATTTGAATCTAAGTATTAGGTTGGTGCAAAAATAATGACGTAATAATGTCGTTTTTTGACGCATTTTTTAACGTCAAAAAACGACATTATTACGTCATTATTTTTGCACCAACCTAATATAACCCCCCCTCATATCCGGACTTTGCAACCAATTCCTCATATCCGGAAGACTAAGAAGTCTGGTTGTCAGGGATTCTACTGTATTAGAAAACAGGAAAATTTGATGCATAAGAAAGGAAAGAGTGTTAAACTGCTATGTAATATGTCACCTATACAGTCAATGAAATTAAAAATATATATTGATGTGAAAACTGTGGTAAATAACCTGCCACTATTGCCTACATGAAAAGAGAAAAAGTAGAGAGCTGTTAATTGTACTCCTTTACCTTTCGGATGACTATTATAAAGATTTCTAACACTGATCCTCTCAAGGATTGAATTCTTCATCCTTGGCTAACAAATATTTCATCATTTTGTTAATATGCGATTCATTCTCGAGAATGCTGTTTCTACAAAATATTAGAAAGGAAGGGAAAAAAATAGAAATTTGATCCGTGACCACAAGTAAAATACCTGGTAGGAATACCTCTGTTTGTTCAAATGATTTGATAACCTCACATTTAGCTTCAGTATCATGTTGCAATAAGAGAAATTCTTCAACAATTACTTCAACGGATCTACATCAGTAACGAAAGGATCAGAGACCCAGTGGGGCAAGTCTTTATTAATAATGTCTGCAAATAGTGATTCCAAGCCACCAGAAATAAATTTCAAATGTTCGCCAAAACAGACATAATCTCTTGGTAACAACTGCTAGTTGTAGGAAATAATGCAAATCCTTGTGTAGGACATGGTAATGATAAATTTGCATTAATAAGTGATTAGGTACTAATAATAGATCACATCAAGACACCAATTTATGAGGGTTAATAATATCTCATAATGTCGAGTAAGTTACCGAATAATGGGTGAGCTATGGAAGAAAGGAATATTCTCCCAGTTTTCATTTATTATGACCATTATTATATCCAAGATACTATTTCATAGATGGAACGGAATAGCTGAAAGAAAAGGAATGACAAATATTCTTCATTCTCAGAAAGAGTTTTATACTGCTAAGTCATGCACAAAATTATATACACATATTTACATTTACTCTATATAGAGAAACTATAATAGATGTATGCAACAACAAGCAGTGCAAAAAGGTGACAAAAAGAAAGCATCTTGTAATAATTCCTAACTGGAATTTGAGCTGCTGGAGATTTTTTCTGTGTTTCTGAAGAAGCCATATTTAAGATTCCCAGTGGATATTTGATTGGGCCGGAATTATCTTCTATGACCCGAGTGAGGACAGAAAATGGTAAGTCATGATTTTTTCCCAACATGAAGACTGCGAGCTGGAGATAGTTTCTATATCTGATGAAGATATATTCCCAAAGGAAAATGGTGCCATTAATATAACTTATGGTGTTCTGAATTCAACGAGAGATGACACGTCCATTCAAAGTTAATTTCATCAAATTTCAAATGGATACATCGTCTTTCCTAAAATTCAGAATGTCACAAATTATATTAACATTGGTTTAACAAGTTGATTGATTGATTGGTGCATTAACTTGCATATCAATCACTATGGGTCACTAATGCCAAGATGGTTGGTTGGTTGATTTTGCTTAACGACATGACAACCTTCATGGGCCACTAAATGCTGAAATTCAAATATTTTGTACCCAACAGCTGAGATAAACCAGTTAACTGATTGTGTAAGGCCGAAATTCAAAATTGGGATTGTTATTTTATAATCCATTTTAACTTTAATTGTTAGCTGAGGTCAGCAGTTGAATCTAGTTATTTAATTTTAACTGGTTGGTTGATTTTGCTTAACGACATGACAACCTCCATGGGCCATTCAATGCTGAAATTCAAATATTTTGTATGCAACTTTATGGTTTCGACTACAGATGTTTTGTACGCAATTTTATACTTTCAGGGCGAACGTATGTTTTTCTTTTTAGATTTATAGTTTATAAATAATTAGATATTTTCTTTAATAAGTGCTGGAAGTAGCCTACTATTTGAGAAAGAAGTAGATATTTAAAAATCATGGTAAGTTGAATGCACGTGAAACATGATTAAGCAATGAAAATCAAAGAACATAAAAGTAAAATTATGAGAATTTCTTTTCTTCTTTTTCTCCATACCTCATAGTCTGTTAAAACTTTAATAAAACTGAGATTGATAAATGTTTCCGATTTGTTGTCTGTCTTAGCATCCCTACAATTGTAACAATGGGCGCATGGCTGAATGGTTAGAACGTTCGCTTTCTAACCATGAGACCCAGGTTCGAATCTCGCCATGGTCGAAGGAAGTTATCAGAGTGGACGGTACGTTTGGAAAGTGCCTGAAAACCATATCACGGAGTGAGTGAAATTGGGTAAACGGAACCCTTGGGGAACGTCGATAGCTCTTTCCCAGAAACTGTAACTAAGGTCTGCTCAGCATTGTTGCAGTACAAATGTGGGTGTTGAACAAACACAAATGTGCCTGAGCAAGCGTCTGCAATAGGGAGTGGCTAGCTGTCCTAGTATCTTCGAATATGAGTGACTAGCTATACTATACAATTATAACATAACTGAAGTTGCAAATTCGTTAATATCCAAGAAATGTAAATTTTTGAAATTGTCGTTTACCATTCCTTCTAAGTTCTAACTCTGAAGAAATTCTAGTAAAGTGTTAAATAATTCTGCAAGTCAGCACAGACAGTTGCCTTTTGAGAACCGCCAAATGGTAATTACAGTGAAATGCTCAGTTAGCATTGATAACTTCAGGGCTAGTACCGCCACTAAAATAAAGTTATGGATGTCAGTTCCCATATTGCCAACCAGTGTGTTACAATATGAATGTCAAACTGTACAATTACCAAAGTTAAGCAACATCAAGCTGGTCAATACCCAGATGGGTAACCGCTTGAGAATACCAGATGATATAAGATTAGCAGGTGGTGTAATGGATAATGACTCAGAATTTTTGAATCAGAGAGCCGAGTTCAAATTCCAGTTGGGTTCGTTATATTCACTTATGCACAAATATCCTTGGGAAAGGTATGAATTCACCTCTTCTCCCTGCATCTATGGGTTAATTAATAAGACTTCTATCACTAAATCATTATTATCTAAAAAACAAAATACAACAATCTAAAAATATTTTCTGGCTTTAAATAACCTACAAAGGGTTGCTAATCTGCAGAAAACGAATCAATCTATAAAGTATTATTGATTGTTGATTTGTTTAACGGCATATCAACTCTTTATGGGTCATTTAATGCTTAAACTTCATTTTCTTGGGAACTTAGAAGTAATAAAAATATGATATGTTATTCTGCTTTCACAGTTGCATAAATGGTAGATAATACTCAGCTTTTGTGCATATACATGTTTGTGTGGACATAATTACTAGAGGCAGTGATTTGTGCGTTTTATGTTATATTTTGGAATACAGTTTGATTTAAGAAATTCTAGAATATTATATGGATTAATGTCATGAAAGAATTCTTTGATGTTGTTGCCTGGTTGGTTGGTTGGTTTTCTTTAGTGACATATCAACACCTCTATGAGTTATTTAATGCCGAGATCTAAATATTTTGAACACAATTTTATGGCTTCAACTAAATATTTTGAATGAAATTGTATGCCTTCAACTACAGATAAAATTTATTATTATGTATTCTTGGTTGTTTTATATAAAAATATATTGCTGCTATTTTTAAAGGTAAAATGTATTTTTATACTTTCATAGGTTTTTCTTTGGGGATTTCACTATTTTCCCATAACTGGGACCCAAATAGGTGATACCACCCCGGATCAGGGCGAACCTGGGAAGAGGAGCAATTAAAAGATTGTTCCACATTGCTCGAAACATTCAATCTCCTGATCAGAGGTGCTAGGTCTGAGTTTAAACACTAACAATGTATTCATTTGATGTACCAAATGTTACAAAGCAGATTTTTAAACTGTTAATAAAAATTATTTTAAAACTGTTGAATTATTTGGGTGGGGTGTTCTTTTTTGAGAAGTTAAACTACAGGGTGTGGTCCAGATGCAATAAATTCAGAAAGGCATGAAACAATCATTGACGACTGATGTGACTGAAAAATCCAGGAAGAATTTCTGCACATTTCATCACTCCCCATGTCAGATGTTTTTCTTTGAAGAGTATGATAACTCGACGCTCAAAGTCAGTGAGTTGTTTTGCCATATGAGAAGGGCAGAATGAAAGATGAAAGTTTTCTGGAAATAACATTTAATTGATGAGTCACAAGATCGAGCAGCAATTAATCAATCATAGAAGAACCAATCAGAATTAAGTAATTATGCAAGAGTCAAACGATTATTCAAGGTCATGGATATTCAAGAAATTTATTCAAGGCTATTCAAGGTCACTTATTCCTGAAATATAAAACAGTGATAATAAATTTGCCGCTTTTTTTTGCTGGACACCCAGTAATTATAGAATTTCTACCAATTTTTAGTTTGAAATCCATATTCAAATACTGTATTGTAAGAGGTATTTTTAGACTTGGTTCGAGGCAACAGAGGTATGGTTCTGCAGAAGGATGCTAAGGATATCATGGACTGAGCATGTGAGCAATGACGAGATCTTGGAGAGGATTCAAACAAGGAGGAAGCTTTTAACATCAAAAAAGGCAGATGAAATTTCTGGACACGTAATGAGAAAAGAGGTCTTGGAGAATCTGATACTCACAGGTAAAATAGAGGGAAAGAGAGATAACGGAAAGCAACACATGACATTACTGGGGGGGGGCAAGTGGATGATAGAACATGGCCTGGAGGAAGTAGCAAAGGGACAAAACTTATTGAGAGCTATAAGGGAGAGGAGGAAGTGGAGAGCCATGATCGCCTACGTCATGAAGGGACACAGCACATAAAAAGAAGAAAAGAATTAACTATAACCGGTTTATCACCCACTGGTGAACGCTGATATCCAGGTTGCTGTATAAGACAAAAATGAAGATTTATTGTCACTTACTGTATCTTTTGATGTTCCCACTTCCGTTTCTGAGGTCGTTGCTTCCGGTGTTACATCTGATTGTGGTGACAAGACTACATCTGTTGATTGTTGTTCGGTAGACTTTAATTTTGGCGCCTCTATTGAAGTTTTCTCCTTATCCAAAGCCTTTTTAAATAAAAGAATTCAAGACAAAATCCACTGGAGATTGACGAAAGTCTTTCCATTAGAATGAGCATTAATCATGTTAATTGAGGACAAACTATGGACATAGTAAATAAAAGGAGTCAACCATATTCAAGATCATTAAGTCAGCATGAACGATCCTTTTCTTAACTGCATACTACGTGCTTCAACGGGGCTACATACTGTTTTGAATTCAGAGTTTTCCTTCTCTTAGTCCAGTTGCCACCTAAGGTTATAGAACCCAGTCTGCCCTAACATTTACCCATAGCTGAAGGGAAAAGATATGGATTTATACTTTCCCTAAGGGTTTTAGCACAGGTCCACCCATACTCAGGGTGGTAGAACCTTTTAGGATCCCAGCTGTGGACAAATAGTAAATAGTAAACTCCCAAACAAAAATCAAACGCACATTTTTATAATAAAATTACCAACATAGATGAACTTTAAAAAAATTAATTGAAAATAAAATGAATTGATATGTAGAATTGTCTGAGTTTGAACTTGAAAATTAATGAGGTTTTAATTAGTGTGGTTGACTGAAATGGAGCACCCACTGCTGGTGATTCCACAAACCGAGGTAAATCTGTTAACTGAATTAGTAAGGCCAAAATTCCAAATTGGAATTGATATTTTATAATCCTAGTGACCCATTTTGGACTTGAGTGTTATCTGACGTCAGCAGTTGAAGCTTGTTGATATGTTTTTAACTGATTTGCTTCCATTTTGTTTAGCGGCATATCAACACCTCCATGGGATATTTGATGCCAAAATCTAAATATTTTGTATGTAAGCTTTATGCATTCAACTTCAGCAATTTTGTACATCATTTTATAATTTCAGGGTAAACATATGTTTTTGAGATATATAATTTGTAGATGATAATATGTATTGTTGGCAATTTCAAATATATATATATATATTGTTGGTAATTTAACTAAAAATGTATTGCTGGTAATTTTACTAAAAAAATGTATTGTTGGTAATTTTACAAAAAATGTATTACTGGTAATTTTACTAACAAAAATATATTGCTGGCAATTTTACTATAAAAATTTATTGTTGGTAATTTTACAAAAAATGTATTACTGGTAATTTTACTAACAAAAATATATTGCTGGCAATTTTACTATAAAAATTTTTTGTTGGTAATTTTACTAACAAAAATGTATTGCTAGTAATTCTATTATAAAAATGTAATGTTGAATTTTGTTTGTGGGTTCACTATTTGCCCACAGCAGGGACCCTAACAGGTGCTATCAGCCCAGCTCATGGTGGACCTAGAAACAACAGCAGTTAAAAGGTGGTTCCACACTTCTCAAATCTCTCAATCACCCAATCACAGGCTTTGTTGCTGGATGTAGTTTATGGTCATACCCAGGAAAGTAGAGTAAAGAATGAGTTAGTAACTATCTGTTACTATGCACATATGCAAATCAATTGTAACTTGACAATTGAAAGGAAGCTGTCTCCCTTAAGAACAGATTGTTGATTGCTCAAAGTCAATCTGCTATCCATAGTTAAAGAGAGATCTCTGGAGAACTATTGTCACCTGATTAGCCATTCATTCAGCTTGACTATTTTGTTCCACACCCCAAGGAAGAACTTTTTTTCTTTTTTTTTTTTTTTTTATCTCTGGCTAATTTGTAATTATTTGTAATTATAATCTGTAATTCTCAAATCCAAAGTAATGGTGACTAATGTCAGTATCACCATGGACTACAAACCACTAGAGAAAATGTCCAGTTTCAAATACTTGGGAGCAACCCCGAGAAAAGATAGCACCTGCAAAGCAGAAATCTGCACAGAGATCACAAAAGTTACAATGGTCAGACTGAAATGGATATGGAAGAGTGACATCAGATTCCATACCAAGTTGAAAGTCTGCAAATTCCTGGTCATATGCATTTTCCTCTATGAGTGTGAGACATTTCTGATTAAGGCAGGAAAATGGATCCAGGCATCTGCAAACAATTGCTTGAGGAAGCTCCTCCATTTCTCCTGTACAATGACTATGTACAGAACAACATCAAATTTCACGTGGACTGACAGGAATTTCTCCTTACCATTATTAAGCATCGCAAAATGGCATTGTTTGGCTATATCACATGATATAACAGTCTCTGCAAGACCATCAAGCAAAGAACTATTGAAGATGGAACAGTGAGGGATTTACTCACATAGCAGTAATTAGTAGCTTTGTGTTCACGGAGATAATAACATACTTGACAAGAAATAAAACATACACAAATAACAGGAAAAGCATGGTAAATTGTATGTTAAATTCATACAATTTATTTATATTTTTTGTATGTATTGGTGTGTGTATTTTTTTAGGTTACAACTGTTTTATGGTACATGTGATAAAAGGGAGAAGTTACTCCATAATATTATAAGCCATATTACAGAGAGAAATCAGATATGTGTTGTCAGCCTGAGGGTTCTTGGAGAAGATATTGAATCTAACAGTTTTTGGTGAGATGTCCAGTAGGAAGTTTTTGTTGATGCTGGGAGTATTTTTATTACTTTTAATTTTTATTTAATTTATTTTATACAAAGTTTTTATGTTATTGTTTTATTTTATTTTATTTAAAATTTTCATTATTATTATTATTTCTTATGTTATTTTTTTTTTATTTATAACAATAATAATTTCCCTACAGACCCCAACAGGAATGGCTACGCAAAACTGGTCAGACAACATAAAAGAGTGGACAGACATGATGATTCCGGAACTCCTGAGAGTCACCTACAACAGATCATCCTGGACGAGATTGTATGTTTCTTCTACCCTTAGCTGCCCACGGAAGGATTGAAGCAGCAACATCAGCTTCCATACCAAGTTCAAATTCTGCAAATTCCTAGTTGTATCCATCCTCCTCTACAAGTGTGAGGCTTAGACATTTTTGGTTAAGTTAGAAAAAAGGATCCAGGCATTTGAAAACAACAATTGCTTGAGAAAGCTTCTCCACTGATGATGATGAATTTGTAATAATAGGATGTTAATGAAGTCATCTTCTAAAATTCTAATATTTGTATAGAGAACAGCATTACAAAGTTAAGTCAAGTGGCAAAATTCTAGCCATTGATACTCTGAAAGAAAGCCTCTTGTCAGTCGGAAGTTTAAAGTACTGTGATTGAAATCCACAAGAGTAAGAATTTTTATGAAACTGTCATCCACGTCTTTATTTTTTTCTTGGACAATAAGATAGAATTACACGTCGTAAAAATGTTTTCCCCGCCCCCCACCGGTGGTACATACGCACACTTCACTTTCTTTAATGTAACACTTTTCACTTGGTCTTTTCCTACATACATTTCAAATACAAAAACACATTCACCTTTTTAAATGTTTTCTTCTTCATTGTCTATGTACACTTTTTGTTAATAATAATAAATTGGTGTTTGTTTTTATATAGTTTTGTTATTACTTCATCATTTATTACTTGGACTCACATTCAGAAGACATCAATATTGTCTGCGAGACAAATGTTCTAAGATATGTGTGGTTTTCTACCTAAACACAACCAGCATTCCTGCAGCAAAAAACAATAATTAATCTCTCCCCCGGGAGGCTTTGAATTCTGAAACAAAATGTCTGAGTCTACTTACATCAGAAGATTCTCCTTCGGATGCTGATAATACTTTTTCTGTAGCAACAGGAGGTTCCTTCAGAATATTAGAAGACAAAGTTTACACAAAATTGTAGCAAGTTTTATTACAGGACATTTATTTTTACACACTCAAATATACTTAAGCACATTCTAAAACCATTTACTTGATAGAATAATGCACGAAAAAGTAACTTAAAAATATTGTATTAACAATTCATCAATTTCGAACCTTTATTAAAATTTAGTTTAATTGTTTTTGGTATAATTTAGAATTGCAACAAATGGGACTTTTTTGTTATATGAGGTATAATTGTTTTGTTCACTAATATAAGCTTTCTTGCCACAAATGGGCGTTTTTGGTTATATATGGCATAATTGTTTTTTCGCTGATACAATTTTTGTTGCAACAAACTGGCCTTTTTGGTGAAACGAAATTATTTGTTTATACCAGTGGTTCTCAACCCTTTTTTATCCACGGACCACTTTTACTCTCAATTTCGTTTGGCAGACCTCCATAACCATTCGACAAAAAAAATCTTAAAATTTTTTTAAAAAATACAGAATTATTTAATGAGACCCCCGTGGTTGATGCTAATCTGTGGGTTTTTTTTATATCTGGCTCCATCGATGTCAATGACAGTCAAAGATCAGCTCTTTTCACAATTTCGAGTGTATAACGGGCTTTTGATGGTAAGTGAAACACATGACTAAAATGCGATTCAACAAAGTAAGACGATAGAAAAAGAAATAACAGAGACCTATTCCTTTTCCCAGAGTAGTGGATATTTTTAGTAGTGACATTTGTTTTCTATATATTATGCTTCCGATCTTTGAATTTTGCTTGCAATATTTCATTGCTCTGCAATTCAATGAGGCTTTTCTGCTATTAGAGTTATTTTAGTATTTTAATATGGCGTCGATTAGCATGGAAATTCCAATTCTCAAATGTAACAACTTTTCTGAAGTGAAATTATTCTATGGCCCACTAAAATATTACTGTGGACCCACAGTCTTCTCTCCCACTTCCCAACAGTGGAACTCCCTTCCTCTTACTTGCTTCCCTGATAACTACAATCTTAAATGGAATGTCAATTGATATCTTCTGTTAGCTTGATCACCATTTTATCCTCCTCCATTCTTCTTTTTATCTTTCTTCAACATCCCCCCTATGCCAAGACGTTTCCCTTACTTACGCTCTCTTGCGTAATAATGGCACTCCCACCTTGCATCGGGTGCAATGCTTAAAAAAATACCTGTGAAATAATGATATAGTAGTTAACACCTGTTAAATGATGATATTATATCTAGCAACACCTATGAAATAATGATATTATTGCTGCCAACACCTGTGAAATAATAATGATATTACTGTTACCACCTGTGAAATGATGATGATATAGCTGTCAGCATCAACTGAATCATCAAGCAGGTGTTAACAGATATATCATCATCATTTGGCAGGTATTAGTTGCTATAATATAATTTCACAGGTGTTAGCAGTTATAATATCATTATTTCACAGGTGTTAACTGCTATATCATTATTTCACAGGTGTTAGCTGTTGTAATATCATTATTTCACAGGTGTTAACTGCATTAATATCATTATTTCACAGGTGTTAGGTTCTATAAGATCATTATTTCACAGGGGTTGGCAGATATAATATCATAATTTCACAGGTGTTAACTGCAATAATATCATTATCTCAGAGGTGTTAGCTGTTATAATTATTTAACAGGTGTTTGCTGCTGTAATATCATTTTTTCACAGGTATTGTCAGTTATTTTTTGAATCTTAGTAATCCCTTTGTGTCTTAGTGACATTACTACCTTGCCTAAAATGATTAAAAAAAGTTGATTTTAACTCACCTTTTCTTTTTTTGCCGCAGCAGACTTTTTGGATTCTTTTTTAGATTTCCTCTTACTTGGGGGCTGAAATAAATTAAGTTTGTATCAGGAATGGAATCAAATGCAGTTGTCAAATCAAAAAAGGAATGGTCCAGAAAAAATCTACAACAGCCAAATTTACAGCAAGTTATTTGTAAACTGTTTCTGTTATCTTAGGTTATTTTAGTTTTACTTCCAAAAGCTAAGCAAACTATTAAGAAATCGGAAAATTTCATTCGAAACAAAGAAAAGAGTATTGAACTGTTATGTAATATCAGTCCTCCTATATGGTACTGAATACTGGACAATCTCCTCACAGATGAAAAAGAGACTTGAAGCAACAGAAACAAAGAAAAGAGTATTGAACTGTTATGTAATATCAGTCCTCCTATATGGTACTGAATACTGGACAATCTCCTCACAGATGAAAAAGAGACTTGAAGCAACAGAAACAAAGAAAAGAGTATTGAACTGTTATGTAATATCAGTCCTCCTATATGGTACTGAATACTGGACAATCTCCTCACAGATGAAGAAGAGACTTGAAGCAAGAGAAACAAAGAAAAGAGTATTGAACTGTTATGTAATATCAGTCCTCCTAAAAGGCAATGAATACTGGACAATCTCTTCATGGATGAAGAAGAGACTTGATGTAACAGAAATGCAGTTCTACAGAAAGATGCTGAGAATACCATGGGCCAATCATATGAATAACAATAAAGTTTGAGAAAAAATGGAAACAAAAAGTAGACAAACTTAACAACAGGAAGAGTTTTGGCACATACAGTAAGACGGCTTGGAAAATCCAATACTCACAAGAGAGCTTGAACGGAAAAGGGACAGAATAAAATAATGCATATCCAAACTAGCAAGCTTGTTTAAATGGATGGTGCTGCAAAGTTTAAGTGATAGCAAAAAGACAAAATTTATTAAGTGCAACAAAGGACAGGAAATTGTGGAGAGTCATGACTGCCCACGTCCTGAAGGGACAGGGCACATAGAAGAAGAGTGGAATCAGTGCAATGTGTTCAGTTTCCAGTTGAAATTGTTGCATTCATTTTTGCACAAATACCTTTCGCAATGGTATGAATCTATCTGGTATAAGTTGAACCAGTCCAATAGCCTGACCATGCAAAAGGCAACAGCATGGAATAATGAATCGGCATGCAATAGTCTTGTTAGTCAAAGGGATAAAGATGATTTTATTAAAATTATTTCTGAATTGGTTCTGCTTTTACTTTTAAGTTGAGATCTATTTTGTAGGGTCAAAAGTTATCTAACATAATAGGGTAAACTGAGCTCTATAGCTATGAATGCAGTTAGAGTGGTGATTGATACGGCATCACTAGGCAGAGTTTCCTAGACTGAAGACCATGAGTTGAATGGATGTAAATCATACAAATGTATAGAATCCCAAGTTCTTGAAATGATGATGGTAATATTAGCCATTTCCTTGTAAGGAAACATTCATCAGACATTGAAAAGAAGCCAGTGTAACTTGAATTAGGCTTTTCTTCATTCCCTGGCAATCAGATTGAGATCAAAGTGTAGTATCTGTTCTCTAAAAAATAATAGTAATGGTAAATATTACCCGTTTCCTTATAAGGAAACATTCATGAGTCATTGACCAAGCAGCCAGTGCGAATTCATTAAGTGCAACAAAGGACAGGAAATTTTGGAGAGTCATGATTGCCCACATCCTGAAGGGGCAAGGCACATAGAAGCAGAAGAAACAGCTTGAATAAATGGTTGGTGGAACAAAGTTTAGGAGTGATAACAAAAGACAAAATTTATTAAGAGCAACAAAAGACAGGAAATTGTGGAGTGCCATGATCGCCCATCTCCTTAGGCTTTTCTTCATTCGCTGGCAGTCAGATTGGGATCAAAGTGTAGTATCTGTTCTCCTCATTTCTAACGGTAATGGTAATATTAACCGTTTCCCCATAAGGAAACATTTAGCATGCATTAACAGAACAGCTACTCGGGTTAGTACGGTTTCTATTATTTGGTACAGTTCCTTGTGATTCTGTAGCACCAGTCGACAAGATTCACGTAAGTGTGGTTTTCACCAAGGCCACAGGTTTAATTCACTCAAAGCCATTTTAAACTATTGATCTTTGAAGGTGGTCGTGTACAGCTGACAATTTAGATATTTCTGAATGAGTTTGGTACCATCAGGGGAACTGGTTTAGCCACTGATGGTACCAAAACAGTTCCCCAACCAGGCTTTCCTGGTGAGGAGGATAATTAGTTACTGTTATACCATAAATATGGACTATAATGTCACAATCAGTATAAATACGGTAGAATATACTGTATGTGGTAGTCATTTGGATTCGCTTCCAAGTGTGCTGGTCAAACTCTCTGCCTCCGGGTAGAGAGGATCCACAGATGAGGCTATGTCAAAGAGCAGAGTCTCGTCTGGGAAGACAGCTACCTGATCCCGTTTTTACTGGGTCTACGGGAAATTTTTGGCCAAGTCTACGGGCTCGGATACCCCACAATAAACTCGGCCTTGTGCCACATCTGACGGTGTGGCGCGGGTAGTGAATATCGTCATTTGGATTCACTGTGGGATTCACTTGGGATTCACCTTGATTCACTTCTAGCTCACCACTAGCAGTTGATTACTTACTACATGGCGCTGGCGAATCTTGTATGTTGTTTCTGTTATAAATATTATCGTTCCATTTCCAACCTTCGTTTTGGTTATTCTTATTCAGTAAACTTTTCCTAGCTGATTTAAAAACAATACCTCTCAAATGGAAGATGAACTTTTTGTAGACTGAGCTCTATAGCTATGGATGCAGTCAGTTTGGTGAAAAAAACAGCATTACTGGATGGAGAGTTTCCTAGACTGAAGTCGATGACAGGGATGGAATCTGTGACTTGAAGCTTTGCCTTGGTCACAGACATATGACTGTTGTGACAAGGCAAAACTTCAAGTCATAGGAGATTGCCTTTGGGTTGACCTGGAGAGGGATGGGTTCTGTCAAATTTACTTGTCCAAGACATACTATACATGAATGAATATATCTCTGGCTTTCAACCCAGATATGGGGTAGGAACTAGTCAGACTCTCAGTTATGTAGCAACTATGACCACACCCGATTATGGTATGGATAATGATGAGGATGCAAGATGATGATTAGGATGATGCATGCAGCTGAGACCACAATCCCAAACACAGAAGTTTAATGAAACTATCTTAACCCTTTGCCTGTCCTGAATGTCATATGTGATGCACAGGGCATGTGATTTCCACATTCGGGTATCATATGTGGTACACACGAGCCATGATTTTAAAAGTAAAACTAAGGACGCATAAGAAAAGAGTCTACTATTGAGCAGGACGTCTGAAGAAAGGCCTAATCTAATATTTTGTGCCTCATATATGACCACAAAACACTTGCTTGTTTTCAGATTTAAAACTACTGCAAAGCAACTCAGCCTATTTGGCCAATAGAATATAGTGTTTCATATAATAAAAACCACATGTTTCCATGTCTGTACGCCATATGTGGTGCACACGTGCCATGAATTTAAATAGTGGTAAAAATAATACCGGTTAAGAAAAGAGTCTAATATTGAGCAGGACTTCTGAGGAAAGGCCTAGTTTAATATTTTGTGTGTAAATTACTCTCTCTTCAGTAGTTTGTAACACCCTATTTATCATCTCCCAGTAACATCTCTGTCTTTGGATAGATTGTGCTCAGGGGCGGCTCCTTCAATGGACAGAGTCGCAATTGTGAAAAATTATACTGAGAGGTGCCCAGTCCTGGGGAACAGCTGCCTGAGGCCGCGCCCTCTCATTGCACCAGAGAGAAGGATTGGTGCACGCACCAAGGCCAGCACAATCGATGGTTGCCAGGACTCGCGGAATTTTTGTTACTTGCCAGGGTGCACGCGATCGGGCTCCCCACATTAAACCGACCTTGTGTCACAACCTGACTTCGTGGGTGGTTGAGTAAATACGAAAAAAAAAATCTAATATTTTGTGCATCATATATGACCAGAGGACTATCCAGACGTTTATGGCTTTTTTTTTCAGATTGATAATTACTGCAAGGCGACTCAGCTTATTTGGCAAATAGAATTTGCTGATATATAGTGTTTCACATAATAAAACCCACATATTTCCACGTCAGTATGTTATATGTTGTGCACACGGATGCTTAAGGAAAGACTCTACTATTGAGCAGGATGTCTGACGAAAGGCCTAATCTAATATTTTGTGCAACGTGTATGACCACAGGTTGCTTGACTGATAATGTAAGGTCTCAAATGAAAGACATCTATTTTTCCGCTTTGACTTGGTTGGTGTAAATATTGAATGAAATTGACTCCTCTTTCTGTCTTCTATGCCAACGAAGAATCCGACGTTAGATTCGCTATCAATGAACAAAGGAAAATAATAAAGAAAAAAAATTAATATTTCATTGAAAATTAGACAAAGGACTTGATTAACACTTTGCCTGTCATTCGCACCATGTTCTGCAGAGATATGTGATGCACAGGAGATGTGGTATGTGTGGTACGTGGTGCACACAAGCTATGATTTTAAAAGAGTGTTAAAACTAAGGACACATAAGAAAAGAGTCTGATATTAAGCAGGATATCTGCCAATAATGAATGCTCCATGGTTTTTATTATGTGATTTTTATTATGTAAAACACTATATATCAGCACATTTTATATGCCAAATAAGCTGAGTTGCTTTGCAGTAGTTTTAAATTTGAAAACGGGAAAGCGTCCTGTTGTCATATATGATGAACAAAAACTATTAGGATAGGTCTTTAGACAGACGTATTGCGCAATAGTAGACTCTTTTACTAAGTGACCTTCGTTTTACCACTATATTAAAATCATGGCTCATGTGCACCACATATGACGTACGTACATGGAAACATGTGCTTTTTATTATATGAAACACTATATCTCAGCACATTCTATTGGCCAAATAAGCTGAATTGCCTTACAGGAGTTATAAATCTGTAAACACGCAATCGTCCTGTGTTGATATATGATGTCCAAAATATTAAATTAGGCCTTTCCTCAGACGTCCTGCTCTATAGTAAACTCTTTTATTAAGCGTCGTTGATTTTACGACTCTTTTAAAATCATGGAATGTGTGCGTCACATATGACGTACGAACGTGGAAATATGTGGGTTTTATTATATGAAACACTATATATCAGCACATTCTATTGGCCAAATAAGCCGAGTTTCTTTGCAATTATAAAACTGAAAACAAGTATGAAGGTTTGGATATTACAGACAAAAATGCCCCGGACAGGCAAAGGGTTTTTTAACCGTTTGCCTGTCCAGGGCATTTTTGCCTTCAGAAAAAAAACTTGAATAGCCAAAACATATTTTATAGATAGCTTCAGAGACTTTTCTTCGTGTAAAACTTATGAGATAAAAAAAGCCATAATGGAAGAATAGCATAAAGACTCTAATCAACTTTCACTTGTTGGTCACACTAGTTTGGTTTAAGTTGACAATACTGAAAGGTTCAGTGAGTGGAATACTCAGGGGTGACAAGTCTGAAATCTCCGGTAAGTGAGAGGAACTCCTGAGAGTCACCTACAACAGATCATCCTGGACGAGATTGTATGTTTCTTCTACCCTTAGCTGCCCACGGAAGGATTGAAGCAGCAACATCAGCTTCCATACCAAGTTCAAATTCTGCAAATTCCTAGTTGTATCCATCCTCCTCTACGAGTGTGAGACTTAGACATTTACGGTTAAGTTAGACAAAAAGGAACCAGGCATTTGAAAACAACAATTGCTTGAGAAAGCTTCTCCACTGATGATGATGAATTTGTAATAATAGGATGTTAATGAAGTCATCTTCTAAAATTCTAATATTTGTATAGAGAACAGCATTACAAAGTTAAGTCAAGTGGCAAAATTCTAGCCATTAATACTCTGAAAGAAAGCCTCTTGTCAGTCGGAAGTTTAAAGTATTGTGATTGAAATCCACAAGAGTAAGAATTTTTATGAAACTGTCATCCACATCTTTCCTTTTTTTCTTGGACAATAAGATAGAATTACACGTCGTAAAAATGTTTTCCCCGCCCCCCACCGGTGGTACATACGCACACTTCACTTTCTTTAATGTAACACTTTTCACTTGGTCTTCTCCTACATACATTTCAAATACAAAAACACATTCACCTTTTTAAATGTTTTCTTCTTCATTGTCTATGTACACTTTTTGTTAATAATAATACATTGTTGTTTGTTTTTATATAGTTTTGTTATTACTTTATTCATTTATTATCTGGACTCACATTCAGAAGACATCAATATTGTCTGCGAGACAAATGTTCTAAGAGATGTGTGGTTTTCTACCTAAACACAACCAACATTCCTGCAACAAAACAATAATTAATCTCTCCCCCGGGAGGCTTTGAATTTTGGAACAAAATGTCTGAGTCTACTTACATCAGAATATTCTTCTTCAGATGCTGATAATACTTTTTCTGTAGCAACAGGAGGTTCCTTCAGAATATTAGAAGACAAAGTTTACACAAAATTGTAGCAAGTTTTATTACAGAACATTTATTTTTACACACTCAAATATACTTAAGCACATTCTAAAACCATTTACTTGATAGAATAATGCACAAAAAAGTGACTTAAAAAGTATTGTATTAACAATTCATTAATTTTGAACCTTTATTAAAATTTAGTTTAATTGTTTTTGGTATAATTTAGAATTGCAACAAATGGGTCTTTTTTGTTATATGAGGTATAATTGTTTTGTTCACTAATATAAGCTTTCTTGCCACAAATGGGCGTTTTTGGTTATATATGGCATAATTGTTTTTTCGCTGATACAATTTTTGTTGCAACAAACTGGCCTTTTTGGTGAAACGAAATTATTTGTTTATACCAGTGGTTCTCAACCCTTTTTTATCCACGGACCACTTTTACTCTCAATTTCGTTTGGCAGACCTCCATAACCATTCGACAAAAAAAATCTTAAAATTTTTTTAAAAAATACAGATTTATTTAATGAGACCCCTGTGGTTGATGCTAATCTGTGGTTTTTTTTTTATATCTGGCTCCATCGATGTCAATGACAGTCAAAGATCAGCTCTTTTCACAATTTCGAGTGTATAACGGGCTTTTGATGGTAAGTTAAACACATGACTAAAATGCGATTCAACAAAGTAAGACGATAGAAAAAGAAATAACAGAGACCTATTCCTTTTCCCAGAGTAGTGGATATTTTTAGTAGTGACATTTGTTTTCTATATATAATGCTTCCGATCTTTGAATTTTGCTTGCATTATTTCATTGCTCTGCAATTCAATGAGGCTTTTCTGCTATTAGAGTTATTTTAGTATTTTAATATGGCGTCGATTAGCATAGAAATTCCAATTCTCAAGTGTAACAACTGTTCCAAAGTGAAATTGCTCTATGGCCCACTAAAATATTACTGTGGACCCACAGTCTTCTCTCCCACTTACCAACAGTGGAACTCCCTTCCTCTTACTTGCTTCCCTGATAACTATAATCTTCATAAATTTAAATGTAATGTCAATTGATATCTTCTGTCGGCTTGATCACCATTCTTTTTATCCTCCTCCATTCTTCTTTTTATCTTTCTTCAACATCCCCCCTATGCCAAGACGTTTCCCTTACTTACGCTCTCTTGCGTAATAATGGCACTACCACCTTGCATCGGGTGCAATGCTTAAAAAATACCTGTGAAATAATGATATAGTAGTTAACACCTGTTAAATGATGATATTATATCTAGCAACACCTATGAAATAATGATATTATTGCTGCCAACACCTGTGAAATAATAATGATATTACTGTTACCACCTGTGAAATGATGATGATATAGCTGTCAGCATCAACTGAATCATCAAGCAGTTGTTATATAATATCATTATTTGGCAGGTATTAGTTGCTATAATATAATTTCACAGGTGTTAGCAGTTATAATATCATTATTTCACAGGTGTTAACTGCTATATCATTATTTCACAGGTGTTAGCTATTGTAATATCATTATTTCACAGGTGTTAACTGCATTAATATCATTATTTCACAGGTGTTGTAAGTAATAATATCATTATTTCACAGGGGTTGGCAGATATAATATCATAATTTCACGGGTGTTAGCTGCAATAATATTATTGCAGAGGTGTTAGCTGTTATAATTATTTAACAGGTGTTTGCTAACAGGTATTGTCAGTTATTTTTTGAATCTTAGTAATCCCTTTGTGTCTTAATGACCTAACTACCTTGCTTGGAGTGAAATGATTAAAAAAAAGTTGATTTTAACTCACCTTTTCTTTTTTTGCTGCAGCAGACTTTTTGGATTCTTTTTTAGATTTCGTCTTACTTGGTGGCTGAAATAAATTAAGTTTTTATCAGGAATTGAATCAAATGCAGTTGTCAAATCAAAAAAGGAATGGTCCACAAATAACTTACAGCAGCCAAATTTACAGCAAGTTATTTTAAAACTGTTTCTGTTATCTTAGGTTATTTTAGTTTTACTTCCAAAATCTAAGCAAACTATTAAGAAATCGGAAAATTTCATTCGAAACAAAGAAAAGAGTACTGAACTGTTATGTAATATCAGTCTTTCTATATCAATATGAATGCTGGACAATCTCTTCACAGATGAAGAAGAGACTTGAAGCAACAGAAACAAAGAAAAGTGTACTGAACTGTTATGTAATATCAGTCCTTTTATATGGCAGTGAATGCTGGACAATCTCTTCACTGATGAAAAAGAGACTTGAAGTAAGCGAAACAAAGAAAAGAGTACTGAACTGTTATGTAATATCAGTCCCCCTATATGGCAGTGAATGCTGGACAAATATGTAGAAGTGACTTGAAGCAAGAGAAACAAAGAAAAGAGTACTGAACTGTTATGTAAGATCAGTCCTCCTAAAAGGCAGTGAATGCTGGTCAATCTCCTCACAGATGAAGAAGAGACTTGATGTAACAGAAATGCAGTTCTACAGAAAGATGCTGAGGATACCATGGACAAATCATGTGAATAACGATAAAGTTTTAGAAAAAATGGAAACAAAAAATAGACAAACTTAACAACAGGAAGAGTTTTGGCACATAATACAGTAAGAGGGCTTGGAAAATCCAATACTCACAAGAGAGCTTGAACGGAAAAGGGACAGAGGAAAATAATGCATATCCAAACTAGCAAGCTTGTTTAAATGGATGGTGCTGCAAAAGACAAAATTTATTAAGTGCAACAAAGGACGGGAAATTGTGGAGAGTCATGACTGCCCACGTCCTGAAGGGACAGGGCACATAGAAGACGAGCGGAATCAGTGCAATGTGTTCAGTTTCCAGTTGAAGTTGTTGCATTCATTTTGGCACAAATACCTTTCGCAATGGTATGAATCTATCTGGTATAAGTTGAACCAGTCCAATAGCTTGACCATGCAAAAGGCAACAGCATGGAATAATGAATCGGCATGCAATAGTCTTGTTAGTCAAAGGGATAAAGATGATTTTATTAAAATTATTTCTGAACTGCTTCTGCTTTTACTTTTAAGTTGAGATCTATTTTGTAGGATCAAAAGTCATCTAACATAATAGGGTAAACTGAGCTCTATAGCTATGAATGGTGGTGACTGATACAGCATCACTAGGCAGAGTTTCCTAGACTGAAAACCATGAATGAATAGGTGTAAATCATACAGATGTATTGAATCACAAGTGCTTGAAATGATGATGGTAATATTAGCCATTTCCTTCTAAGGAAACATTCATTAGTTATTGACCAAGCAGCCAGTGTGACTTGAGTTAGACTTTTCTTCATTCCCTGGGAATCAGATTGAGATCAAAGATACTGTTCTCTCAAAAATAATAGTAATGGTAAATATTACCCGTTTCCTTATAAGGAAAATATGGTAAATATTACCGTTTCCTTATCAGTCATTGACCAAGCAGCCAGTGCGAATTCATTAAGTGCAACAAAGGACAGGAAATTTTGGAGAGTCATGATTGCCCACGTCCTGAAGGGGCAAGGCACATAGAAGCAGAAGAAACAGCTTGAATAAATGGTTGGTGGAACAAAGTTTAGAAGTGATAACAAAAGACAAAATTTATTAAGAGCAACAAAAGACAGGAAATTGTGGAGTGCCATGATCGCCCATCTCCTTAGGCTTTTCTTCATTCGCTGGCAGTCAGATTGGGATCAAAGTGTAGTATCTGTTCTCCTCATTTCTAACGGTAATGGTAATATTAACCGTTTCCCCATAAGGAAACATTTAGCATGCATTAACAGAACAGCTACTCGGGTTAGTACGGTTTCTATTATTTGGTACAGTTCCTTGTGATTCTGTAGCACTAGTCGACAAGATTCACATAAGTGTGGTCTTCACCAAGGCCACAGGTTTGATTCCCTCAAAGCTATTTTTAACTATTGATCTTTGAAGGTGGTCGTATACAGCTGACAATTTAGATATTTCTGAATGAGTTTGGTACCATCAGGGGAACTGGTTTAGCCACTCCTCTTTCTATCTTATGCCAACTAAGAATTCGACGTTAGATTCGCTATCAAAGAACAAACGAAAATAATAAAGGAAACAATTAATATTAGATTGACTTTGCCTGTCATTCGCACCATGTTCTGCAGAGATATGTGATGCACAGGAGATGTGGTATGTGTGGTACGTGGTGCACACAAGCTATGATTTTAAAAGAGTGTTAAAACTAAGGACACGTAAGAAAAGAGTCTGATATTAAGCAGGATATCTGCAAATAATGAATGCTCCCTGGTTTTTATTATGTGATTTTTATTATGTAAAACACTATATATCAGCACATTTTATATGCCAAATAAGCTGAGTTGCTTTGCAGTAGTTTTAAATTTGAAAACGGGAAAGCGTCCTGTTGTCATATATGATGAACAAAAACTATTAGGATAGGTCTTTAGACAGACGTATTGCGCAATAGTAGACTCTTTTACTAAGTGACCTTCGTTTTACCACTATATTAAAATCATGGCCCATGTGCACCACATATGACGTACGTACATGGAAACATGTGGATTTTATTATATGAAACACTATATCTCAGCACATTCTATTGGCCAAATAAGCTGAATTGCCTTACAGGAGTTATAAATCTGTAAACACGCAATCGTCCTGTGTTGATATATGATGTCCAAAATATTAAATTAGGCCTTTCCTCAGACGTCCTGCTCTATAGTAAACTCTTTTATTAAGCGTAGTTGATTTTACGACTCTTTTAAAATCATGGAATGTGTGCGTCACATATGACGTACGGACGTGGAAATATGTGGGTTTTATTATATAAAACACTATATATCAGCACATTCTATTGGCCAAATAATCTTTGTTGCTTTTCAATTATAAATGTGAAAACAAGTATGAAGATTTGGATATATGGAGAGGCAAAGGGTTAAAAGCATTCAGTTTATTTAATATTAGAAAAAGACACAAATAGCGAACACATATTTTATAGATAGCTTCAGAGACTTTTCTTGGCGTAAAACTGATGAGAAAAAAAAGCCATAGTGGAAGGAAAATATAATGACTCAAATCAGCATTCACTTTTTGGTCACACTAGTTTGGTTTAAGTTGATAACAATGAACATTTCAGTGAGTGGAATACTAAGGAGTGATAAGTCTGAAATATCTGGTAAGTGAGTGGAATGCTAAGAGGTGACAAGTTTGTAATCACTGGTAAGTGAGTGGAACACTAACGCGTGAGAAAGCTGAAATCTCCGGTAAGTGAATGGAATAGTAAGGAGTGTTGAAAAGTCTGAAATCTCTGGTAAGTGAATGGAATAGTAAGTGGTGAAAAGTCTGAAATTTTTGATAAGTGACAAAGAGGTGAATGTCTGAAATCTTCGGTAAGTAAGTGTAACACTTAGGGGTGACAAGTCTGAAATGTCTGGTAAATGAGTGGAATACTAAGAGGTGTCGTGTCTGAAATCTCTGGTAAGTCAGAGGAATACTAAGGGCTGACAAGTCTGAAATATCTGGTAAGAGAGAAAAATAGTAAGGGTGACAAGTCTGAAATCTCTGCTAAGTGAGTAGAATACTAAGAGGTGACAAGTCTGAAATATCTATTAAGTGAGTGGAATACAATAAGATGACAAGTCTGAAATCTCTGCTAAGTGAGAGGAATACGAAAGGGTGACAAGTCTGAGATCACCGGTAAGTGAGTGGAATAGTAAGAGGTGACTAGTTTGAAATATCTGGTAAGTGAGTAGAATACTAAGATGTGACAAGTCTGAAATTTACGGTAAATCAGTGGAATAGTAAGAGGTGACAGGACTGAAATCTCTGGTAGGTGAGTGGTATAATAAGGGGTGATAAGTCTTAAAGCTCTGGTAAATGAGTAGAATACTAAAGGTTAGTGACAAGTCTGAAAACTCTGGTAAGTGAGTAGAGAACTATGGGTCTGAAATCTCTGGTAAGTTTGTGGAATAGTAATGTGTGACAAGTCTGAAATCTCTAGTAAGTGAGTGGAATACTAAGGTATGAGAAGTCTGAAATATCTGGTAAGTTAGTGGAATACTAAGGGTTGACATGTCTGAAGTCCCTGGTAAGTGAGTGGAATACTATGCGTTGACAAGTCTGAATTCTCTATTATGTGAGTAGAACAATAAGGGGTGACAAGTCAGAAATCTCCGGTAAGTGAATGGAATAAGAAGTGATGACAAGTCAGACAGACCCGGTAATCAAGTGGAATACTCAGAAGTGACAAGTAAGAAATCTCTGGTAATTGAGTAGAATAGTAAGGGGTGACAAGTCTGAAAACACCGACAAGTGAATGGAATATTAAGGGGTGACAAGTCTGAAATCTCTGGTAATTGAGTGGAATACTAAGGGTGACAAGTCTGAAATCACCGACAAGTCTGAAATCACCGACAAGTGAATGGAATACTAATGGGTGACAAGTCTGAAATTTCTGGTAAATGAGTGGAATACTAATGAGTGACAAGTCTGAAATCACCGACAATTGAGAGGAATACTAAGGGGTGACAAGTGTGAAATCTTCGGTAAGTGAATGGAATCAAAAGTGGTGACATGTCTGAAATCTCTGGTAAGTGAGTGGAATAATAAGGGGTGATGACAAGTCTGAAATCTCCGGTAAGTGAATGGAATCCTAAGGGCTGTCAAGTCTGAAATCTCTGATAAATGAGTGGAATACTAAAGAGTGAAAATTCTGAAATTTCCAGTAAGTGAGTGGAATACTACGGGTGACAAGTCTGAAATCACCGACAAGTGAATGGAATACTAAGCAGTGACAAGTCTGAACTCTCTGGTAAGTGAATGGAATATTAAGGGGTGACAAGTCTGAAATCTCTGGTAATTGAGTGGAATACTAAGGGTGACAAGTCTGAAATCACCGACAAGTAAATGGAATACTAAGGGGTGACAAGTGTGAAATCTCCGGTAAGTGAATGGAATACTAATGAGTGACAAGTCTGAAATTTCTGGTAAATGAATGGAATACTAATGAGTGACAAGTCTGAAATCACCGACAATTGAGAGGAATACTAAGGGTGACAAGTCTGAAAACACCGACAAGTGAATGGAATAATAAGTGGTGAGAAGTCTGAAATCTCCGGTAAGTGAGTATAATATTAAGGGAGACAAGTCTGAAAACACCGACAAGTGAAAGGAATATTAAAGGGTGACAAGTCTGAAAACGCCGACAAGTGAATGGAATACTAATGGGTGACAAGTCTGAAATCACCGACAATTGAGTGGAATGCTAAGGGTGACAAGTCTGAAATCTCTGGTAAGTGAATGGAATACTAAGGGTTGACAAGTCCGAAATCTCTGGTAAGTGAGTGGAATAATAAGGGGTGATGACAAGTCTGAAATCTCTGGTAAGTGAATGGAATACTAATGGTTGACAAGTCTGAAATCACCGACAAATGAATGGAATACTATGGGGTGACAAGTCTGAAATCTCTAGTAAGTGAGTGGATTACTAAGGGGTGACACGTCTGAAATCTCTGATAAGAGAATGGAATACTAAGGGGTGACAAGTCTGAAATCTCTGGTAAGTGAATGGAACTCCTGAGAGTCACCTACAACAGATCATCCTGTTTCTTCTACCCTTAGGTAGCCACGGGAGGATTGAAGCAGCAACATCAGCTTCCATACCAAGTTCAAATTCTGCAAATTCCTAGTTGTATCCATCCTCCTCTACAAGTGTGAGGCTTAGACATTTTCGGTTAAGTTAGACAAAAAGGAACCAGTCATTTGAAAACAACAATTGCTTGAGAAAGCTTCTCCACTGATGATGATGAATTTGTAATAATAGGATGTTAATGAAGTCATCTTCTAAAATTCTAATATTTGTATAGAGAACAGCATTACAAAGTTAAGTCAAGTGGCAAAATTCTAGCCATTGATACTCTGAAAGAAAGCCTCTTGTCAGTCGGAAGTTTAAAGTATTGGGATTGAAATCCACAAGAGTAAGAATTTTTATGAAAGTGTCATCCACATCTTTCCTTTTTTTCTTGGACAATAATAAGATAGAATTACACGTCGTAAAAATGTGTCCCCCCACCCACTGAGGTACCTACGTACACTTCACTTTCTTTAATGTAACACTTTTCACTTGGACTTCTCCTACATACATTTCAAAAACACATTCAACTTTTTAAATGTTTTCTTCTTCATTGTCTATGTACACTTTTTGTTAATAATAATAAATTGGTGTTTGTTTTTATATAGTTTTGTTATTACTTCATCATTTATTACTAGGACTCACATTCAGAAGCCATCAACATTGTTTTCGGGACAAATGTTCTATGAGATGTGTGGTTTTCTACCTAAACACAACCAACATTCCTGCAACAAAACAATAATTAATCTCTCCCCCGGGAGGCTTTAAATTTTGGAACAAAATGTCTGAGTCTACTTACATCAGAAGATTCTCCTTCGGATGCTGATAATACTTTTTCTGTAGCAACAGGAGGTTCCTTCAGAATATTAGAAAACAAAGTTTACACAAAATTGTAGCAAGTTTTATTACAGAACATTTATTTTTACACACTCAAATATACTTAAGCACATTCTAAAACCATTTACTTGATAGAATAATGCACAAAAAAGTAACTGAAAAATATTGTATTAACAATTCATCAATTTCGAACCTTTATTAAAATTTAGTTTAATTGTTTTTGGTATAATTTAGAATTGCAACAAATGGGACTTTTTTGTTATATGAGGTATAATTGTTTTGTTCACTAATATAAGCTTTCTTGCCACAAATGGGCGTTTTTGGTTATATATGGCATAATTGTTTTTTCGCTGATACAATTTTTGTTGCAACAAACTGGCCTTTTTGGTGAAACGAAATTATTTGTTTATACCAGTGGTTCTCAACCCTTTTTTATCCACGGACCACTTTTACTCTCAATTTCGTTTGGCAGACCTCCATAACCATTCGACAAAAAAAATCTTAAAATTTTTTTAAAAAATACAGAATTATTTAATGAGACCCCTGTGGTTGATGCTAATCTGTGGGTTTTTTTTTTATATCTGGCTCCATCGATGTCAATGATAGTCAAAGATCAGCTCTTTTCACAATTTCGAGTGTATAACGGGCTTTTGATGGTAAGTGAAACACATGACTAAAATGCGATTCAACAAAGTAAGACGATAGAAAAAGAAATAACAGAGACCTATTCCTTTTCCCAGAGTAGTGGATATTTTTAGTAGTGACATTTGTTTTCTATATATAATGCTTCCGATCTTTGAATTTTGCTTGCATTATTTCATTGCTCTGCAATTCAATGAGGCTTTTCTGCTATTAGAGTTATTTTAGTATTTTAATATGGCGTCGATTAGCATGGAAATTCCAATTCTCAAATGTAACAACTTTTCTGAAGTGAAATTGTTCTATGGCCGGCTAAAATATTACTGTAGACCCCCAATTTGTTATTTTTTGTGTGCATGTGTGAACCCCAGTAATGTAATATGGGACCCCAGGGTCCATATGGACCATGGTTGAAAAACACTGATTTATGCCTTTGATTCTGTTCATTTATTCCAAATAAATAATAGTAAGAAACTCTCCGCAGATACAAGCCTCACTTATACTGCACTAACGTCTATAAAAAAGACTTGAGGACGAATAGGCAGCAACACAGACAGATGGGGAAACCGGAGTCACTGAGTGATCATTTCAAGCAGTACAGAATGACGTCTTCAAGTTTAAAGTGATATCTGCTCAACATTTACACGTTAAAAAGTAAAGAATGAAAGTCCAAACTCTGACAGACATTCATCAATCGGTCGCAATAGTTGCATGGATTCCAAATGACTGTCATCATCCAATTCTTTTGGTCATCGTACTCAGCAGGTTTGAAGAATTGCAGTTTATATTGTCACAAATCTGCTTGATAAACAAGTCAACATGAGAGGCCATGCTATTGATAAACAAGTCAACATGAGAGGCCATGCTATTGATTATTAATACTGTGAAAATTGTTCATTTTTTTCTATTTTTCATACTTTCTGTGCTTATTGACATATAAAAAACCTGGCATCACACGGGCATTAGATTCTAAGAAATGGATAAAAATATTCAAAATTGATGGGTGTACGAATAATTTCGTTGTTGACTGTAGATATTAGTTGCCTTCCTTCATTATCTTTTCCTTGTGCAGGCTCCAACAAAAAAACTTCATTAACAATTTTGTCTTTATCTCTCCAGCAATGCCTAGCAATGCCTAGCAAATCTGACTTGACGCACTTTGATGATGTAGGGTTTTAGATAGAACCCCCTCACCTAGCAAGCAGATAACAAGATGAGTTAGTCCTCTTAGTACAGCAGATTAACCAAGAGAATTAGTGCCTCAGTTATTCCAGACCTGAGAAGGGATTGGAAGAAATCATGCCGTGATCAACATCCAAAATGACACCAATAGAGCCCCCTCACCTAGCAAGCAGATAACAAGATGAGTTAGTCCTCTTAGTACAGCAGATTAACCAAGAGAATTAGTGCCTCAGTTATTCCAGACATGAGAAGGGATTGGAAGAAATCATGCCGTGATTAACATCCAGAATTACACCAATGGGGAACAAAAGATAGATGTTAACCAAATATCTCACCTTAACTTAAAGGTAGTAATCTTTTAGAGTTCAAACATCACCTATTCTAAATACAATGTTTATGTTGTGTTTTATTGTTTTGGATTGCTACACTTAATAAAAATGGTAAACGTATTTTGGCGCCTCTCTTTTCATTTCCCTTTAGTATATTTATATATATTTGGGAACTCCTTGAGGTAGGAAACTGTTATAAAATAACAAACCAAAAATGATGCCTGATACTGAACAAAGGTTCTTATACAATCATTCATTGAACAGACGATCTCTCTCTCCAAGTGACAATCAAAGCCTCTCTAGGTATGCGAGTGTAGGCTCCATCCAGTCTTCATTCCAGTTTTGAGCTAAGGGTCCATGTTGAGTAGCCATATAATAGAACAGAGTTAACAGTTGCTTGAAAGAGACTCCTTTTCATGTTACCTGGAAGTCCAGACCCCAATACTAAATATAACTTGTTTACAGCACCCTGGGTTTTACCAATTCACGTGTTTACAACGCTTTGATGGCAAGAGATTTTACAGACAGACAAAAACCAGTATTAAAGTTTGTCAATACAAAGTATAGGAAGAGGTTGTCATTCTTGAATAGGAACTGATCAAGAAGCTGCAAGAGTAACGTCATTCAGAGAAATAGATTCTGCAGACAGGTTGCTTGATTTTTTTTAGCAGTATATAACCCTTCTCTTTATGAGTTATTTAATCTTGAAGTATAAATACTTTGTACGCAAGTACACATGGCACAGTGGATAAAGGCGTTGGTTAGATCCAGTGACCGGAACCAAAGTGTGTGAGTTCAATACCCAGTTAAGGCAGTGGAGAACTTTCAGAGGGAAATTAACAGGCGATAACTGACATTCATTAAACCTGGCACATGGAACTAGAACAGTCTCCCTAATAAAGGGTTCAGTTCGACATTCCAACCGCCTGAAGATGGCCGGGGCGTACAACGTCCGAAAGTTGTAATAATTATGGCGACAAAGATGAGGACAATAGTCCGAATAATGTACAATTTTGTGGCTTCAACTATAGATATTTCGTACATAACTTTATACATTCAGGGCAAATGTATGTTTTTTATATATATATATAGTTTGTGGATGATACAATGTATATTGATAATTTTTCTTAAAAATGTATTGTTAATTTAACTACAAAAATGTATTGCTTGTAATTTTTCTATAAAAATGTATTGTTAGTCATTTTATTATTAAAAAATGATGATGATATAACTTTCAACACCTGTGGAAATGATGATGATATAGATGTCAAAACTAATGATATAATGAAATAATGATATCATACCTGCCAAGCCCTGAATAATAACGATAATTTGACTGCTGACTCCAGCTTCCAAAAATTCAAAGTCTATACTTCACATCTACAAATCTACCATTCATCCATGCACTGAGTGCTGTTACCATATATGGTCTGGTACCCCGGCTATTCATCTTGAAGTTCTTATCAAATTCCAAAGACGGATATGCTATGTGATCAGTCCTGACTTGGGGTCTCAACTCCAGTCACTTTCTCATTGACGTAATGTGGCCTCCCTCTGTCTTTTCTATAAATATTTTCATGGCAACAACTCTTTTCAATGGTTCTCCCAACTGCATGAATTTAAACATGCTACTAGGTTGACATCTCGGTCCCACCCTTTTACTGTTGAAACCGAATCTTCTACTCCAACATCTTCTCCCGCACTTCCCAACAGTGGAACACCCTTCCTCTTACTTGCTTCCCTGATAACTATAATCTTCATAAATTTAAATGTAATGTCATTCGATATCCTCTGTTGGCTTCATCACCATTCTTTTTATCCTCCTCCATTCTTCTTTTTATCCTTTCCTCAACCCCCCCCCCAATACCAAGTCTTTTCCCTTACTTACGCTCTCTTGCGTAATAATGGCACTCCCACCTTGCATCGGGTGCAATGCTTAAAAAAATACCTGTGAAATAATGATATAGTAGTTAACACCTGTTAAATGATGATATTATTTCTAGCAACACCTATGAAATAATGATATTATTGCTGCCAACACCTGTGAAATAATAATGATATTACTGTTACCACCTGTGAAATGATGATGATATAGCTGTCAGCATCTACTGAATCATCAAGCAGGTGTTATATAATATCATTATTTGGCAGGTATTAGTTGCTATGATATAATTTCGCAGGTGTTAGCAGTTATAATATCATTATTTCACAGGTGTTAACTGCTATATCGTTATTTCACAGGTATTAACTGCATTAATATCATTATTTCACAGGTGTTAGATTCTATAATATGATTATTTCACAGGGGTTGGCAGTTATAATATAATAATTTCACAGGTGTTAGCTGCAATAATATCATTATCTCAGAGGTGTTAGCTGTTATAATTAATTAACAGGTGTTTGCTGCTCTAAATATCATTATTTCACAGGTATTGTCAGTTATTTTTTGAATCTTAGTAATCCCTTTGTGTCTTAGTGACATTACTACTTTGCTTGGCGTGAAATGATTAAAAATAAAGTTGATTTTAACTTACCTTTTCTTTTTTTGCCGCAGCAGACATTTTGGATTCTTTTTTAGATTTCCTCTTACTTATGGGCTGAAATAAATTAAGTTTGTATCAAGAATCGAATCAAATGAGGTTGTCAAATCAAAAAAGGAATGGTCCACAAATAACCTACAGCAGCCAAATTTACAGCAAGTTATTTTAAAACTGTTTCTGTTATCTTAGGTTATTTTAGTTTTACTTCCAAAAGCTAAGCAAACTATTAAGAAATCGGAAAATTTCATTCGAAACAAAGAAAAGAGTATTGACCTGTTATGTAATATCAGTCTTTCTATATCAATATGAATGCTGGACAATCTCTTCACTGATGAAGAAGAGACTTGAAGAAACAGAAACAAAGAAAAGAATATTGAACTGTTATGTAATATCAGTCCTTCTATATGGCAGTGAATGCTGGACAATCTCCTCACAGATGAAGATGAGACTTGAAGAAACAGAAACAAAGAAAAGTGTACTGGACTGTTATGGAATATCAGTCCTCCTATATGGCAGTGAATGCTGGACAAAGATGAAGAAGAGACTTGAAGCAAGAGAAACAAAGAAAAGAGTACTGAACTGTTATGTAAGATCAGTCCTCCTAAAAGGCAGTGAATGCTGGTCAATCTCCTCAGATAAAGAAAAGACTTGAAGCAAGAGAAACAAAGAAAAGTGTACTGAACTGTTATGTAATATCAGTCTTCCTAAAAGGCAGTGAATGCTGGGCAATCTCCTTACAGATGAAGAAGAGACTTGATGTAACAGAAATGCAGTTCTACAGAAAGATGCTGAGAATACCATGGGCCAATCATGTGAATAACAATAAAGTTTGAGAAAAATGGAAACAAATAGTAGACAAACTTAACAACAGGAAGAGTTTTGGCACATACAGTAAGACGGCTTGGAAAATCCAATACTCACAAGAGAGCTTGAACGGAAAAGGGACAGAATAAAAATAATGCATATCCAAACTAGCAAGCTTGTTTAAATGGATGGTGCTGCAAAGTTTAAGTGATAGCAAAAAGACAAAATTTATTAAGTGCAACAAAGGACAGGAAATTGTGGAGAGTCATGATTGCCCACGTCCTGAAGGGACAGGGCACATAGAAGAAGAGTGGAATCAGTGCAATGTGTTCAGTTTCCAGTTGAAATTGTTGCATTCATTTTTGCACAAATACCTTTCGCAATGGTATGAATCTATCTGGTATAAGTTGAACCAGTCCAATAGCTTGACCATGCAAAAGGCAACAGCATGGAATAATGAATCGGCATGCAATAGTCTTGTTAGTCAAAGGGATAAAGATGATTTTATTAAAATTATTTCTGAACTGCTTCTGCTTTTACTTTTAAGTTGAGATCTATTTTGTAGGGTCAAAAGTCATCTAACATAATAGTGTAAACTGAGCTCTATAGCTATGAATGCAGTTAGAGTGGTGACTGATACGGCATCACTAGGCAGAGTTTCCTAGACTGAAGACCGTGAGTTGAATGGATGTAAATCATACAAATGTATTGAATCACAAGTGCTTGAAATGATGATGGTAATATTAGCCATTTCCTTGTAAGGAAACATTCATCAGACATTGACAAGCAGCCAGTGTAACTTGAATTAGGCTTTTCTTCATTCCCTGGTAATCAGAAGTGTAGTATCTGTTCTCCTCATTTCTAACGGTAATGGTAATATTAACCGTTTCCTCATAAGGAAACATTTATCTTGCATTAACAGAACAGCTACTCGGGTTAGTACGGTTTCTATTATTTGGTACAGTTCCTTGTGATTCTGTAGAACCAGTCGACAAGATTCACATAAGTGTGGTTTTCACCAAGGCCACAGGTTTAATTCACTCAAAGCCATTTTAAACTATTGATCTTTGAAGGTGGTCGTGTACAGCTGACAATTTAGATATTTCTGAATGAGTTTGGTACCATCAGGGGAACTGGTTTAGCCACTGATGGTACCAAAACAGTTCCCCAACCAGGCTTTCCTGGTGAGGAGGATAATTAGTTACTGTTATACCATACATATGGACTATAATGTCACAATCAGTATAAATACGGTAGAATATACTGTATGTGGTAATCATTTGGATTCGCTTCCAAGTGTGCTGGTCAAACTCTCTGCCTCCGGGTAGAGAGGGTCCATAGATGAGGCTATGTCAAAGAGCAGAGTCTCGTCTGGGAAGACAGCTACCCGATCCCGTTTTTACTGGGTCTACGGGAAATTTTTGGCCAAGTCTACGGGCTCGGATACCCCATAATAAACTCGGCCTTGTGCCACATCTGACGGTGTGGCGCGGGTAGTGAATATCGTCATTTGGATTCACTGTGGGATTCACTTGCGAGTCACCTTGATTCACTTCTAGCTCACCACTAGCAGTTGATTACTTACTACATGGCGCTGGCGAATCTTGTATGTTGTTTCTGTTATAAATATTATCGTTCCATTTCCAACCTTTGTTTAGGTTATTCTTATTCGGTAACCATTTCCTAGGTTACAACAAGCATACTGGCCTTGTTCAGATTGTTGATACTTATGGATGATAATGGGTATGTCCAAATTCCTATAAATACAGTGGTATATACTGTATGTTGTCTTTCACTTGGGATTCACTTCTAGCTCACCACTAGCAGTTGATTACTTACTACATGTCGTTGGCGAATCTTGTATGTTGTTTCTGTTATAAATATTATCGTTCCATTTCCAACATTCATTTTGGTTATTCTTATTCATTAAACTATTCCTAGCTGGTTTAAAAACAATACCTATCAAATGGAAGATGAACTTTTTGTAGACTGAGCTCTATAGCTATGGATGCAGTCAGTTTGGTGAAAAAAACAGCATTACTGGATGGAGAGTTTCCTAGACTGAAGTCGATGACAGGGATGGAATCTGTGTCATGAAGCTTTGCCTTGGTCACAGACATATGACTGTTGTGACAAGGCAAAACTCCAAGTCATAGGAGATTGCCTTTGGTTTGACCTGACTCTCAGTTATGTAGCGACTATGACCACACCCGATTATGGTATGGATAATGATGAGCATGCAAGATGATGATTAGGATGATGCATGCAGCTGAGACCACAATCCCAAACACAGAAGTTTAATGAAACTATCTTAACCCTTTGCCTGTCCTGAATGTCATATGTGATGCACAGGGCATGTGATTTCCACATTCGGGTATCATATGTGGTACACACGAGCCATGATTTTAAAAGATAAAATGATAAAACTAAGGACGCATAAGAAAATAGTCTACTATTGGCAGGACGTCTTAGGAAAGTCTTAATCTAATATTTGCGCCTCATATATGACAACAGAACACTTCCTTGTTTTCAGATTTAAAACTACTGCAAAGCAACTCAGCCTATTTGGCAAATAAAGTGTGCTGATATATAGCGTCTTACATAATAAGACCCACATATTTCCACGTCCGTACGTCATTATGTGACGCACACATTCCATGATTTTAAAAGAGTCGTAAAATCAACGACGCTTAATAAAAGAGTTTACTATAGAGCAGGACGTCTGAGGAAAGGCCTAATTTAATATTTTGGACATCATATATCAACACAGGACGATTGCGTGTTTACAGATTTATAACTCCTGTAAGGCAATTCAGCTTATTTGGCCAATAGAATGTGCTGAGATATAGTGTTTCATATAATAAAAACCACATGTTTCCATGTACGTACGTCATATGTGGTGCACATGGGCCATGATTTTAATATAGTGGTAAAACGAAGGTCACTTAGTAAAAGAGTCTACTATTGCGCAATACGTCTGTCTAAAGACCTATCCTTATAGTTTTTGTTCATCATATATGACAACAGGACGCCTTGCCCGTTTTCAAATTTAAAACTACTGCAAGGAAACTCAGCTAATTTGGCATATAAAATGTGCTGATATATAGTATTTTACATAATAAAAATCACATAATAAAAACCAGGGAGCATTCATTATTTGCAGATATCCTGCTTAATATCAGACTCTTTTCTTACGTGTCCTTAGTTTTAACACTCTTTTAAAATCATAGCTTGTGTGCACAACGTACCTGGGCGTGAAAATCACATGTCCTGTGCATTTCAATGAGATATTAATTTTTTTTTCTTTATTATTTTCCTTTGTTCGTTGATAGCGAATCTAATGTCAGATTCTTAGTTTGGCATAAAAGATAGAAAGAGGAGTCAATTTCATTCAATATTTACACCAAACAAGTCAAAATTAAATTAGTATCTATTGCAAAGCAACTTAGTTTATTTGGTAAATAGAATGCGCTGATATATATATATATATATATATATATATATATATATATATATATATATATATATATATATAGTGTCTTACATAATAAAAAACACGTAATAAAAACCAGGGAGCATTCATTACTGGCAGATATCCTATTTGCCAAATAAGCTGAGTTGCTTTGCAATTATAAATCTGAAAACAAGTATGAAGGTTTGGATATTACAGACAAAAATGCCCCGGACAGGCAAAGGGTTAAAAGCCTTCAGTTTATTTAATATCAGAAAAAAACTTGAATAGCCAAGACATATATTATAGATGGCTTCAGAGACTTTTCCTGGTGTAACACTTATGAGACAACAAAAGCCATAATGGAAGAATAACATAAAGATTCTAATCAACTTTCACTTGTTGGTCACACTAGTTTGGTTTAAGTTGACAATACTGAAAGGTTCAGTGAGTGGAATACTAAGGGGTGACAAATCTGAAATCTCTGGTAAGTGAGTGGAATACTAAGGGGTGACAAGTCTGAAATGTCTGGTAAGTGAGTGGAATACTAAGGGGTGACAAGTCTGAAATCTCCAGTGATTAGAACACGAAGGTGTGAAAGATGCAGTGAGTGGAACATGAAGAGGTTGAGAAGTCTAAAAGTTCCAGTAAGTGGAACAATAAGGTGTTGACAAGACTGAAAGCCCTGGTAGATGAGTGGAATACTAGGAGTTGACAAAACTGAAAGACCCAAAAATTGAGTATAACAGTAAGTCGGTGGCAAGACTGAAAGGTACAATGAATGACTGGAATAGTAATAGGTTGTCAAATCTAAAAGGTCCATTAAGTTCCTGGAACAGTAAGCAGTTGACACATCTGAAAGATCTGGTAAGTAGGTGGAACAGTAAAATGGTTGATAGGTAAGTGAGCTGAACAGTAAGGGGGTGACAAATCTAAAAGGTCCATTAAGTTAGTGGATGGATGTACATTGTGGTGTAATGGATATCAGCTTGGAGTGAGAACTCAGAGAGCCAAGTTCAAATTCCAGTCAAGTTTGTTAGATTCATTTACGCACAAATACCCTTGAGAAAGGTATGAATCCATCTCTTCTCCGCACAGCTATGGGTTGAATAGCAGGAGAGATTGGGTTCTTTAGCCTTGGTTGGCAACCAGTCTACTGCAGAAAGAAATGGCAACCTGCTGCGGGGAAAAAATCTGCCTTGTCAAAGTTAAGTGCCAAGTGTGTAATATGTATGGCACTTAGCTGACTGACTGAACAGTTTAGGGCCTGAAAATTCTGAAGTGAGTGGAACAGTAAGGGGTTGATAAGCATGATAAGAAAATGAAGATGAAAGTAAATACTAGTCAAAAATTAACAATAATGGCTGACAATGCTTCATCTAATAAAAAAATGAACATGAAAGTAAATACTAGCCAATAGTTAATAATAACAGCCGACAATGCTTAATCTAATATAAAAAGAATATGAAAATAAATACTAATCAATAATTAATAATAATGATTGAAGCTTAATAAAGATGAAAGTTGGCTGGAAAGTATGGAGCCAAAAGTGAGTTCACCAAGTGTGAAGTGTGAGAGAAGAAACTGTTAGCATAGAACTTATGGTCTTATCTCGCCATTTCAAGTATAAAATGATGCTTCATCTAATAAAAAATGAAGATGAAAGTAAATTCTAGTAAAAAAATTAACAATAATGGCTGATAATGCTTTATCTAATACAAAATGAAGATGAAAGTAAATACTAGTCAAAAATTAATAATAATGGCTGACAATGCTTCATCTAATAAAAAATGAAGATGAAAGTAAATACTAGTCAAAAATTAACAATAATGGCTGATAATGCTTTATCTAATAAAAAATGAAGATGAAAGTAAATACTAGTCAAAAATTAATAATAATGGCTGATAATGCTTTATCTAATACAAAATGAAGATGAAAGTAAATACTAGTCAAAAATTAATAATAATGGCTGACAATGCTTCATCTAATAAAAAATGAAGATGAAAGTAAATCCTCATGAAATAGTGAATTATTGTTGACAATGTGTTATTAAATGAAATATTTTTCAAAGTAAATGCAAAGCTAAATATTTAACTGCTACTTTGTATAAGTGTCACTGAATTGATTTACTCACTATTTTATCTTTTGTATCTCTTTGTTTGAGTTTGCTTTTCAATTTCTTTCTCAAATTATTCTGCAAGAAAAAATACAAGGTGTTAATCATGTTATAAAAATGACATTTCCACAAAATAAAAAATATCAAATCCAATTTTGATCTGTTTTTCATTGTTTTTACCAATTAAAATAAACATTACTTACCGACATCTGAACCATTTCATCCATTTTATTTTCCAGTTCTTTAAGTTCTTTGTCCTATTGAAAAAAAAATGTATTAATTATAATTGTTGTTATCTTGTTGTGGTGAATCATTTAAATGTATTAAGAAGTTTTACAAATTTTGGTCGACCCAATTTTAACCAAACGCTCCTAATGCCATCTAATAGCCAATATAAAAAGAAAATCTTGGCCAACTATTTTTAACATGTTTAAACCTTTACAGTACGTACCTTCTCCATGAATTGTACAAATCTGATTTTACATATGAATTTCATTTTCACCTTTCTTAAAACTTTTCTTGAATCTTGAATCAATAAACAAAAATAGACAAATTTGACAAATAAAAATCAATCTAAGAAAAAATATTTTCATTGTATTGTGATAGGTTTCACAATACAATGAAAATTGATCTTTTGAGATAAAGCTAATTTAACTCAACCCTCCTATTGCCATTTAATGGCAAAAATAAAAATAAAATTTTGGCCAAGGCAAAAAAATACACTATGGTATGACCGTAGGGTTGGTGGCACCCTGGGCAGGCTGAACTTTGACACCTTTACAAGTATAACTTTTTTTAAATTTTCACGAGGAGAAAAACTGAAAATGTAAAATAACAAATTTATTAAAATATACACAACCTAAAATCTAAAGAAAATATTTATTATCCCGCCTAAAACATTTTTCTTGCTTTTAGATCTGCAAATCTCTTCACGCTAATTTCTATACCTCTCTTCTTTACAAGATCATTTTCTATTGACAAAATAACCAAAGAATTTAACCTGTCTTGAGTAATGGATGATCCCAAACACGTGACATGGCAACATGCCAACAATCTCGGCCTTGATAGTGCCTCCAGTATGACAGGTTTCACAGTATAATGAAAATTTATCTTTTTGGATAAAGCTAGTTTTAACTAAACACTCCTGATGCCATCTAATAAGAAAAACAGAACTTTTGCTTTTTATTGAGCAGACTCATGTCAAGGTTGTCAATAGTGGTAACTGCTTTTTGTTGATATTGCCTGATCAGATTGATAATATTTTTAATGTCACGTTTCTTCAGGATTTAACCAATCATGACTCTCCACTATTTCCTTTTCTTTATGATCTGCAAATTAACATTTTTATTATAATATGAATTATTGCAATGAAATCAAACAAAGCTCTTCACAGTCTGTTAAGTTAAGGAAATTTCTTTAGTTAGAGTATTTTAATGGTATTGTGTTAACAGATATCCTGCTACAATGTCCCACTTTTGCTGTGTTATGGTAATAAAAAGATGTAAAGTTAATGTAGCAGTTATTGGTGAAGAAGTGGATTCAGCAAGCTGAGTTAAAGTTTCATTCACTTTCCCACAAATGCCATTGTCAAAGGCATGAATCCATCTTTTCTCTACCCATCTAAGGATAGACTAGGATCTCAAGTTCTGAATGGTAACCAGTCTAGGAGAAAGAAAATTCAGAATTTTAAACCATGGAGAAAGCAACAGGAAACTACTCCACTATCTTTCCCAACCAATCAAAATGGTTCACAAATAACAAAGAAAAATGGGAAATGTTTAACATGTATACCAGGAAAAAATTGTTTCCAAATCATGTTTTATCTCTTGATGTTGTTACGTAATGGGTGGCATGTGAGAAATTTCAGAGTAAATTTATATTAGGTTCTATTAAAAATAAAAATAAAAAAAGAAGAAAAGATGGAATTCTAGCAACACTAGAAGTCACTAACTGGTCATCCAGTCACCAAACAACAGATGCTATTCTGTGAAAAGCCTTTTAAAGTTGACTCCTCATTGAGAAAGGTCAACATGACCAGCAAAGGGCATGCCAGATTTTGATGAGTGAATATGATTGTCCAGTGCAAGTTATAATTAGGCTAAGAATCTGATCCGCAAAATAAATAAATCAATAAATAAATGACAGAGGACTTCTGATTCAAGATGGTTCAAGAGAAATCTGGTCCTTTCTAGAAGACTCTAGGTGATTCTACAAGTCTCTTGGGATGGCTCTGGAAGTGTCCCCCACACCAAAAGTGAAAGATAAAAGGATGAGTTGAGGTATGAATAGAGAAAGTGTCTACTGGTGAGTTTTCACTGAGGCCGTCAAACTGGGAGGCTGAAGATAGTAAGCTAAGCAACAGAATTTAGTGCCACCACAAGCGACTACATTGCCTATTGTTTTAGGGTCATTAGTGGAATTGTTACAAACACGACTAATACTCTATATTCCTTTGGTAATTTTTATTGCTTTAAAAAGTTATTTTTAGACTTTTTAATAAAACCCAAACATATGAGAATGGATTTATACATTCTCTTTTTCCTTAAGAATTAATAACAAAAAAATGAAACACTATTTTGTTAGATTGTTTACTTACAAGAATATTTTTTACAAGAAATACTCATGAAAATTGCACAGTTTTCCTATTTGAATTTTCTAATGGATCTTAATTCTTCAATTTACACTATTTACATTATTCTGACTCTTGTTCTCATCTTTATTTTCATATTCACAAAATTTTGGTTGTTGTACGCTCTAGCTTTCTTCAGGATGTCTATATTTTTGAGATGAGGTATTGTAACTATTTACACTAATTACATTGTTTTGACTGTTATCCTCATCTTTATTGTCATATTCATGACGTTTCAACTGTTGTACGCTCTGACCTTCTTCAGGTGATATACATTGGAATTTTGAACCAAACTCTTTATTTCATCCACCAGGGTAGATTGTTCTAGTTCCTTGTGCCATGCCTTTTTCTGGATATCTCAGCTTCAGTTAATTCTCTTTATCAACTTAACTCTCCAAGTTTTGTTCGCCCCGGTCGTGGCTAGGTATTGAACTCACAATTCTTGGGGACACACAACCCTGACAGATCTTAATTCTTCAGTTAATTGAATAAGCTCATGATGAGCTCTACAACAGAAAAAAATCTGTAGAAATTCCTTTATCACAATGATAAATATTTGAGCTTAACAATTTTAACAAAATATTGCAATTACAATAATAAATATGAATGCTGGTCATTGTTTTAAGCAGTAAGAGGGTACAAATGAAAAGATTTGAAATTGACAACTTTTTCAATTTCACTTAAACAGATGTTAAACACTTCTAAACACTTCCCTTTTTTCTTTCTTTCTTTCATTTTCTCATAAAGTCAAACAGTGTATTTTCTGTCTTTCCACACAATCAAAATGGAATAGTTCGTTATTATGAGTGTTAAATAATAGTTTAGCAGACTATTATTTTTAGGGAAGTGTATCTCTGCTCGGACTTCCTGCAGCTGATCTTAAGGGTCAGATAGAAGACAAAACAAGGAAGTCGATTTTGATTGGCTGAACGAGCAAGGGAATGATAGAAATATAGAAATGTTTTTCAGTAGTTGTTTCTTAAACATCAAGCAATATAGGTATGTTTCTTCTTTGTGTCTGAAAACTGCTTTGCAGTCAGGGTGGGGGGAGATCAACCCCATTGGATAGTTAGAGATGTACACGTTAACGTTAATAAAATAGTTAAGTTTAAAATTCCCTTTGTTGAAGTTCTTTTATCTCTGAACCAAACCAATTATCGATTGCCAACCGTAAGAGAAGAATGCAACTTTATTATCAGGCAATTACCATTACCCCAAGACCAACCTCACCAGGGGGCAGTACATCATGAGATATTGACAGGAGACATTAAACACTTCTTTCTTTCTTTCTTTCCTTTTCTCACTGGAACTTAGCCTTAGTGGCTTTACTGTCTTGCTTTGGGTGAACTTGATTAATATATATATATATATATATATATATATATATATGTGTGTGTGTGTGTGTGTGTGTGTGTGTGTGTGTGTGTGTGTGTGTGTGTGTGTGTGTGTAGTAATGTAATGAAGGGTTTGGTAATCCATATAGATAATTCCAAAGAGGATGTAATCCAGAGAACTCAATGTAACAACAGAGCAAATATTAATTCATTAAATTTAAAAAAAAAGACAAGCTCAAGGTTCCATGACTATAATTTATTTCCCCGGAAAATATATTTTCCCTGGTTCATCAGGGCACATCTCTGGTTACAAAGGAATTTGGTTTACAAATTTACACGTTTTTATTTTATTTTTAATTTGTAATACAAGTTTTTAAGGGATATTTTAGATTGATATAAGATGACAGAGGGAGTGGGAGGACCATATATATGTATATATATATATATATATATATATATATATATATATATATTAGGTTGGTGCAAAAATAATTTCGTTTTCTCACATAGTAACATATGTTAGAAAACAAAATTATTTTTGCACCAACCTAATATATATATATATGATAAAAAACGCTCAAACACTAATATTCAATGGTTATAATTTATTACATTGGAATTGTAATCACGATCCAATTCATCACACCTATTGACCACTAATATTGTCTATCTATCTATCTATCTATCTATCTATCTGTCTATCTATCTATCTATCTATCTCTCTCTCTCTCTCTCTATATATATATATATATATATATATATATATAAGTAATATAACAGTTATCGACAAGGAAACATGACTAAGTGGACAAATTCCATTCAGCTATAGATTAAATAACAGGGTAGACTTGGTTCTAGAGTCTTGGATGGTAACCAATCTAGAAAATTGAAAATACAACCTGTGGAGGAGGCAATGAAAAGCCATGCTGTTGTCTTTCCCAAGAAGTCACAGTAATTCACAGATAATAAGGTAAAAGGAAACTGTGGAGCGCCATGATCGCTTAAGTCTGGAAGAGTGGCATAATATTCACATTAATGTTTGGAACATGGCAACAATGATCAGGGTACCAATATTGAAGAGATTGGTAAATTATTTTATCTCAGTATTAAGTGGTTTATGTTTTTTTATGACCAACATTAAAGTCTCCAAGGTTGGATCTTCCAAGCAGTCACCCACTTGACCAAATGTAATAAAATAATAGATAACTGAATGAAGTCTTTTGGGAACAAGTGGCATTTGATCGGATGTTAGAAATTTCTGCTTGCAGGATTATATAAATAGTCACAATTATGATTGAGAGTAATTCTTTGTGAATGGATGATGGACCTCCCCCAGTTTTTATTTATTTTTATGTATTGATATATTTTTATATTGATATATTTTTATTTATTGATATATTTTATGTATTGCTATATTTTTATGTATTTTTATGCATTTTTCTGTGCATAGATACACTGTATCTCATGATACACAGTATTTAGAAAACAAATTTTCAGAGATAAACAAATTTTGCTTACTTTCTGAGGATCTTCTGGCTCTTGAAAGATCTTATTTTCTAATGAATCCTGGAATGGAGAAAGTTTATGCAAATGAAAACTGAACACTATAAAAGTAATTAAGAAACACAAAGAATTATTAAATATTAATTGATTAATCACAGAGAATGTCGAACCACATCCTCATTCATCATATATATTGTTGTGGGCCCAGAATAGCTCCAAAAGAAAACTCGAACTCAGCAATTTAGTGAAAACATATTATTAAACAAAAAGAATGAATACAAAAGTGTTGCATGTCTGACTGACGGCAAAGTACAGTAGTCAACTCGTCAACTGTAGACAGCGATATTTATTAGGTTGGTGCAAAAATAATGACGCAATAATGTCGTTTTTTGACGTATTTTTTATCGTCAAAAAACGACATTATTACGTTATTATTTTTGCACCAACCTAATAGTTACCCCCCACTCACCACGAGGGTTACATGTGGCACAAGGCCGGTTTAACGTGGGATCTCCGAGCCCGTAGGCACGGCCAAAAATAATCCCTCTTTGAACCTGCATAAACGAGTTCAGGAGCAGTCAACCTCGCCGAACGAGACTCTGCCCTTCGTCGGAGCCTTGTCCGGGTTCCTCTCCACCTGAAGGCAGAGAGTTAGACTGTTTAGCTGGAACAGGTCAACTGTAGACTGCAATATTTAGTTACACCCCCACGATGGTTACATGTGGCACAAGGCCGGTTTAACGTGGGATCTCCAAGCCCGTAGTCTCAGCCCAAAATAATCCCCCTTTGAACCCGCATAAACGAGTTCAGGGGCAGTCAACCTCCCCGAACGAGACTCTGCCCTTCGTCAGAGCCTCGTCCGGGTTCCTCTGCGCCTGAAGGTAGAGTTCGACTGTTAGCTGAAACAGGTCAACTGTAGACAGCTCTCGAGAGAGAGGCATAATCTCCCCGTATATATAGTAATAGGACGAGTCCATTTAGTCCATAAAGGTAGGTCCCATAACATATACAATGTAACCCGGATATAAGAGAGTTTCCCGGACCGTAGAAGAAGTCTCTTATATTCGGGTTTCTCTTATATCTGGGTCTCTTATATCCGGGTTACACTGTATGTACAAATATTTGTTATATCCTGTAGGCACTTTGGTATTTTTTAAAAAACAACCAGAAGAAAATGCTTAACCTACAACCATTGTAAAACTGATCCAGCATATAACAAAAGCCTCAAAGCATAAAAAAAAAAAAAAAAAAAAAAGAAGGTATTTTTCTGTGGCCGATATGATTAGGATTAAAGTGTAGTATCTCTTCCAATTAACTGACAGGCAGCCCATGGCTTCAGCAGCAGTTTCAGCTCCAACCATCCTCACCTGCAGAATTGATATGCAATAAAATATCCTTTTTAGGACGGCATTTCTCAGCAACCACAAAACAGTCCTTTTCAGGACAATGTGCTTTTTTTGGCCTAGTGCATGGTAACCTTATTTTTGTTGATTTTCTTTAATGATTATATGCATGACAATATATTTTTTTACTCAGATCTTCATTTTGTTTGTTCCTGTTTTCCGTAATAAAGTGGGGGATCAGTTATCTATTATTATTAAGTAATAAACTGATCCCCCACCCAGAAGGATTCAGAAATTACTACATGAATTACATGACTGAAAATATATATTGAAAGAATCACACATGAAAACCATGTAATATAGTAAGACATCAACAAAATATGCCTCCATTTTGTAAACTACGGTTAAATTAGTATACAGATAAACCTCTCATCTATGGACCCCAAATCAACAGACTTCAAATGCAATGGACAAAATCTGCTGGTGAAATAAAAAAAAATCTGCAGGAAAAAAAAACTTCCAAATTGTCAGCGATGCATTTCAAAATTTGCAGGCTTAGCAGAACAAGTTGTATGCCAAAGTTGCAGTTGGTGGCAGTGGTGGACCTTTCAGTTGTAAACAAAGATGGAAAATATGATTAGCGTGTGCATGAGAAAGTAGCTATGAGAAATCTATTATTTATGTTGCTTTGATTAATATATCAATATTAAGTATATATTTATTTATGCCATATATACATGTTTATAGTATTTATACTATGATCATAACAACTGGCACTGGCAGTTACTTGAGTGGTTTTATAACCCAAAAATAATCCCTTCTCATTACGGACAATCAACTAACGTACCACCCATCCCCTTTATTAGTCCATTAATGAGAGGTTTGTCTGTACTTATATATTTGAAGACTTAAAATTACTATTAACAAGAATAAGGAGTTCAAAAATATCAAGGTGCTGTTATTTTTTATATCTTGGCAAGATAATCAAGTTAGAATTTTTAAAAATAGTTGTTAGAATTAAAGAAGAATAAAGTTAGAATTGAAGAAATTAGAATTAAAGAATAGTATAATTAGAATTAAAAGAACTGGGGTTTTAAAATAAAAAGGTAGTATTTTTAGAATTATGGAAATAGAATGAAAAGTATTATAGCTTGAATTAAAGAATAGAAGAGTGAGAATTAAAAACTTATAAAATTAGAATAAAAAAGGTTTATATTTAGAATTAAAGAATCATGTAATTAGAATTTAAAAAATGGATATAGTTAGAATTAAATAATTGTAGAATTAAAATAAAATGTATATTTAGAATTAAAGAATTGTGGAATTAGAATTTAAAGAATGGATGTAGTTAGAATTAAAGAATTGTAGAATTAGAATAAAAAGTATATTTAGAATTAAAGAATATGATGCTTACCAATGATTTAATTATATTTTTTACTTTTCCTTCCATAGTCTCCTGAAAATGTTGCAAGCGAAAAATATGGTCACAATTGAGCATAGATCAAAATAATCGAATTCAAAAAAACAAGAAAAAGATGAATGAAAATAAGTTTAAAGATTATATATTGTACTTCTTTTAAAAGAACAAACATATTTTATTTTCAGCCTTTTTTTTTATTTTATGTCACTAGCCTCGACTTCTAATTTTTTTTCTTAATTAAAAATTTGTCCAATTTAATTGAATAAAAAGAAAAAGAAATTTGTTCAGTATGAGTTAGACGTTCCCCACTTACTTCGGACACAATTCCATATGCACCATGAAGGAACTACTGAGTCATTCCAAAATGAACTTTGGATGATTTCGACACATATCAGTGTTCATTGGCAAGTCCTTGTCAGTTCAAGCCATCTATGAATGTGTCGTGCAACCACATTTCACACAACCAACCCCACTTTATATATTATAGATGCGTGTATTTATTATAACAATGATATACTCGTATATCGGAAGTATGGTGGAGGCTCAGATTAAGGAATCGATAGAGCTGAGTTCGAATTCCAGTTGAATCCATTACATTCACTTATGTGCTAATAACCTTGAGAAAAGTATGAATCCTCTTCTCCACCAGCTATGGGTAAATAGCAAGACAGACCGGGTTCTATAGCCTTAAAAATAGCAACCAACTGAGGGAAAAAAAAACCTGCTCGTCAGTCATGCATTGAAAGATACATGATCACCTAAGAGTGTATTACTTCTGGCACATAATTGAATCAGAGAACCGAGTTGGAATCCCAGTCTTATCCATTACATTCACTTACGTGCTAATACCCTTGAGAAAGGTATGAATCCACTCCTTCTCCCTCCAGCTATGATAGACTGGGTTCTATAGCCTTGGATGGCAACTGGTCTACAGCAGAAAGAAATGGCATCCTACTGTGGGAAAAAATCTGCCTCGTCAGTCATGTATCGAAAGATACAGGATCACCTAAGCATGTATCACGCATGGCACATGACTGACTGACTGACCAATAAATATATTTATATATAATGAGCAGAAGACAAATTGTTTTGAATGTTTGCATTCTGACCATATGATAGATATGTGGCTGAGCTATTAAGGAGTTAATATCTTAATGTGTTCTTAGCTTGGAGAGATGATTCCAGTATTGGAAAGTGATTAAAATTCATGCCATGGGTTGATCTAAACCAGGGATGGTCAAACTACAACCGCATGCAGCCCGCCAAAAGAATTCATACAGCTCGCAAAATGTTAGTAAATTTGAAAGAAAAAGTTATCAAGCAATGCCAAATATTTGTTACAAGCACCTAATTTTAACAAACTGCTAAATGATTTCAGTTTGATCCATTATTCTCATTGAGTGATTGAGATCCTTCTATTGCTGACTACTTCAAAATATTAATAATTTTTTTTCTTTAAACTGAATTACTTTGTTTTCAAAATAATTCAGTTTTATGTGAAGTTTCTACTTTAAAATCTAAATTAATTTTTTCTTTAAATTTAGTTATTTTGGATGTTTTATTTGAAGTTTCTACTTTAAAATATTTTACTGTGAATTGTTTAATATTTCTTTATACTGAGTTAATTTATTTTTCAAATATGTTTTCTACTTTATAAAATTAATGAAAATATTTTTTTCTTAAAACAAGGTTATTTTGTCTTTCAAATGTGTTTCATGTAAATTTTCAACTTAAAAATAATTATTAATATTTTTTATTTAAAGCACTTTAAACTGAGTTACTTTGTCTTTCAAATAAATGTGTTACATGTGAATCTTCGACAGTACTTTAAAATATTAAATAATAAAAATTAATTGCATTTTTTTCTTTAAAAGCCTTTTTTGCCTATTTTATAGTATGCGGGCCAATAGAATTGTGAATTTTTGAATGTGGACCTTGCACTAAAAAGTTTCCCAACCAGATCTAAAACGAATGAAAATTGGTAAACAAAAGTGTTATAGAAACTTTCTCACTTGTTGGCAATTGGGGTTTGTGAAGGCTTCCTCACTTTGCTTGATTCAGCAGTAGCTGCAATTGAAATAATTACCAGGGCACACCCGGAAATCCCAGAAATCAGAAAAGCACTAACCGAGCCCCATTTGGTCTCTTTTCCATCATCATTTTCAGTGGCCTCTACCTTCACGGCCAGCTCTTTTCCCACTTTTCCTTTACAGTGGCTCCAACCTTCAAGGCCCATCTCAAAGGGCCACTCAATTTTTGCTACATAACATGAGGCCTGTCCTGGCAGCTCATGGGAATTAGTGGAGAAATCACCCTTCAAGACAAACACCTGAAGAAAACCAACACACAACCCTTTCTGAAAAACACTCATACCAGTTCGAGCAGTTTCATACTCGGATTTCTTGTTCCTCCCACGGAAACAAGCTGAGTAATCTTTCTCAACATAACATCTACTCAAGAACTTTGTTAACTGGGAAACCCCGCTTTTCTCCAGCAAAATACAACTATTAGGTTGGTGCAAAAATAATGACGTAATAATGTCGTTTTTTGACGTTAAAAGATACGTCAAAAAACGACATTATTACGTCATTATTTTTGCACCAACCTAATATTTTGTACTCTCTTTCAACCAGAAATAAAATCCGTTGAACAGTTATTGCGAGCCTTGAGTTTTGTTCATTCCACTCTCACTGCTGAGCACACACCGATAAACACACATGCAACTGGGGAAAATTCCCAGAGAGTCGTAAGTTCAAAAAGCCACAAATCCACTCTTCCTCCTTGTCAGCTTCCTTCCCACTTGTTCACTGATACTGACTATAGGCTTTTGGAGTTAGGCACACTAATCTGCAGCTAGCACATCTGGGTTATTCCATCAATGCTGTAAGGGAGCACATTTTCTATTATAAATCACGGAATGAGTTTGCCCCAGTTATCATGGAACCAATAGCATCAGCAGACACACGCTCTCAGCCTTTTTTAAGGTAAGTGTGTTTCTTCTGTACACAATTTATTAAACTTGGCAGTCTTGGCAAAATTGTAAAAAAAAAAACATTCATTGTTCAGCGCAAGAAGATATATGCTTAACCAACAATGGATTTTTGGAGGTGTAGGAATTATCCCCTTTTGGTTGTTGTTGAGCTCACAAGGGTCATGTAACAGCGGCTGAGTGACTTCAGTTCATGAAAGAAGTCAGTCATTAGTTAGCTGCTTGAAATCAAAATGACCAGTTTTTGTTTTTTTTAAATAGTCAAAGCTTAATTAGCCTGCACGAGTCATGTACACCAGCCCATAGTGCTATTTTCTTGTTGAGAAATATAGAAACTACCCACTTGGTTCACAGTCTAACCACTGAGAAATACAAATGACTTGATGTTTTCCTGTTGGGAAATATAGCTTCTCCAGAAACATAGAAGAACTCTCCAACAACTCAAATTCATGTTGGGAATTATCACAAGTAAGGCTCTGTGTCTCTTCACCACACTGTTTGTTTTATATATATATGATATAATTTCTCAGTGTGGGGCACATGTAAATATTCATATATAATTTTCTGTATTACTTAGCAGTATAAAAATCTTTTTGGGAACTAAGCATGTTTGTTATTCCTTTTACTTCAGGTATTCTATTCCGTCCCTGTATCAAAGTGTTACTATATCATGGATATAATAATACCCATAATGGGGGAAATGCAAATAGGAAATATTCCCTTCTTGCATAGAACTCCCATCTGAGGAATTGATAGAAACTCTGAAGAAATTAGTTATTTCATTCTGATTGTTTCTGGTAGGTCTCAAGAGAAACTCAAAGGAATAACTCATAGACACATCCGTTTAGGGTAAATGTGTAAATCTCAACAAGGATCATCCTTCTTCAAACTTTGCTGACTGGCACTACAGATTCACAAAGAAGAGAACCGAATAACAGAAACCACATCCTTTGAAGACTTTCAACAGCAGTAACAAATAAAATGGATATCTTATGTAAGTTGAGGGGAGAAGAATGACATAACCTTCATGCTGACATTCTATACAACCACAAACAAAAGGCAAGGAAGGAACACCCCACCATCAATGCTAGAAAGAACAACAATTGCTACTGGACTGTTGGATAACATCACATCATCCAACATCATTGATGTGTATTGACAAGGAAGGAGATTATATTTTTAACTTAATATTTACTGCGGGAAATAAACACTTTTATATCATTAAACTATGAACATATTGATCTACCTATATATTCAGCACTTAATTAAGTGCAGTGATAAAAAAAAGATTTTGTTGGAAAATAAATATCTATTGTGTAAAATAAGTGCTTTTTTCATCACTAGACTTATTGATGTACCTATATATCTATATAATACTAAAAATCAATGTAAATCTGTTTAATCACACACATATATATATAAAATGTAAATCTATTTAAACACACACATACATACATATATATATATATATATAAAATTATACGCACATATATATAAAATGTAAATTATACACACATATATATAAAATATATATATATATATAAAATGTAAATCTATTTAAACACACACATACATACATATATATATACTTGATGGTGACATTCTATACAAATTCAAACAAAAGACAAGGAAGCAACACCCCCCACCATCAATACTAGAAAAAACCTGGATAGCACAATTTTCAAATAAATTGGCATCTGAGGAAAAATTAGAAAAACACTAGAAATCTCCAAAGAGGGTGAAAGAAATCGTCCAGTACCTTAAATCTCTGGTACAAAGAAAAAAAAACAGTGGGTAATAATAACCTAATATACATACTTATACTTGATGTAAAAATAATAACCTAATATACATAAGGGATTCTAATACATTTAATTGTTCTTAAAAAATATAGTATATTAAAAATTAAAAATTAAAATATTAAAATATTTCAAATCGTAGTTAAATAAAACGTATTCTAACCTAAACACCCCCAAAAATCTTTAAATATAAAAATAGAAAAAATGCAGTAAGAATTTTTGCCGTTAACAATAATTTTTTTTAAAAAATCCAGACGAAATGCATTCAACGGATGTCAGATTTCATTGAAAAATACATCCCTACCCGCTACCAAAACGTAACTAATAACGGATACATCAAATTACAGACATAATGAACATCCAGACACCCCTTGTCTAGCTGAAGTAGATTTATCTGTAACCTTGGAAACGTGAATTATGATTTTAGCTGTGTTTTTAAAACCCAGTAATTTTAAAAAGTTACTCCAAAATTCGCTTGAGGATGAAATGGAACTAATGTCTTTAATTTAATTACAAAATTAAATTCGTAGCTTTTAGCTTCCATTTTTGAAACATGGTTAGAACTGTGTAGCGAAAAAAAACATATTTTAAATAAATCACTTTATAATATTAATGCTCTGTAAATTTACATTGGGCACTATTTTTTAAAAATAAAAATATCTATAAGAACACCGGATTATATATCTTACTGTTCTTTCTTTATATATATATATATATATATATATATATATATATATATATATATATATATATACAGACACAAATGTGTGTATATATATATATATATATATATCAATTGATATTGCAAAATAATTTATTCTTATTTTTTAAATCAGGATATTTTTACATTTTGTTGTTCATTCGTTTTTCGTTCTGAGAAAATTTACTTACTATTAACTAATAATTAATAAAAAAAATATACTTATTATTTTGAAAAAGACTATATATGTTCTAAGCTATTATGCTAAATTGGAACACAATGTGTTAACTATGAACCTCAGTGGAATAATAAACATTCTATTAGGGTCTTTAAATACAAATTAAAATGTGTAATTAACAAAATTGATAATAGTGTTAACTCATCCTTTTCTATCATGAGTTTTAGCATTCTGCTACCACATTTCTATCAATGTCAATTTTTGTGCAAATCTGTGCAAAAAGTGGATCACGGAACCTTGATATTTTTCTCACTTCTCATTGGTCAGTTAATATTTAAATCAGGTTCTCACCTACGTCCGTACAACGCCTGCCCGTTATTCAAAACCATTTTTCCGCCAAATATGCTCTCCGTAGCTAATCACATGATTACGTTTATTATATTAGGTTGGTGCAAAAATAATGACGCAATAATGTCGTTTTTTGACGTTAAAAAATACGTCAAAAAACGACATTATTATGTCATTATTTTTGCACCAACCTAATAAATACCAGACACAAGTTCTTTCTTCCTCTTTTTTTATTTCTCTCGTTTACTAAAATGTAGCTATGTAAGAAATCGCGTTTCGTCCCAGTTCGGGCGAACACTATGAAAACACCACACCCATACACATACACGCACGTACGGAACATTACATAACATTATAAATAACAGAAACTTAATTACAAACATTACGAACATTCACTCTTTCAACTTCAAGTTACTGAATTCTTTCAACACTCTCACAGTGGGACCAAAGAAAAGTCAACCAGACATATCGCTGCCACGCTAAAGAAATTTAACTTGGATATTCCGTTTTTTTCCATTTCTTCACCAGCAAGAAAATACTTTAAAAAAAAGTCTTCTGAAGCTACAAGTTTATTCAACATATTCTCAGCTTTACAGAATTCTTTCAACTCTCTCACGGTGAACATTTTGAATGGCAAGTTCATTCAACTTTTTATGAGCTCAGATAAAAATATTTCCTTAGTAAAGACTTTAATTCTAATCAAAGGGAACTAACTCCTATTATTTATGCTTGTATATCATTGACATACATAAATATGAATATTGTTGTTATAAAAACCGTTTTGTGTTCCTTCTTATTGTTTTCTATTTTGTGGTATTTTGCGTTGTAGAGCTTACCCTCTACATGCCAGTGGATCAGAACCAATGACTGAGTTCACTACGTCCTCATTGGACAATAAATATTAAAGCATTTCTAATTTACATTTTCATGTGTTAGTTGTAGATTTTTGTGCAAGCTAAACACAATCCAGGCTCCAGACGCAAGTTTTACAATAATTGTTTCTGATTGGTCAATATATCTCAAAGTCGTAGCAACGTCTACGCACAGGTGTTGAAACACAAAATACCGCCAAAATCTTGAAACGTGTTCGCGAGCCTCACATGTGACTAAGAATGCAAATAAATACAATTCACGAACATAAATTTACCAGTGAGCTTCTTGACGGATAACCAATCGCTAAACTACTCCGCGTCACTTATACTTTTGAAGTTGCAAAGTTAAAATTTATTAACACGAAACAACTCCAATGCACTCACTCATCAATCACTGGATTCAATCACCATAAACAGTGGAAGTTCTCAACCATAGAACTTATATTCATCCAGCAAACATTTCAGTTGATTCTCTAACAAAAAATTATTACGGTCAAAGAGGGACAACTTCTTAAGCAAACTTAAAATTCACATCAGAAAAATATTACTACACAAACTGTTTAATATTACGTAAGTTTACAAACCTCAATCATACTTTATATGCCTTGCTTTGTTCCTTTGTATGACTTACTATATATAAAATTCTATTGTTTGTCATTTAAAAAAAGAGATTTATTATTATTTCTCATGTTGTTCTAATTCTATGTGTGAATATTGAAATTTTGATGTTAGTGGAAATTGTTAATTTATCACGAAGCCTATTTCTCAACAATTATTTACCCATATGATTGACACATCCACTACAGCGTTAAATATAAATTCGAGAGGTCACACCAACTAACTGACCTCTACAAGTTGCTTTTAAAAGGAACCCAACAGGTTTAGGAGGTGTAGTTCACTACTAAATTAAGTGCATTGGCACGGAAGGAGATCATGTTGAAAAATAAATTCTAAAAATTAAAAATCAATGCAAATTTTTAACATTTACAGGAATTTCCAAAAAGCACAAATTAATTTTTACTGTAACTTACCTTTTCCCCCTGCGCCTCTGTTACATTCTCCTTTAACTGTTTAAAAGATGAAGAAAATAAAAGTTAATGACAAAAAAAAGCCAAAACAACATCTAATTAGTTAATATTTTGTACATTCCCCATTGGTATGTTTTTCATGTGTAGAATCAGATTCCTACATTTTTTTAAAATCTTAAATTTTGTGCAAGTTAAACACATAGAGGCTCCCAACCAAATATAACAACTGATGCATTTTGATTGGTTGTAAAATATTAATTAGGTGTCGTCAACTACGTCCGAAAGTACCGACCCAAATTTTGACCTTAGTTGACGCCATAAAATGTAAACATGTTCACGAGCCTCCCCACATGACCAAGAGGACTAATAAAAACGAAACTTCGACGCGACTTGGTCAGTGGGCACTTAAAATATTGAACCAATTCACTTGACTTCATTGGAAATCAACACAGCAAAGGAGACGAACTTTATCTTCAATACAACAACAAACCTTGTCAACCATTTCCAGGCTTAACATTCACTCCCACAAAATATTGTATTCCACAAGAAGAATCTCTGGTTAATGAGCGATAAGTCTATAACAATCAGTGAGTCAAGAACAATACTTTTTTCTATTTAATACAAAAACAAAAACAACTGTTTAATTTTCCTATAAAAACAAATATAGCTAACTACACCTTCTCATTTTCACACATACAGTACAGTAACTCAAAGTCTTTCAGTGACACACACCAAAGAACTCTATTGTGTTTATCAACTTTTGCACTATATATTATGTATTTGTTGTGTTTATAAAAAATATTTATTGTTGAACAAATTCATAATTTCTTCTACTTGATTATTTCTCTTGTTGTTGTCTTTGTTACATTTGATATTGTAAAAATTGTAGAGGGTCAGTTTTTATTTCTATTTAACCAATACAAATTGGCTGACCCACTATACATTACACGGGTTCATTGATATACAGGTTCTTCTATCAAAAGGCATTATTAACAGTTGAGATATTCTGTGAGTAGCGAAATCATTTCCAGACGCAAATACGAAATAGCTTGATTCTTTCGACTTTCCAAGGCCCAATATAAACATTTGTATATCCGTGATGCACTAACACCTTGACAAGACAGAAGCGTGGACTAGAAAAATACCAGCGATGACCTTGAAAATGAGTTTAACATGAAAATATTTTATGCAAATCATCAATACACATATAAAGCGGTCTACTAAGCGTAGCTTAGTTGTGGCACAAGGCCGAAAATGTGGAGCATCCAGTGCATATCAAACTCACTACTCAGTCGTAATTGATCTAGCGAGGCAAGCTTGCTAACCATTGTACCACATCGAAACACCCCTCACTTAATTATACTGAATTAATAAGCGTAGCTTAGAAATGACACAAGAAGACTGACAGAATGAGGATCAAACTCACTATTCAGTTTTAATTGATCTAGTGAGATAAGCTTGTTAACCATTACACCTCACTTAAGTATTACACCTCGTCGAAGTTCTCCTCACTAAAGTATAGTGATTTACTAAGCGTAGCGTAGATGCGGCACCCAGTGAGGAACAAACTCGCTATTCGGTCGTAACTGATCCAGCAAGACAAGCTTGTTAACCATTGCACCACCACGACATGTGCCATCAGTATACATATATAAGTCACACTAAACATTCAGTACATTTATATAAGTAAAAAAAACTGAACCATACAGCACCATTTAAGCACATATCAGCTCCACTATGGAGAACCGTCGAATAAAAAGACACAAGTAAGACCTTTTTTTATTCGTCCTTTCCACATACGGTACCCCTTTTAGAGATGTTCCCCAAAGAGGGATACAGTACCGTATGTGAAAAGGACTGAGTGTGGTATGTTTTGGTTTTCTTTTTAGAACTCATCGGACTGACGTCTTTGCACATGGAAAGCTATAGAGCAACTGGTCCCCCAATGAACGGTCATGTGATTAACAAGGGACTCTTGGGACACAAGTAAACCCTTCCTAGTAAAAGAGAGATAATTATCTGTACGGCCCCATTTTGACATCATCAGATTTCTGGTTGACTTTGAAATTGAAAGAGGCAATGCCGAAGCTTAAGTTGCTTAATGTTGTAATTGGATCAAAACGATCTTTTTCTTTGTGAACGAAATGAAAAATTGGATAGAAAGTTTGGAAAAATGCTTTTGTAATTTTGAAGAGACGTCAATTTCCTTCAATCACTGCTAATTTATGAATATAAATTAACTGAAATTAATAATAGTAAGACACCAATGATACTGTTTTTGATGCTTCGCGCCAATTTTCACAAAATCCGCTACAAAAGTACAAGACGAAATAAGGTTTAGTAAGATGTTGATATATATTCAATACATTTTTAAAGTATTTTGGTATAGATGTATTAACAGAGCAGGTGCAAGGTCTCGTCCCCCACCGAATCTATTCTACGCCCCTCCCGCTCTACTATGTCTTAATTTTCATAAGGTAGTATTCATATAAAATACAAATTTTATTGTAACCTAATTATGTACAATAGTGGATCATATGCAATAGAGGTGAATAATTCAACTAGAAACATGTTATGATCGATCATTCCATCTTAAATAAATCAACAACGTTTTGTATGATCATGGCTCTCAACAACTTCCTGTCTTTTGCTGCTCAAAGTAACTTTTAGTTTTACCCTTTACACTCTTTTTGTTCTCCCATCCAGGCCCAGTGCAATGTTCTTGTGCACCCCGAATCTATGGTATGAGCACCCCACCAACTCTACCTAATCTCAAGTTTTATAAGTTAGTAGTCATCATACTTATTATAAAACCCAGGTTGTGTGTGTGTGTGTCTGTCTGATCGTTTATATATTGGATCGGATTTCCTACATTTTTCAACCGATTTCAACAAAACTTCACAGGACTCCGTAAAATTACCTTGCAGTGGTTCTGACAGCGCCAAAAATTAGAAAAACACAATTGGTTTTGCACGAAATCAATTTGAAAACACGTTTAAGAGGCATCACTGTCGCGAGAATGAAAGGGGGACAACTCATATCGAGTTATACTTATTATAAAACCCAGGTTGTTTGTGTGTGTGTGTGTTCGTTTATATATGGGATCGGATTTCCTACATTTTTCAACCGATTTCAACAAAACTTCACTTTTTTTTTGGCAGGTAGTGTTTCTTATTGTCTTGCACACTTTTTTTCTTTATTTTTACATTCAGAATGTTTTAAAAATTCCATTTACAAGAGAATTGTTTATAATAAAATTCTATTCAATCGTTAGATTCATAACGATTTAAACAATGTTTTTGTTTGAGTTTGGGTTTGACCAATTCGTAAAAAAAGAAACAAAAAAAAAAAAATAATTAAGACACGCGTGTCCATCAACCTTAAACAATAATCTTTGTCAATTTTATTTTTCAGTCTTTATGATGGTCGATACTTGATCTATCTCTTACTGTTACATCCCCGGGCAACGCCCGGCTCTACTGCTAGTATAAAATACAATGTATCTACGAGGCTTATTCAATAAATAAGATGAATTTTTCGGTATAAGGACTTCTAATACAGATAGAAGCTTACATTTTTTGTTTTACTTCTTTTTCACATGGATTTAATTTCTTTTGCAGATTAAAAAAAAAAACTTTGAGAGTTTTGGCGATTAACAAAGATGGCCGACCAAGAAGCATGCTCCAGGATTGAACAGCGGTCAGTTATCAAGTTTTTGGTTGCTGAAGGGTGCAAACCAGTTGAAATTCATAGGAGAATGTCAACTGTGTATGGTGCCACATGTTTCAGCCAAAAAAATGTCTACAAGTGGGCTAAATTGTTTAAAGAAGGACGGAGCAGTGTTGAGGATGAAGACAGGCCTGGGAGGCCTACAGAAGTGAGGTCTCCTGAGGTGATCGAATCAGTCAATGACCTCATTCAGTCTGACAGAAGAACTACTGTGAACTGCTGAGGCAGGTCAAGAAAGACATAAAGAACAAACGCAGGGGTCATCAGTCAGAAGGAGTCATTTTCATCATGATAATGCAAGGCCTCACACAGCAGCCCAAACGGTGCAGACCATCAACGAGCTGGGCTGGGAACTGCTCCCTCATCCCCCTTACAGCCCAGACCTTGCCCCTTCAGACTTTCACCTGTTTGGTCCCTTGAAAGCGTTCACGAGAGGCACGAGAGGCACGAGAGGCAAGTGACAATGAAGTCAAAAGTGTTGTGAGCGACTGGATGAGACATCAGCCCAAAGATTTTTACGCTGAGGGAATACGGAAGCTTGTGCACAGATGGGAAAAGTGTGTGACAGTGCTGGGAGACTACGTTGAAAAAAAGAAAAAAGTAAGCTTCTATCTGTATTAGAAGTCCTTATACCGAAAAATTCACCTTATTTATTAAATGACCCTCGTAAATACAAATTAGAGACACGTCATAACAGATCATTCCATCAAGAATGTTTTGCGGGAATTTTTAACATTAATGAGATTTTCCTTGTTAAAATGTTGAATAATTTTAATACATTCAAGACATTATGGATTAAAAATAGTGAATTTTATTATAGTGTTTTTTCAAGATTTACGATGTGTAAAACAAATTCACAGATTTGGATGATAAGCAAAAAAATGACCCCAGAATGACGTCAAAATTTTTCACCTTTAATAATCAATTGTGCTTAGTTTAATTTGTAACCTATATAAATGTAGGTAGAAAAAAAAGCAAATGTTGATAAGATAGAGAAGGTTACAAAGCACTGCCCTATTCACAAGACATTCTTCCGTTAAGAGCATACTGATTAGAATTCACTTCGTGACTATCTTCGAGATATGCTCATTAGATTACTATTCTTAACCTTCCTACTGAGAATTAGACAAGTGAGGTTTCTTCTGGGGTCAAAGCCAGCATAAATGCTTTCGTTCCTTCTCGGAAATACTGGGTGAAACCTCAATCTTCTCCGTGGTTCACACCGGCTTGTTCAGCTGCTATAGCCCACAGGAATCACTTTTTCCCTCTATACCAACGTGACAGTTCCGATCGTTATTTAAAAATCCGCTCTTTTGACACTACATCTTATTGCAGACATGTTTATCCACGTTTGCTAAAAATTTGTTAGAAAGACAGAAACTACTGCTGAACTGTTACGTAATACCAGCCCTCCTATATGGCATTGAATGTTGCGTAGATGAAGAAAAGACTTGAGGTAACAGAAATGCGGTTCTACAGAAGGATATTGAGAATACCATGGACAGAGCATGTAAGCAACGTAGAGGTTTTAAGAAGAATAGAAATGAAAAGGACAATTATACTTAAAATCAGAAAGAGACACTTGAAATTTTTAGGACACATAATGAGGAAAGAAGACTTGGGGCATTTGACACTCACAGGGCATATTGAAGAAAAAAGAGACGGAGGAAAGTAGCAAGTAACCAAACTAGCGAGCTTGTGTTAATAGATGGCAGAACAGGTTGCGGGAGAAATAGTAAAAATAAAAACACTGCGAAGAGTTATGAAAGATAGGAAGTTGTGGAGGGCTGTGATCGCCAACGTCCTGAAGGGACACGTCACCTGAGGTACACGATATCGCACTACCATAACCTTGTTAACATTCGTGAGGAACTCTCTAATGTAATTCCTTTTTGGTGTAGGTAAGTCACGTGACGGCCGTTTAATGACGCCACTTCATACAGTGACCAAAGCGGCAGTCAATTTTCAGTAGCTAAACCGTAAGTTTGCTTTCTTTAACACGAATGACTTGGGCAGAGGCTAAATCTGCCTTCCCCAGATGCATACAAGTCCATAGTACCATTTCCCTTTAGGAATATATTTTTCCAATATATAGAATGAAACTCCAGATCAATTTGTGAGAAAATCCAAGACTCGCTGTTCCCCGTTCGCGGAATATCTCCTCGCCTAGGACATAGATGAATCCGGCTCGTTTGAATCTGAAGTTCTAAACATGGCTTCTCCAGACACAGGAATATCTCCATATTATATGTAAGACCCTTCCTTTTTGTTTTTCCTTACACTCTGGTCACTGTATAGATATATGTGATATATTATTCTCCACGTGGGACACTTATATATATGCATATATATAGTTTTGTGTCATAAATGTCTCTCTGAAAAGAAACCATGTTTGCCATTCTTTTTCCTTTCAGCCATTCCGTTCCGTCCGTGAACTACGATGTCATTATATAACGAATAATAATAATGCCCATAACGGGAAAAATACAAATGGGAAAATAAATCTTTCCTCCTCCCTAGCTACCCCACCCCGATTTAAACGTCATTAGATATGGCTTTCCTCACTGTAGATCAAGATTTCTCAATCGGTGTGTCCTCGGAACCCTAGAGGTCACTAGGGTACCACGAGAAACAGTTATAAATAGGCTAATAGATTTTTGAGTAATTTTTGTTGAATTTTCTATTTTCCTGTAACCGCCCGGCATAGTGTTGGAATACCAGTGTTTATTATAATAAAAGCTTCTACATATTATATAATTTAAAATTATACTAAGCATGGTGAATGTATTTAGTGATGTCTGTATGGCGTCAGTGTGAATCTGCATCCACTGGTTTGTGGACAGTACCTGTGTTTCTCAATCTGAGTTCCCAGGAACACTACTGTTTCGCAAGAGGTCGCTAGGGCCCCCGAGAGAAACAATTATAAATAGGCTAATGCATTTTTGAATAGTCTTTGTTTAATTTTATATTCGTAATTTTACTATACACGTCTTCCATATTGTTGGAAAACCTTATTATAATAGAGGCTTCGACCTCTTATATTTTTTAAAATTATAATAATAATAGGCAGTGCCGGATTTACCTATATGCTTAGCAGGCTGAAGTCTAGATGGGCTCCATCCAAGGTTCATAATATTTTTGACACTGTCATAAGCTTTTATTAAATTGTAAACTCTAAATAAATATTCGGTAATTTTAAACATCCGTCATCATCCTCGGCTTTACCCAAATTGTTTAACACTCTTCCATTTTCCTCTACTCGTGAGAATGGGGGATTTGTAGGGGCCTCACAAGTGGAATAGCCTAAGGACTCACTTCATCTAAATCCGACCCCGACCATAACGAATGTATGTAGCAACGTCAGTGTTAATTAACCATCACTGGTTAGTGGACAGAACCTCCTGTGCGTGGTGGATTCGTGTATCATTGAGTGACTCACTCGAGTACAGGATGAGTGTCCATATATAATGTTTACTGCGTAAACTACGATAAAAATATAAAAGAGATAGATATTAATAATGTTATATAATGATTTTTATGCAATGGTTCCCTGAGAAATGAAAAGTATTTCAAGGGTTTCACAAGAGTAAAATGGCTGAGAAACGCTGCTGTAGGCCAGATTTATTATAAGCGCCTGGCGGAACATTATCGACGCCATAAGTGAAATAGACAGGCTGACTTCAAATTCTTTGACTTCTAATATTATTTAAACTTATAATAATAACCATAGGGGAATGTATTTAGCTTTGTCTATATGGCGACAGTGTGAAATCGCCTTCAGTGGTTAGTGGACAGAGCCTCCTGTACGTGGTGGATTTGTCTACTTTTCTGAGATGAGGTATTATTTACATTATTTACATTATTCTGACTATTGTCCTCATCTTTGTCGCCATATTTGTTACAACGGTTCGGCCTTTGTACGCTCCGGCCTTCTTCAGGTGGTTGGAATGTCGAACTTAACCCTTTATTTCTCTCACTGGGGTAAGCTGTTCTAGTTCCATGTGACATGTTTAATGGATGTCAGTTATCAGTTATCTCCTGTTAATCTCCTTGAGGGCACATGGCACAGTGGATAAAAGACGTTAGTTTGATCCAGTGACGGACCCAAAGACTGTGAGTTCAATACCTGGTTAAAGCAGTGGAGAACTTTCAGGAGGAAATTACCACGTGAACTACGATAAAAATTTAAAAGAGGTAGATATTCATAATGATATATAATCATTTTTAGACAGGTGTTCCCCGAGATATGACAACTAATCCAAGGTAGCAGAAGAGTAAAAAGGTTGAGAAACGTATCCGTAGAGTATGGTCATCAATACTAACTTTTATAATTGTGTAATGTTCCACGAGAAATAATAAAAGCCTGGTGTGTTTGAGTGTAGCGGATGTGTGGATGGCGAGCCAGGTACAAATTCCGAATTAGACTGATGCGTTCATTTTCGCATAAGTGCCCTTGGAAAAAATGTCTTTTCTCCTCACTAATAAAAGCAGGCCACTCATATTCGAGGATATCTGTCCACTAGGGCGGCCCTATTGTAGACGCCCACTCAGACGTATTTTTCGTTTGTTCAACACCCACAGAGCATACCTGCTGATTGGGCCTTAGTTTCAGTTTCTGGGAGAGAGCGTGTTATCTAGTGTGATTAACAATCCTGAACAAGGCCAGCACGCTCAAACCCACGATGACTTATTCCGTCTACCCAATTTTATTCACAAAGCTTGGGTCAACCTGTAGTATGGTTTTCAGGCACTTTCCAAAGGTGTCGCACGCTGGTATCGCCCCGCTCCAAAACAATTAGATCAGGAAGTCTCATTCCTGACAAATCGAGCCTGCTGAGATTCGAACCCGTGTCTCATGGTCAGAAAGCGAACGTTCTAACCAGTCGTTCTCCTCACTAAGTACAGATTAAATAGTAGAGTAGGCTGGGATCTCTAGCCTTGGCTGGCAACCAGTCTAACTGAAGGAAAACGAGCAACACCTTCCATATCTTTCCCAATAATGCATAATCGTAGATAATGAAGTGGAGAGTCATGATCATCTACGTTCTCGAGGCACATTTAAAGAAAAGGAAATTGTGGAGGGTCATGATCGCTTGAGTTTTGGAGGAACATTTAAAGAAAAGGAAATTGTGGAGGGTCATGATCGCTTGAGTCTTAGAGGAACATTTAAAGAAAAGGAAATTGTGGAGGGTCATGATCGCTTGAGTTTTGAAGGAACATTTAAAGAAAAGGAAATTGTGGAGTGTCATGATCGCTTGAGTCTTGGAGGAACATTTAAAGAAAAGGAAATTGTGGAGGGTCATGATCGCTTGAGTCTTGGAGGAACATTTAAAGGAAAGGAAATTGTGGAAAGTCATGATCGTCTACGTTTTGGAGGAGATTTAAAGAAAAGGAAATTGTGGAGAGTCATAACCGCCTACGTTCTGAAGGGACATTTAAATAAAAGGAAATTGTTGAGAGTCATGATCACCAACGTTCTAATGGGACATTTGATGAAAATGAAATTGTGCAGAGTCATAATCGCTTACGATCTAAAGAGACATTTAAAGAAATGGAAATTGTGGAGAGTCATGATCACCAACTTTCTGAAGAGATATTAAAAAAAGAAAATTATATAGCGTTATGATCGCTAAAGGGATATTTAATGAAAAGGAAATTGTGGAGAGTCATGATCAACTACATTCTAAATGGGTGATTTTTTTTAGCGTGCCCACGTCCCAACTGAATGTGACACAACGTCAATTTGAAGTGAGAAAATTGCTCAAGCTTCCACGGCAATTATACTTTTGGTGACGCAAAAGGCGCCGAGTAATGACCCCAGCCCCGTCTCGAAAGTGAGGTAAGCTACGTTTTGAAGGGATATATAAAGAAAAGGAAATTGTGGAGGATCATGATCGCCTACATTCTGGTGGGACATGGTATGAAAATCTTTGAGATTGAAGAAAGTTAACTTTTCAAAAAGATAGTGATATTGGTATATTTCTGAAATGTGTATAATAATAATACGCAGCGATTTAGTAACTGCTGTATCAGGGCCGGAGCTTACTAACCCCGACCGCATCGCACTGGGGTAAGGCAACCCTCACTGGGGCCCGTGCAATGCGTCACTCGCTATCTTATCAGCATTTGTGTGCGTTTTTTTTTTTTAAACATTCATTTATATACTTCACAAATTAAAATAAGCACGACTGACTATTAAAGGATGAAAATATTTTGTCATTCTGGGGTTTTTATCCGTGAATTTGTTTTGCTTAAGTCTCGAAAAAAATGCTATATAAAATTTACTATTTTTTATCTATGATGTTGAATGTGTTAAAATTATTCAACTTTTGAACAAGGAAAATCTCAAGTTGATGTTAAAAATTGTCGCAAATCATTCTCGATTTATTTAAGATAGAATGATCTATTATGACATGTCTCTAATTTGTATTTAGATATATTGTATTTATTTTCCATTTTCTACTTGAATTGTTCACCTATATTGTATACTAGCAGTAGAGCCCGGGGATGTAACAGTAAGAGATAGATCAAGTATCGACCATCACTGAAAAATAAAATTGACAAAGATTATTGTTTAAGGTTGACGGACAGGCATGTCTTAATTAGTTTTTTTTTTTTTTTACGAATTGATCAAACCCAAACTCAAACAAAAACATTGTTTTCAATCGTTATGAGTCTATCGATTGAATAGAATTTTATTATAAACTATTGTCTTGTAAATGGAATTTTTAAAGCATTCTGAATGTAAAAATAAAGAAAAAAGTGTGCAAGACAATAAGAAACACTACCTGCCAAAAAAAAGTGAGGTTTTGTTGAAATCGGTTGAAAAATGTAGGAAATCCGATCCCATATATAAACGAACACGAACACACACACACACACAAACAACCTGGGTTTTATAATAAGTATAACTCGATATGAGTTGTCATCCTTTTATTCTGGCGACAGAATCGTGTTTTCAAATTGATTTCGTGCAAAAACAAATGTGTTTTTCCAATTTTTGGCGCTGTCAGAACCACCGCAAGGTAATTTTATGCAGTCGTGTGAAGTTTTGTTGAAATCGGTTGAAAAATGTAGGAAATCCGATCCAATATATAAACGTACAGACACACACAATCTGCGTTTTATAAGTAAGATGATCAATTATTGTACATAATTAGGCTCCTGTTGAAACCTAGAGAAGTTTACTGAAAAGAATAATCACACGAATGTTGGTAATGAATGATAATACTTAGAGCACGAATCCGAGCCCGTAAGCTCGGCCAAAAATTCCCCGTAGGCCCCGTCTAAAAAGCTGTTTCCTGAGACGAGACTCTGCCCTTCGACATAGCCTCATCTGGAGATTCTCTCTGTCTGGAGGCAGAGAGTTTGACCAGCATCTCCAACTGCTGACCAACATACAGTATTTACTAATGTATTTATGTGAATGGGGATATTATCGTCCGTAGGTAGGCTACAACAGTTACAATGAAATTTGTATTTTATATTAATGTTATCTCGTGAAAATTGAGATATAGTGGAGCAGGGGGCCCGTATCCTAGATTTAGAGGCTAACCCGTATCGTAGATTTAGGGAGGGGCTACACGTGACCCTTGCACTGTCCCTGTGTCGCGTTACCATTACACAATATGTGCATCTATTCATCATAATCTTAAAGCTTAAAATACCGGCTCATTGTTTAGTGATTCTTACCTCTTTAAGCTCACTTTCATTCACTGCGATCCTGTCTGTAAGTTCTTTTATCAGTTCTGGGACATCCTGAATATGGTCAGCGAGAGCTGAAATTCCACTTTCTAGGTAGGGCAGGCCAAACTGAAGTCCTATACTTTGTGAATTTCGTTTCGGTTCTGGTGATGCGACAGGTGAAACCGTTCCCGATTCTAAAACTGTTTCTTGGGAATGTTCTTCTACGGACAATGTCGTTGGTTCTTCCTTAAAAAATTCAGAATCCTGACTTGATACGATGTCCCCATCATCTGCCATAAGTTCAGTGGACCCTTCAGCTTCGATAATTTCGGTACTTGATTTCTCAGAAACCGTTGGCTTTTTCTTCGAACTTTCAGAGCTTTTCTTGGTAGATGGGGATTTTTTTAGCGGTTCTTGCTTATTCTTAACATCATCGCCATCTTGACGAGACGATGCAACGGGAGATTCTGCGCGTTGAAATTTTGATTTCTCAGGCGCCGTCGTTTTTTTCTTTAAACCTTCAGAATCCTGACTTGGTACAGCCTTTTTGCCAGGTGACTGTTTTTTTAACATTTCTTGTTTATCCTTACCATCGTCACCTTGACGAGATGATGCAGCTGAAATATCTGCACGTTGGGATTTCGATTTGACAAGACCTGACGTCCTCTTTTCAGAAATCGGGTCTGGTGTTTTTTTCGGTAAGGGTATTTGTAATCTAACGTTATCATCCGGTTGAGACACTTTTACTATGCTACTTCCATCAGACTCTTCCGGTTGAACACCAGAGTCTATGGTCCACGGGAAATCGCGATCTCCCATGGCTAAAATGGTGGCTGAATAGTCGCCAACATCTAAACGTTTTATTAACGCATGAAGAAGTGCGTGTAACATGAAACAGTTCACAACTCCTATTTTGGGCGTAGCCAGAGCTAAATCTACCATTTCAGATAAGCTATAAATTCTCGACATCGTGTTAAAATCAGTTAACTTCTAAGTTACTTAGAACAGATATTTTACTGTCTTTAACAATTCTCTGAAACTCCGAGTGTTTTTTTTTTTTTATCACGACATAAAGTTAATTAATTGACATCATGGTAAAAATATTGAGTACCAAAGAGTCAAATTAACATGGCAAAATTGCGGTGGCTACGCTGAAAATCGATTCAAGAGTACTGACGAGATAGCTTCATTAAAAATCACACATTAACCATAACAGCTATCATGCGATTTTAACACTTATCAATGCAGTCGAAATTAGTTTCTAGCTGATTGCTGCTTTTTGTAAAAACAACAAAAGAAGCGAACGTCTCGCTCCGTTTTTCTTTGATACGAAAGTGATTTTTGAAAAATTATTTTGTTTAATCACGTGAAAAGCATTGTTGAGGTGATAAACAAAAAATGACGTAATTTCCGAAATTAAGAATTATTATTATTATACATTGATCTGGGACTATGTTGATTATATAGTGATTGGCGTTGCATTAAATTTTTTGAAGATTACAAGCGGCAGGGAAGCAAGAAATCAGAAGAGAGCTCCATAGGCGAGACGTTGCGAGAAAAGAAACTATTAGAATAGAACATACGGTTGCATCTACGTAGTTCAAGAGTAAAACGATGAGACCTAATCGCCAATCTAGTATTGTGTTTAAATTCATGCAGTCAAGGGGCCAAGAACAAAAGCTCATCATAACAATTGGTATGAAAATATTTGTGGAAAAATGACTGCAGTCGAGATGCAAGGTCAGAGTCAATTACATCACAGAACCTTCTTTGAATTTTGTCAGGAATCTCGAGATAGTAGAAACATCAAAGCAGATACGACAGCAATATTCAATGCACGGACGAATGGTAGATTTATAAATGGGCAACATGGATTCTGAAGACATGATGCAATATATCAATTTCGTGAGTTTTCTGTGACCTGCGACTATATCACGTTGAAATACCGGTACTTATCTACCAAAGTTAAGCAACGTCGATCCTGGTCAATACCTAGAGGTGTGACTGCTTGGGAGTACCAGGTGCTATTTCCATGGCAAATCACATTCATTCGTGTGGGTTTTTTTTTTTTTTTTTTTAACAGTAGAGGTTTATTCCTTGTTCCTTGCTTAAGATTGGGTTTCTGATCCTTCTAAAATCGACTTCACTTCTATATTTCTAACGTCTCAGATTGAATTCTGAAATTATATTTACTATTTATTTTTTCTCCTCAATAAGGATAGATAGGTTCGCCTATCGTCTGGATCACACATTTCATCTGTTTTTTTTTAATAGAAGGAGAGGTTTATCCCTCGTTTCCTGTTTAGAATGGGGTTTCCAGTTACCTCTAAAGTCTACTTCAACTCTAACGTCTTCGCTTAAACTCTGAAATTTTATTTACTATTGATTTTATTTCTTTTTCCGCAATAGGAGTAGATAGGTCTGCCTATCATCCAATTCACTCTCCTCCTTGGTCTTTGAACTGGAGTAAAGGTTTATTCCATGTTTCCAGTTCCTTCTAAAGTCATTTCATTCTCTTTCTCTCCCAGTAGCCCTGTCTTAGTGGCATTATAGCCTTACTTGTGGTGAATTGATTAAAAAAAAGAAAAACAAAAAACATGTCACATACATCCTGAACGGGATTAAAAGAAAATAATAGTGGAATTCCTGTGCTGTCTATTCTACGCCCCTATGGCAATGATGAATTTGCTTGGGTTGATTCTCCATCCACGATGCTGTGTTGGGCTCTTCACATCTGCTTAGATCATCTATGGGCGCACAAACAAAATACTTTCCACAAGATGAAGATTAGAACTTATAGAAAACGGTTGGTTTCGACAGACTTTAGCGAAAGGTGGGTGACTGAAGCGAGCCTGGTTCATGTGAACGGGGCTAGCCTTGATATTCTCTTTCAGGTCAACCTATATCGCATCGAGGTGGTTTCCTGTGGAGCCCTCCCTGATCAGGCTAGACAAGCTTTGTCAAGCTAGTTAATGTAGTGTTGTTCCCGGTCTGCTCCCGGCTACATCTTTGGTTATGATCCAAGTTGAGATTCTCAACCTCTCCAGTTTGTTTCTCCTTTCGTCTCGACTGGGTCAGCTTTATTTATTCTCCATGCCCGTATATATTTTCTTTTTTCCCTCTCCTTTAGCGAGAGAGCCTCTTGATTATGTCGTAGAGCAGAATACAGCAGCTTCTTTTTTTTTGAGGGCTGGACGGGTCCAACTAACATTAGTTATCTTTAATTTGTTTGTTTTGATATTTTAGTTTGATTTTTGGGGTTTATCCCCTCCCCTTTCATTTTATATCATGTACAAATTTTTATCTATAGTATTTTATAATCATGAAATGAAATATTTATGCCATGGGGTGCGTTTTTTAGGGCCCCCCCACCCCCGAGAGTATGCGGTATTATGGTATATGGAGGATTGATTGGCGATGGATGGGGTTTTGTGGTGAATGTGACAATTGTAACAAATGAATGGGTTATGAATCGGATTAGCTAGGTATAGGATAGTAAGTGACGACCAGCCTCAACCCCATTCTCCCCTTTTCGGCCTTGTGCCACAATTGTGTATTTTACGCAATAAATCTTAAAATACTTTCCACACTTTCGTCACACTTGAAACTTTGTGGCCACAAAAAAAAATGGATTTTCCCTTGACACTGCTATCATTTTAACTACCTTTACTCCTCAGCAATGTTTATTCTTTTAAAAGGCGATAATTAGAATTGTAATAAAACCTTGTAACAAACTAGGTTGTACTTGAAAATAATATTTGATTCCCAAACAAGAGATATGGCGAATTTTGTTAATATTCTTTTATGAATAAACACTGAAATGTAAATAATTAGAGACGCGGGTGAGGTTAATCAAATGTCAGTTACAAACAAACAAGTTTTAAGGGAGTTAAATAAGCTGTAAGCTTACTGATTTGTCTAATGATGAAAGAAATTATTAAAAGAAAATTTTTTCATCAATCTCTTTCCTTGTCAATGCACTTAATTCAATAGTGAATAATAATCTTTTAAATGAAACATCAGTGTACTATTGTTACGAGGCCCCATTTTGGCCTACTTCTTTACACTTACACTATAAAATAGGAAATCTAATTTAAAATGATGACTTAAATTTGTAGCTACTAGATGCTCTTTTTACTATACGAAAAGCTGCCATTTACCAAACCTTTTAGAGTTCATAATAGTGTGACACTATTTAGCTTTGGTAATTGGCTAACTAATAAACCATAGAAATTAAAACAATACTGAGAACGAAAAAAGAACATCCCCTCATTTTTTTTTCTCAAAGGCCCGTAAATTGGCGTAGGCAGTAGACTCACAAAAAAGCTATATGCGAGCTTTTTGACAATTGATTAACGTAGTTTGTAAAAAAAAAAAAATGCTTGCCGAGAGAACGCGAGATTCAGAAAAAGCAAAGCGTTGAGATATTGGGCAGCCCATATTGTGATCATAAAAATTTCGGCCTGAGATGATTTGCCGATACGGGGTAAAGAGAATCAATATTAATTGTCTTCCCAAGATATCGTTTTTCTTGAGTGCTGGCAAGGCAGGGCCATATAGTAATGTGTGATTCGTAAAAATTTTGGCATGAGAAAATATTTATTCCGATACGGGGTGGAGAGAATTGTTATTATTTACTTTTCCAAAGTGCCGTCTTCAGGCGCCGACACGTTGAGTAGCAATATAGTGATTATAAAATTTTGGGCATGAGAAAAGACATCGTGGAAGAATCGTGATTTGGGAAATAAGAAATTTAATTTCTCAAGAAGCCAAGGGTTCCAATAAAAGCTAACTCTATAAAGGGACCAGATAGCAGACTTTGACAAGTGATTGATGGAATTTGTAAAGAGTGCTGGTTAAGAAGACTCTGAGTGACCAAAAGATCTGAGAGATTTTAAGTGGCAATGTGTGATTCGTAAAAATTTTGGCCGATAGGAAAAAAAATAATTTTGTAAACAAAAATTCTGGGTTATAATTTTAAGGAGGCCAGCTTAGCCACACTCGCACGGTCTGGATGCCATTGGTCGAGTGGTAGCATTGGTGATAGGCGGAGGTAATTTGATGAGAAGGACGGGGAAGTTGTTAACGTCCACTGAATAGATTGTTACGAAGTATCAATGTGAGAGAGGGAGAGTTTAGGAAGATAGCTTTCCTCCAACCTCACCTCACGAAGAGATCCCCACAAAATGGAAAGTGATTAATTTGACAAAAATGGCCGAGAGATTCCACGACCTCCGACTTCGCCTATCCTACCAATAGCAAGTTATACTGACGAACGAAGCCAAACCAACACCTAAAAACTAAACCAGTTGACTTAGGATACCAGAACTTGCTTAAGAAACGTAGAAGTGTCACACTCCATGGAAAATGGGTTGGGAGAAAAACACACTCCTGTATATACCAGACGGATAATTTGTTATTTTCTAACATACTTGAACCTTTTGGGGTTTTCTTTTCTTCTTTTTTTCTTTACGCTTGTGCGATATCACCTCCAGTCTAGACTCATCTTACACTACGGCCCGATGCCTGATTGATCTTGTCTACCTAAGATCAAAATCACAACGTGTGTATGTTAGACTTGAGATCGAAGCAGTTACTTCGGTAACCAGACGTTGGTAGTGAGCTGGGAACGACGGAGCTGGTGTCGAATCGGTTGCAGCTGGTATAAAGCCGTTAGCATCGATCGACTATCCCACTTGGTACCCTGACCAAAGGATTCCACCGGGTAGCGACGACCAGGATTCGACCCTGGACGGGCCAGTGTCACATATTGGTACCCTGACCAAAGGATTCTGCCGGGTAGCAACGACTATCGATCGACCGGGACACAGGCTGGTGGCAGCGACTAAGTGTCAACCCCAAAACGCCGGTGGGAGAAATATTAGTTTCGCGCCGCGACTGGGAGTTGACCACGGGCCGACAGCTCAGTGTCACAATAGAATGGAAACTTCTACTGGGTTCTAGAGGGTCCACAAAAAAACAAAAACAAAAAACACACACACACACACATATATAAACAGGAGTTCGTACCAACTAGCCAGTTGCCTCCTGAACCCACAGCCACGACTATTGAGGTCGACTCCGGCCCTTTTGATTCAAGAACATGTCCTCGAAAAGACTATCGGTAAATATTTCATCCATTTTCTTTGATATTATTAACCAAACTTTATTTTATATATATGTGAATATCAAACTATTTTTTAAAAAAGAATATAATTCTTTGCCAAGCGACGAATTCCCACCCGTCGCCTTAATTTTAACTACAATGGCTTTCCTCTCTCACTCCCTTGTAGATTTTCCAAGCGTAGCTTAGATGTGGCACAAGGCCGAAAGTATGGGGCATCCAGTGAGGATCGAACGCGCTAGATCAGTTACTACTGAAAAGACAAGCTTGCTAACCATTACACCACGCTGAGGTGATCGACTCTCACTCCCTTGTATAGTTTTCACACGTTAAGCCAACTACTTTCTGGCCTCCCGCACGCTTAGTAACTTGTTAGCATTTCCTAATTGTTTTAAACCTCATCCTTATTGTTCTAGAATATATTCTATGTAAATGGTTTATCCAAAACCAAAATTCTTGGGACCGGAAGTGCTTCCGTTTTCAGATATTCTTTTTTATTTTGGAATACAAGCTATTTAATTTGTATATAACATCTATAAATTGGGGCAGCTTGAAAATGGAACCTAAGCATAAACATATTCCTTTACATTTCATAACACGGCTTTATATATATATATATATATATATATATATATTTGTTAAAGACATTTTTTTTATGTTTAACGTTCTTTTTATAGATACAAGTATTTAAGTAAATACTCTGTTTATAATAAACAGTATTAAATAACATTTACGGGCCTGAATGTCCGAGAAATTTTCATAGAAAATATTCGTCCTTGGACAGGATTCGAACCTGCATCCTATACGGAACCGTCATTTACCCTGACGTGCCTAACCGCTCGGCCACCAAGGATCGTTCGGTAGGCAAGGTTGAAGTTTATAAGCAGGAAAATTCGACTTGCCTACCGAACGATCCTTGGTGGCCGAGCGGTTAGACACGTCAGCGTAAAATTTCTCGGACATTCAGGCCGGTAAATGTTATTTAATACTGTTTATTATAAACAGAGCATTTACTTAAATACTTGTATCTATAAAAAGAACGTTAAACATAAAAAAATGTCTTTAATAAATGAATTGTCGGACTTTGTCCATTTCTTAATATATATATATATATATATATATATATATATTTATAAAATATCTTTTGTACTTTCTGTGCATGTACAAAAAAAAAAAAAAAAAAAAAAAAAAAAAAAAAACCAAAAAAACAAAAACAAAGCATGATCACTACTTACAAAAAATATATAAATATCTTTACTGAGCTCAAAACACCTGGTAAGTAATCCACAAAGGGTGTTGTTGCTGTGATGATCACTAACAAAAAAATTGGTACCAACGTAGGCTACATAACTGGGATGGGGATCCCACCCCACAATGGCTGGGAATCCCAAACAACAGCTGCACATCATCTAGGAACTATCCCAGGGCTTTCTGAAATGTTCAATTTATGGTATGTCATGTCAGCCCCTGAAAGTCTTTCATATTTTGGTTGAAGGTATTCAGATAAAGGATACTCAACCTGTACTATCATGAAGATGCCTGTTCAATTCAGAGTCCTGCATATTTGAACTTTCATTGGAAAGTATTAGAGGTGATACACATTCTTTACAGCCCTTTCTATGTAAACAGACAAAGTGGCTTTTATGTCTCAATGTAATTTGCCAGTGCTATGTAAATATACATATATTGGTATATTATTCATATGTGTATATCTCCTCTTTATTAATCTTCCCTCATCATATATGTGCATACTTCTTTTAAATCCTCACTCAAATTCTGAAGAGTGAAGAAAGAACATTGGTCAGCTTTCTTCTTTCTTTTTGATTGCCATTTTGTTAATAATTTTTCACTTTGGCTATAATAAAATTATCCAGTTAACATTTCATATCAAATTTCAGACCATAACTATGTCAGGCTGCAGAGTTAGTAATTAACACTTGTACTTTTATCAGCATAGTACCTGAGATTATTTACATACAGACCCATGTTGACCCCTTTCCAACTTGTCTTGGCCAGTTCCTCTGACCCCTGTTTACCCCTTTTCATCTTCATCACTTCTCCAATCCATAGAATTTATTTTTTTAAATTAGCACAAGCATTGTTCTATTGATCTATAAAAAAAAAAAAAAGTATTCCATTAATGATATATATATATATATATATATATATGTATCCTTGTGCAGGTATGCAGAAAATAGAAAAGAACACGTTGGGTGCATAATCCGGGGTTCCTTAGTATTTTTGTTTTTATTTTTAAAAAACAGTGCTCCATACAGAAGTAGAGCTTATATTATAATAATATTTTTTGTTTAAAAATATGATTCCTTCGCTACATAAGAGTTCTCATGTTTCAAAAACGTGAGCCGAAATCATCCAAATAATTAATAAAATTAAGTTGGATTGAGGTGTTTAGTCACGTTTCGTGACTAAACACCTCAATCCAACTTAATTTTATTAATTATTTGGATGATTTCGGCTCACGTTTTTGAAACATGAGAACTCTTATGTAGCGAAGGAATCATATTTTTAAACAAAAAATATATTATATATAGATATATATAAAATACAAAACTGGACTTTGAGGTCAACACAGTCTGTCTCATATCCAGTTAAATAACAACAAAAAAAGAAAAAAAAACAAACATTCTTTGATAATGGCTAATAGATTAGTGCAAAGTGCTCAGATCCACAGATCATTTGGACAGTTTTTACAAACACTATGTCCAGAAAAGAAATCACTTGCAGGATTGCAAGAAAAATTCCATAAAAAACTTAATTATCAGTCATCTTCAATAAAACATGTATAAAAGAGTGATTTGTATGCTTTGGCCTTCTTAAGGATCCGTCTATATTTCTGTATTGTAACTATTTACACCATTTACTTTGTTCAGACTGTTGTCCTCATCTCTATTGTCATATTCACAACATTTCGGCCGTTGTGGCCTTCTTCAGGTGATATACATTGGAATTTTGAACCAAATCTTATTTTATCCATCTGGGTAAATCATTCTAGTTCCACGTGCCATGCCTTTTCTGGATATTTCAGTTTCAGTTATTTCCCTTTAGTAACTCAACTTTCCAAGTTTTTGCTTATCTCTGCTGTGACCAGGTATTGAACTCACAACTCTTTGGGTCAAGTCAGTGGATTACTTCAACCAACACTTTTATCCACCAAGTTTGGTTTGAAATTCCAATGTATATCACCTGAAGAAGGTTGAAATGTACAATGGCTGAAACGTCGTGAATATGACAAAGATGACAGCCAGAAGAATGTAAACAGTGCAAATATTTTAAAATATGTCTTTAACAAAAAAAAAAAAAAAAAGAGAGAAAAAAAGAAGAGAGAGACAAAGGCATCAAATATTTAATTTTATTTTTAAAAGATTAGATAACTTTTTACAGAGTATAATGCCATCATTTACAGATTGTTAGGAGCAATTAACATGGAATGTAAAAGAGAAAAACATTTCAAAAATCAGAAAAATGGAGCTTGCTTTTTTTTTTTTTTTTTTCTTTCATATGTACAAAACATTAGTAATTGGAAAAACAATACGATAATGATATATATATATATATATATATATATATATATATATATATATATATATATATATATATATGGAAATGTAACTACTAAAATAATATGGATAAACACCTAGTTTTGCAATTTTTATAAACTACTAATAAATGGGATTTCTTTCCAAGATAAGAACAATTTTCCCCCACAGATATATTATTTGGAAGAAAGGCTAAATTATTAAAATTTTAAGTATTTTTTAAAAACCATATGCAGTAAAAGAAGAAGCCATTTTATTTCTTTTAAGTTTTTTTTTTTTTTTTTTACACAAATGTCATAAAAAAATTAATTAACCAGCAATTTATGCAATAACTTTCACATAAACCAGTGATTCTCAACTGCCATGCCATGGCACACTAGTGTGTCACACAATCCTTTTAAGTGTGCCATGAAATATTGCCACGGTGTGTGTGTGTGTGTGTGTGTGTGTGTGTGTAAGTAGTAATGGTACAACATTAGTATTTGAATAAATGAATAAGTATTAAACTTTTTTTTTTCAAATAATTCTTCTGACTACTCTTCGATTATGTTATTTAAATACATAATTCAATTTTTAAAATGAATTTTTATTTTTTTAAGGGCTTAAAATAAAACATTTGATGGAACCCATTGATACATTTTGAATTTCAATACAAAAGGAATATCCTACATTAGCTAAAAAAGCATTATCAGTTTTATTACAATTTTCTACTTCTTATTTATGTGAATTAAGCTTCTCAATCCTAAATAACATCAAAAATAATAAGCGTGAATGATTACGCTCAAATGAAGAAGAAATGAGGGTCTGCTTATCACACATTCGACCAAACTTGAAGAAATCGCGAGAAAACACCAGACATGTTTCACACTAAATAAGCTGCACAAATAGTTGAATAGAAACATTGAAATAAAGTAAAATCATTTTTGTTTTTAATTTTTAAAATCTATGATTTTATTTTGTAACATTTAATTGTATACCCTTTAAAAACTTTGCTGAGTATGCCGTGATATTTTCATTTGCTCCTAGGTGTGCCATTGCTTTAAAAGGTTGAGAAACACTGACATAAACTTCTTTTTTTCTAAACTTCTTGCATTAGGCAAGTCTAAAAAATGTAATCATTATAGAATTTGTACCTTTAATATTTTTAATTCATAGATACAAAAAAGTGTATATTAAGTCTAATTAAATGGCTAGATATCAGATCCCATTTTTAAAAGTGTAATTGATTTTTTTCTTATACACAACCATTTTATTTTCTCCAAGCAAAAACATTAGAGTATATAAGACAACTGTGTTTAACAATTACTATTAAATGTCTATAAAGTAAGAAATCAAAGTACATGGTAAAAAAAACAAATCAATAGTTAGCAATAAAAAATTGTTTAATACTGTTAGTTAAATGAAAAGATACAAAACAAAACAATCACCCAGTACCAAAAGGTTGATATCAACAATTTGGATTTTCTTGAAGTGAATTTTAAAAACTATATTACTTTTGAAAATACTATTACTTTTTCATCTTTCTATAAGTTACACAAGAGATATAAAAATAAATTAACAATAAAAGTCTATAGCTGACAAGATAGAAATTACTATTAAAATATACCAATAAAAAACAGAATTATTAACACTTCATAAACATTTTAGATTTTTTTTTTTAAATCTAAATATAAATTAATAAAAAAATACTTTATATCATTACAAGGCTAGTAACTTCACAATGAGATATTCATCCATAAATGTCTGGCTTAGAAGTAAAAAGCCTAAATTTAAAAGTGCTGACCAAAGATAAAATAAAACTCACATCAAGTTCATTTAAAAAAAAATAAAAAAAATAAAATCATGCATGGATTTCTTAATTAAATCATTCGAAGATCATAAAAATAATCATGATAATAATAAAAATGAAAAATTATGAAAATGTTTTTAAAAACAGTATGAAAAAGTTCTAATATTGAAACTGCATCAGAGAAATATAAAATTAAAATACATTTGATTGATTTTAGTAGTATTTACACTATTTACATGGTTCGGACTGTTGTCCTCATCTTTGTTGCCATATTCAAAATGTTTTGGCCATTGTATGCTCTAGCCTTCTTCAGGTGATTGAAATTTCAAACTGAACCTTTCATTTGATCCACCAAGGTAGATTGTTCTAGTTCCACATGCCATGCTTCTTCTGGATATCTAAGTATCAGTTGTTTCTCTCTTGTAATTCAACTCTCCAAGTTTTGTTCACCTTTGCTGTGGCCAGGTATTGAACTCACAACTCATTGGGTCAAGTCACTGGATTACTTCAATCAACACATTTATCCACTGGGCATTGTGTTCAATCTACCCTAGTGGATAAAAATAAAGGGTTTGGCTCGAAATTTCAATCACCTGAATAAGGCTGGAGTGTACAACAGCAGCAACATTACGATGAGGACAACAGTTCGAACCATGTAAATAGTCCCATTATCTCATCTCAGAAATATAGATGGATATTGAGCTTGGTAGTTTTTAATATTTTTGCTCATATTTACTGTCCTTGAGAAAAAAAAAAAATTAAATTTAAAAAAAAAAAACTGCAAGACAAAATTTAATGAAATAATATGGAACTAGCAACTAACATGTACAATGCACTTTAATAAAATGTTATTTATCTTACATGCAGACATACGTATGGGTTTCTCTATAAGATTTATAACGTGATTAAGAGACAAAATTATGAAGTTCCGTTAATGTAAAGAACAAACTAAAAGAGAAAGGCCCATTGATACTAAGACACAGATGTGTAACTGAACAAGATTTCAGCATTGATAAAAAAAAAATAAAATGTTACAATATCACATCATTTTTATTTTGTACAATAATAAAAAGATTTCGAACTGAAAAAAAAAAAATTCAATCTTGAAATATACAATTAAAAAAAAAAAAAAAAAAAAGACTAAAACGTGGAAACATGACACTTGTGATGAGTCAATGGCAGTGCATTTGTATTTCAGAGGAAGAAAAGAATATTCAATGGTATTTTTAAAAATGTCACAACCACTAGAAAACCAGTGAGAAACAACTCTTTCAAAATATTTTTTTTAATAATTTTAAATATTACTACCTTTTAATATACAGGGCATCCACAAAAATATACTCACTTATTAACTTCCAATAATTTCTTTCTTTTTTTCAGACTGATGCTTTTAATTTTTTTTTTTTTTTTTTTTTTTTTTTTTTAATTATTTCACCCCAAGCAAGGTGGGAATGCCACTAGTACACAGGGGGGTTATAAAGAGTAAAAGACTGAGTAAAATGAAGATTGAGGAAAGGACAAAAGAGGAACAAGATTCAAGAAAATAGATGATGGCAACTGACATTGCATTTAAACTTCTGAAGCTTGTATTTATCAGAGAAGCAAGTAAACGGAAAGGAATTCCACAAGCGGGAAGTGTGAGAAAAGAAACTGTTCGAGTAGGAGTTGCAGTTGCATTTAGCTACTTCAACAGTAAATGGGTGGGGTCTAGATCCAATCTAGTAGCATGCTTAAAATTCATTTAATATTTAATTTAAATTGTTACTCTTCTTTGTAAGTCAATAAACATTAATATTTCTTAATTTTAATCACTAATTTTGTTTGCAAGTCAATAAACACGGCATTTATTGTCATTTAAAGATTGAGTATATTTTTGGGGATGCCCTGTATATGCAAATTTTTAATTGTTGTTGTTGTTGTTGGTGGTGGCTTATTTAAAGAGTCATGCCACACACCTTTGTCTGCACATATGTCACTTAGGCATGTAGCTGACATGAGAAATTAGAATTAGTTAAAAGAAAATACAAGTTTGAAACTGCATTCAATTCATTATGAAAAATATTGAAGTAGCTTTAACTCCCCACCCACCAAAAAAAAAAACAAAAATCCAAAACTTGCAAATTAAATGATTTCAACAATAGACTTTCTATGAGAAATTATATACTTTCTAGAGTATTTCATTTTTAAAAGATAGAAATGATTTTCTATATCTGCAAATACACAAAAAAATATCCCCCATTGAAATATAGAACCAGGTTTCCTTTTCAATAAAAGAAAATGTTGTAATAAGTGTCCATTTCTTTTTAAAATTAATAAAACGAGAAACATTTCTTACAAAGTTCTCTACCCTTTGTAATTTCTCAATATTTGTAAAAACTTAAAAATTAAGAAAAAAAAAAAAAAAAAAGTAGAAACAAGGGCATTAAACAGGCATTTAAATTTTCCTAAACCAATTCTAAGACAACTGATGATATACGTGACAACACAAACAATGATAAAACAGAGCATCCTTAATATTTTCAAACATACGGAATGTACTTCCCAAAATTTGAGATTTTAAATATCACAATTTGATTTTATCAAAATAAAAAAAACATTCTGTTTATCTTTTTAGATTGCAAGATGAAACTTTCTTTCGGCAAATTGTCTGAAATACATTTCAGTCATGCAAAGTAGAATCAAGGCATGGAAACTTAAATTATAAAATAATTTGTAATTTTTAAATATTCATACAATCATTAGGAGGTCTATTATCATAAATAGTAATAATTTTAGGATAAATGCAAAATAGACATTAACTATTTTTCTATGATAAATGTTATTTGTAAATAGTTCCAAGAGGTTGTTGGTTTCCAAGGAAAGCAATTATTTATCATCACCTTTTAGTAAGAAAGAAGTTTAAAATTCATTTTAGCCAAAACCACAGTAAAAACATTGAATTAATAAAAAGTGATTATATTTCATTCACGATCTAAGTAGCTTGGTTTTTAAAGGCAAAAAATTACACTAAAATTTAATCAACTTTCATATAAAGGTTTTTTTTGTTTAAAATTTCAATTTAAAAGGAATTGAAATTTTCATTTTCGCCTTTTAATATGCAGGCGTTTAAGATTATTCAACTTAAATCATTTGTTATAATCACGCTTGAAATATTATCCAACTCTCATGACGGGAGTAATTTCATCTTTTTTTTTTTTTTTTTTTACTATTTAAGTAAAATCCAAGATTGTCAACATGTAATTATAAAAAATAGACCAAAGCAAAAAAAAAAAAAAAAAAAAAACCTTGAAGGAGCTTGTATTATAAATACTAAGAATTACTTCGATTTACAACAGTTTCATTATTTTTGCCATAATTGATTAAATATAACTTTGCAATGACCATGATTGAATTTTTATTTTAGCGTCACGATTTTTATTTTAAAAGAATCACCAAACATGTTGGCCATTGTTTATTTTTAAGTGGCTTTTGTTACAAGACACAATGAAAATTTCATAAAACTGATTGTACTCCTTAAGAATATTATGACAAAATTAAGTTACTCGGTAGTAAAATTTTATTAAACAATTCCTTTTAGCACTAACACCAAAGTATTAAGGCTCACAAAAATATTCAAGTTTAAAACATCTTTAAATATTACTTCCAATATCAAATTACAGAAAATAGAATTTGTCCTGTGGATTAAAACTTAATATGATAGTCTACGAATATAAGTTATAAGGCTATTGCATTTGACCAACAATTTGCATAATAATAATAATAATAATGATACCACTTAAAGATGAGGGATTTTGAAGACTGGTTGCAGTTGGGTATCGAAAGTTTAAATGCCTTCCCCAGGTTTTAACTAGAGCTGAGTAGTTTTTACCCCAACATTAATTAACATATCAATGTGCATAAATTCCTAGCTGACGCACTTGTCTTATTGAGTAAATTGAAAAAGCAATTTTCAGTAGATTATCACTAGAACAAATTAAAAATTAAATTTTTTTAAATTTTACAAGTGATTCAAAAATAAATGGACATAGCCGAAAGACCTATATCCACTGATAGCAACCAGTCCAAGTAGCCAGTTAGAAAGCTATAAACTAGTAGACAATATTCATCAACAGAAGTGTTGTAATGAAGACAGTTTTAAAACTATTAATTAAATCAAAACCAAAAAGATGCAACTGCCATTTGTAACAAGAATATGAGGCAGTGGTGAGAAGAGGGGGTGGGGGCGAAATGACAACAAAAACACATTCCTTATTGATTAATCTTCCGTCATCCAGAAAAAAGATGTTTGTAATTTAGCATACATACCAAAAACACATACCTATTTAAAAGTTGCCATTGTGATTTTCTAGATTTTATAGCAGGTTTATTTTAACTGATACTTGGCACATTGTGATCACAACCTCATCTCTTCATGATGTGATAAATAGTATGTGGACGTTTGTTCACCATAGATGCACAAACTGAAAATAGAAATACATAAAGAATCAATCAAAAAAAATAATTAGCAAATTCAATCACAATTATTAGGTTGGTGCAAAAATAATTTCGTTTTCTCACATAGTAACATATGTTAGAAAACGAAATTTTTTTTGCACCAACCTAATAATATATTTGAGGTTCTCTATTTAGCACAAGACATTCATTACAAAACAAATGATAACAAATATTTTATTTATGCTATTTACATCACACTATTTTTATTATTCCTGTCTATTGTAATTATTTACAATATTTACATTATGCAGACTGTTGCCCTTATCTTCATTGCCATATTCATGACATTTTGGCCATTGTACACTCCAACCTTCTTCAGGTGATTGGGATTTTGAACTGAATCCTTTATTTCATCCACTGGAGTAGATTGTTCTAGTTCCACATGCCGTGCCTTTTCTGGATGCCCTCAAGGACACATGGCCTAGTGGATAAAAGGGTGTAGAGAATAAAAAAAAGAAAACAGCAACCAGTGAGTAAATTCAAGCTCTCCCAGCTGGTATTCCAACCTTGAGTCATTCCTTCTTGAGTTCTGTCTCAAAAATCGTACTAACAGACTTTTTCTAGCTGCCAACCATGGACGTCACTCCATGCACCCCGCACTGGGAAAAATTGGTTGCTTTTATATTTGTCCATATACCCATAATGCCTTGTGTCTTCATGCGATCCCATAATTCATTGTATCTCTGTCCCATGATGCATTGCATCTTTATTGTATAAAAATGCAATGCAAGTACCCCCTCATTCTTTTACGTTATCTGGCCGAGGACAGATTACGGCAGAGTGGTAAGTGCTTTTTTCTCCCTCATTTCAACTGCAGTAGCTTTACATGCTAAGTAAATATGGGCTCTGTTTTGGCGGGGGACAAGGCAAGTCGCAACCAGTTGTGCTTGTCCCAGGTTCTGTCTCATCACGTCTGCCACAAAGGGTTGGTTGAAGTAATTCAGTAACTTGACCCAAAGAGTTGAGAGTTCAATACCTGGCTACAGTAGAGGTGAACAAAAATCTTGGAGAGTTGAGTTAAAAGGCGATAACTGGTACCGAGACATCTGTAAGAGGCATGGCATGTAGAAAGAAACAATCTACCTTGGTGGAGAAAATAAGGGGTTCAGTTCAAAATTTCAATCACCTGAAGAAGGCTAGAGTGTACAGTAGCTGAAACATCATGAATATGGCAACGAAGATGAGGAAAACAGTTCAAACAATGTAAATAGTGTAAATAATTACAACACCTCATCTCAGAAATATAGACAGGAATAGATATTTTGTCAGTAATACTTAATTCTTGATTACTGACAGTCCCTTTCTAATGTATTTCTATATAATCACCATATACAGTCAGTAATACTTGCTTTAATTTCTGACCACTAACAATCCCTTTCTTATCAATTTGCAATGCATTTACATTATGCATATAACTGTCCTATTCTGTCAGTAATGATTACGTCCATTCCTGACCACTTGATTTTACCAAAAATTTATTTATATTAATCAGCAAAGTATATTCAGATTACCATTTGAGAATGCTTGAGACAAAGAAACATCCTCTTTGTAAATGGACTGAATTGCTGGACCTAAATGTAATCTGTTCTTGATTTATACTGATGATTCTCTGCAAGTAATTTTTCTTTCACCCCCCCCCCACCAACCATTTTTTTTCTTTTTTTGAGTAACTTGTTGTGCATATATTTATGTTTTGTCTTTGATTGAGCTCTGAAGAGCAAGGAGCAATAAACAATTAGCACTTTTTTGTCGTTTCTTTTTTTCTTATGTTTCTGCCTTACAGTGAGTAATAATTTTTTTCTTTATCATTTTTGTTTCTTCCTCTTTGTTTTTAATATACTTCTTGAATTGCCATGCACACCAAAGTGTTCTGAAAGTTGTCTAGACAAATTTTAGATGAATTTTTCCCCTACTGACAGAAATCTTTATTTTCTTAATGCCGAAAATGTCTAAGCAAAGATGAGAGTAGCAGTAAAGTGTGTGCGTGTGTGCAACTACAAAAATCCCTTCACCTTTGTTATATGTAATTATTAAAGGGAATGAAAGTTTTACTTATCTCTTGATATTATGGGTTATATAAACAGAAAGTTAAACAGCAATCAGTAGATATTAAAGAAATATGAACAAAATATCTTTGCTTAGCTTTCATTAGAATGTGACTCAAAATATGTGTTCTTCTGTCTGTTTGGTCACCAGTTGTTATGTGGAGGAGGTTGTAATGAAATGTTCTCTGAATAGACTGGATATCACTCGTTTCCTGTTCATGTTATTTATATGATTGGTACCATTAAAAAAAAAAAAAAAAAAAACTTCTGATTACTTGAACCTGCCTTCTATTATGTGTTTCTCACAATGACTGACTCACCAAATTAAGAACTATTGACATCAATCAAATGCCAACCATTTATCCCTTCTGGCCCTCAGCCAAACAGAAGTGGCAGAATGTGACACAGTAGTAGCAGTGAGGGTAGTCTTCATTCAACTATTCACCAAAACACACTAGAACTATATTAAACGGATGAAAATCTAATTAATTTACCATTAAAATCAATGTGCAATGTCTATTCTTTTTCTTCTAACAGGAAAAGAAAAGCATTTGTTTTTTAAATCTTTACAGATCTTGAGTTTTTAAAAGACCATTTCTCACAAGAAAAGTTTTCAGTAATTCTATTCAAAAAAGTTATGCTAAAATGACAAAAGCTTACAAGTTACAAAAAGATTTGATAAAGAAATTCATATAAAGATTAAATATTCTTTTTCTTCTTTGCCAGATTTATATAGAACCCTGTTGTAGCCTGTGTCAAGACAAATATTATTATTTAATAGAGAAAATAAGAAAGTTTTATTTCTGTAAAATTGATAGTTGATTAAATATTAAGATACATACTTTTGTTATCTTGAGTGGTCAGTGGAGTAATAATGATTTTTGTCAACTCGATAATCCATTCTTCCATTTCTTGTTTGGAGTCTGCACTCAGATAAAAATTTCGCTCGGGGGTTTTTAGTGTAAAACCAAAGCCAGGAGCTGTACGTCCATCAATGTTTCCTTCTGATACAGAATAATTATTATCTTTGAATCCAATAAAGATCTCTCCTTTGGCATAAGCATTCTAAAAGAAAGAAATAAACAAAGAATTCACAACTCTTTGTTTTCATAAATTTAGGAAGATTTATTATAATTCATTATAAAGTAAATATAAAATTCTAGATAATATTACTACTAATACTACTGGTGGAAATAAAGCAATTGAAATGAAGATGAAAGAAATACTAGTGAAAAATGAATAAGAAGTGACAAGGCTTCATCTAATAATAATAATAAAATTCAAGATAATGTTACTACTAATACTACTAGTGCAAATAAAGCAATTGAAATAAAGATGAAAGAAATACTAGTGAAAAATGAATAAGAATTGACAAGGTTTCATGTAATAATAATAATAAAATTCAAGATAATAATACTACTAATACTACTAGTGGAAATAAAGCAATTGAAATGAAGATGAAAGAAATACTAATGAAAAATGAATAAGAATTAACAAGGCTTCATCTAATAATAATTCCAGAAAATATTACTACTAATACTACTAGTGGAAATAAAGCAATTGAAATGAAGATGAAAGAAATACTAGTGAAAAATGAATAAGAATTGACAAGGCTTCATCTAATAATAATACAATTCTTATGATCTAGCATGTTTTTTTTAGTCATTATGCATATATTTATGTTTTGTCCTTGATTAAGTTCTGAAGAGCAAGAAGTAATAACTAGTTAATCCTCTTTTGGTGTTTTATTTTTCAACCCATCACTTTACAGTTAGTAATAATTTTTTTTTTTGCTTGTCTTTGCTCTTCCTCCTCTGCTTTAACATATCTGCATATACATTTATATATACTTTTAAATTGTCCACTTTTCAGATTATCTAAGTTAGTTTAGTAAAATGTTTTCAGCATTTTTCAATGTTAAACAAAATAAAGGAGAAAAATCAATATAGTTCAACCAAATAATTAAAAAAAGTTATCAAATTATTCTTATATTTTAGCCACACACACAGACAATTAAGAAAGTCTGCAACAATCAGCTGAATGTGTGAACAGTTATGGGAACTGGAACTGATGTTACAGGACAGAAAGTAAAATTTGAAGGGGAATTTATGGCAAATGTGACATTAAACGATAAAAACCTTGAAGTTAAGACTTTTTGTCATGAATATAATAACCTTTTTAGAATGGACTGGATGGAGCAGTTTAATTTATGGAAAAGCCCAATCAATTCATTCTGCCAAAAAATAAAAGGTTTTACTAATGAAGCAAAAAGTTTAAAAGAAGAATTAAAAAACTAAATTCCCAGACGTATTTTCTGGTGGGTTAGGCAGGTGCAAGAAAATGAAAGCTGAATTCAAGCTAAAAAATGTACAACCTGTTTTCAAAAAGAAAAGCAATGTACCATTTGCATCATTAAAACAAAGCTTGATAGACTTGAAAAAAATGGGAGTTTTATCGAATGTGAAATATAGCGATTGGGCTTCATCAACCGTATATATAAAGAAAAAGTCAAAAGGGATGCACGATGCCAAGTGGACTTGACTTTGCAGTCAATTATCTTGACGATATTTAAAAGTGAAAACCCAGAAGAACACAAGAAAAAAAAGTTTTCAGAAGAATTCAGGAATGGATTCAAGCTGAAGGATGAAAAGTGTAAATTTTTTTATGGACAAAATGAAATATTTAGGTCAGATAATTGACAAGAAGGGCAGGAGACCAGGTCCAACATGAGCCAGTGCTATAAAAGACATGCCTGCTTCTGAAAATGTCAGTTCCCTACAAAGTTTCCTGGGGTTAGCAAGTTATTATAATGTTTTTGTGCCAAGTATGCATTGTTTGCGAGCTCTGTTGAATGCACTATTGAAGAAAGACTCTGAATGGGTTTGGACAATGGAGTGCCAGGAAACATTTGAGGAAATTAAAGAAATGCTAACGTCAGACTTGTTTTCGAGATATTACGATCCCAAAAAAGAAGTAATTGTAGCAAGCAACACTAATGCGTATGGTATAGGAGCCTGCATTATGCATAAACTTGAAGACGACTTGATTAAACCTATTACACACACATCCAGGATGCTTCTTCCAGATGAAAAAAATTACTCTGTGATAGAAAAGCTTAGGGATTCTCTTTACCCTGAAAAAATTTCATAGATTCATTCACTGGAAAAGCTTACTTTACAAAGAGATCACAGACCGACTCATACAGCTAATAGGTTACAACGATGGGGAACTATTTTACTAAATTACGACTTTAGAATGGAATTCTTGCCATCAAGTAAATTAAGTCACACAGACGGGTTGTCCAGTCTTATTCCAAGTTTTAGTGAACCTTTTTAGAAGACACAGCCATTGCTTCTCTACAATTGGAAGTAGAGATAAAAAAATGTACTCTGCAAATACTGTGCAGGGACTACCCATGATATTGGAAGAAATAAAAAGTAAAGCATTGGATGACAAATTTATTATTGAAATGAAAAAAACAAACTTAAAGACAAGAGTAAATCAAAATCCAAGATATATTTAATTATATTCAATGTGTGATGATGTTCTTGTGTACAGCGAAAGAGTAGTGGTACTTTTGGCATTGCAAAAGAGAATCCTGAAAGAATTTCATGCAGGACATCCTGGTATATCTAGAATGAAAAGCTTGATGAGAAGTTACATATACTGGTGTAGCATGGATAGAGACATTGAATGTTTGGTAAAGTTATGCAAAGGCTGTGCTTTGGCAGCTAAAACACCACGAATAAAGTTTAACCCATGGCCAGAAACTGACCACTCATGATCACGTCTGCATATTGACTTTGCAGGTCCACTTAATGGGACATATTATCTGATCATCATAGACAGTTTTTCCAAGTGGCCAGAGATATTCAGATGTAAGAAACCAATCACACAAATAGTAATTCTGTTTCTACGCGAATTGTTCACAAGGTTCAGAGTACTAGATTCTATTGTTTTGGATAATGGCACTCAATTTACATCGAAGCAATTCAAGGAATTTTGCAAAATGTTTGTGGTAGAGCACATAACGTCCACCTTACCATCCTAGAAGCAACGACCATACAGAGCGTTTTGTGGATACCTTTAAAAGGGCTCAAAAATAAAAAAATAAAAAAAAAAAACAAAAAAAAACAAACTGTGGGTTCACAGATGTAGCATTACAACAATTTTTACAGGTGTTATACTGTACTTATGGATGATAATGGGTATGTCCAAATTCCTATAAATACAGTGGTATATACTGTATGTTGTCTTTCACTTGGGATTCACCTTGATTCACTTCTAGCTCACCACTAGCAGTTGATTACTTACTACATGGCGCTGGCGAATCTTGTACGTTGTTTCTGTTATAAATATTATCGTTCCATTTCCAACCTTTGTTTTGGTTATTCTTATTCGGTAACCATTTCCTAGGTTACAACAAGCATACTGGCCTTGTTCAGATTGTTGATCCTGCCAGATCATGCACTCTCTCCCAGAAAATCCAACAAATGTCTGCTCAGTTACAATATAAACCATATGTGGGCTCTGTGGGTGTTGAACAAACACAAATGTGCCTGAACAGGCATCTGCAACAGGGATTGGTTAGCCACTCTAGTAGTGGATGTGCATAATAGAGATATTTGTATACTTTTAACCCTATCAGTATCTTCAAGTAAATAAGCCACAGGGGCAACATTAAATTCTTAGCAGATGAAAAATAGTTTTGTTGACAATAAAAACAAAAAATGTTCTTGTACGCAATCTTACATCTTCATGGCTCACCTGTTTGAAAAAATATATATATATATACAAAAGCTATGAAAATGAACAAATACTTACAAGTGGGCCTTCAAAATACATAAGCTTTCTGCGGTCCAGGGTAAACCAGCGTTTCCGGAAAGGCTCATCTCTGGGACCTTTCTTACTAAGCCAACCTTCTTTGATAAAGTTCTTGGTCAAATCTTCACATAACTAGAATATAAGAAAAAGAAAAGTTAAATTCTCTTATCAACAAGGAAAACTTTCAAGAGGCATTTCAAAACAACCTTAATTAAACAAGAAATATCATACAATATTTTAGCAAATTTCTTTTTTTTTTTATAGTTATGTTCAGTCTGTACAAGGCCCAAGAACCACTCAAGGTAAAGGGTTACAGAGTAAGAGGCACAGTTTATGGGGATATGTAGGGAAGATAACAGTTGACCCAAGATTGAACAGGTTAAGATTGTAGTGATTGGGGATAGTCCCATGAGGATGCTTCCATCATTACTACAATCTTGACCTGTCAAGTCTACGGTCAACCAGTTAAGACAGTAGTGATCGGGGAAGCATCCACTTGGGAGATTCTCATCCCCAAGCCAATCACTACAATCTTAATTTTTTCACGCCTAGGGTCAACTGCTATCTTCTCACATATCCCCATAAACTGTGCCGCTTACTCTGTACACTTGAGCGGCTCTTGGGCCTTGTACATCATTGTAAAAAAAAAAAAAAATCTTTTAATTTTTTAAAAAATCAATTTCACCTCAAGTAAGGCAGTAAAGCCACTGAGACACAAGGGGTTACTGAGTGTGGAAGAGTTAGAAATATTACTAAGGAGCAAGAACAAAAGGAGAGTAATCAGGAAGATAGTAGATAGTAATTGATATTGCATTTAAATTTTTGCAGATTAAAGTTGGCTGGAAATTGCTCCATTAGACAATCATAGAATGTTATGTAATTTCATTAATGTTTCAGCCGTAAATGATACTCATTATTATTTACTATGTAAACAATTGGATTGTATTTGTTGGCAGTGAGGTTCTTTTGAAGCACTTTGCTATTATTCTCTGATTATATTCAAAATAGTCAAACAAATGAATGCACAAATATTCAGAATGGATTATTTGTATCCATAAGACTACCCACAAAATTGAGACTATTTACACTATTTGAACTATTTGTCTTCATCGTTGTTGCCATATTCACAACGTTTCAGCCGTTGTATGCTCTGCATCTCAGTATCACTTAGTTGCCTTTAACTCAATTCTCCAAGTTTTTGTTCACTTCTGCTGTAGCCAGGTATTGAACTCACAACTCTTTCGCTCAAGTCACTGGATTACTTCACCCAACATGTGTTCTTGAGAATAAAGGAGTTGAGTTAAAGGGAAATAACCAATACTGATATCTCCAGAAGAGGCATGGCATGTGGAACTAGAACGTGAACGAAATAAAGGTTTGGGTTCAATATTCCAATCACCTGAAGAAGGCTGGAGTGTAGAACGGTCAGAACATGAACATGACAAGAAAGGATGAGGACAACTGTGTGAACAATGTAAATCGTGTAAATAATTAAAATACCTCATCTCAGAAATATAAACAGAAAATTAAGACTACCCACAATAATAAAAGTTACTACTTCTCTAATGTGAATCCATGTGAATAGAAAAATGGTAAAAAAAATAAAAAAAAAAAAATGAATTAATCTATAAAAAAAGAAATCACTTCATAAAACATTAAAGGTACAAGACTCAACATCAAAGCATGTTCTTTACTTCATGAAATTTGCCTTAGGCAACTAAAAACATTAAAATTACAAACTTACAAGAATATTTTCCAATAATAAATAACACTACACCAACATGGTTTGGATTAATTTCCTCATCTTTATTGTTTTGTTTTTCACAATATTTTGGTTATGTACTTGTCCGGTTTACATTGTGGAAAAAATGCCAACAATGAGGAAATTAGTCCAAACTAACTATGTCATAATGTTAAAATTAATGATTTCCATACCTGAAACATTCATTGACTGAACAGTTAGTGTTATTGTTGGTTGAAATTTATAAAAACTATTTATTAAAACAGTTTTTATTTTTCATGAAATTAGACTTATCAAGTCCACTAATTGTTAGAGCTTTAATAGTGACGACTTTTATTTTAATCGTTTCACCTGAAACAAAGCCACTAGTATTCAGGGGGTTACAGGGTGTAAAAGTGAAAGAGAAGATGGCAATTGAATTTGTATTTAAATTTTTGAAGATTGTGGTTATCAGAGAAGCAAGGAAATGGAAAAGAGTTCCACAGATAGGAAATGCAAAAAAAAAAAAAATAAAAAAAATATAAAGAAACTGTTTCAGTGGAAGTGGTGGGTGCATTCAGTTATTTCAACAGTAAAAGGGTTTGATTTGTTTTCTACAGCTTATCAACCCTTTGCAGGTTATTTAAAGTCAGAAAATATTTTTAGATTGCAAGAATTTTTTTTTATTACAATTCTAATTGTTTTTTTAAAACAAAACACTGCCAAGGTTTGGAGGTAGTTAAAATAATATTGGTGACAATGGAAAAACCATCCTTTTGACACAGTTTTTTTTTTTGGGAGTTTGCCTCATTTTTAATGATTGATCTGTGTAAATGTGGACTGAACAATATCAAGACATACAGATTAGTGTTTATCTCTAAGATTATTGGATGACATTTTTTTTATCTCTTTTAGATAATCTTTTGTACTGAATCAAGTTCAAAACTGACAATAGGTGATAATATATAATTGAACCCATTCTACTTCAAAATATCTTAACGATATTTCAGTTACTCACCTTGTGTGTAATGTTGTAAATGGTGTCCAAATAATGATTAGATAACAAAAATGAAGGTTCAAATTCCAGAAAAATGGTTATTCAATTCTAATAACAATATATATATATATATATATAGCCATTATTGAACATAACAAATTGAGTTATTTCTAGTTCTTAATTTACAAAGGGAGCAAACATTGGAACGATAAATTGGTAAATCCAATAAAAATTTAAAAATGAGTTCATTGTTTTTTTTTGTTTTTTTTTTAGTAACATATCAACCTTAATGCCAAAATTTAAATATTTTGTATAAATTTTTTTTACTTTTTATGGAGATAATAATGGTTTTACTAACTAACCCATATCTGAAGGGAGAAGAGGTGGCTTCATACCTTTCCCAAGATTATTTGTGCATAAGTGAATATGACGAACCCAACTGGAATTGAAATTCAGTTCTCCGATTAAAAAATTCTGAGCCGTTACTCATTCCACCACCCATACATCTAAGCTTACAGTGCCTGGTATTCCCAAATGGTCACCCATCTAGCTACTAACCAGGTTCAATGTTGCTTAACTTTGTATACTACATTCTTATATATTATACATATTGAATGAATCAACAAAAAGCTGTAAAGACATACTTGTTCTTTAAGATAATTTGGTTGACACAGAAATTAGAGTTGTTGATATCTTGGAAATGATTTATACTTTGCCAATATTTTTTGTTCAATTTCTTTTTTTTTATCATCTGAATTTTTGAGATGAGAAACTATTGTTTAAACTAGTGTCTTCATCTTGGTTGTTATAATCAGATTTTTATTCTAGTGAAGTGCTTCCCTAAAATCAAGATTTTCATGAGCACTTTAACCAGTTCAAAAATAAGAAATTTAATTTTCATTAAGAACTTTATCCAAATTAACATCTCAAGAAATGAATTCATCGATTTGTTTTTTATGGTTTAACACTTTCCAAGTTATTTAAAGCCAGAATATATTTTCAGATTGTAAGATATATAAATTTTTTTTTTTTTTTTTTTAGGAGATAATGATTTAACGATACAAAGCTTACCAATTAACTTATAGGTTGGGGAAGAAGAGGTGGATTCATATCTGATCAGAATTTGATTAACAAAGAAGAAATTATGATGTAGATATAAAAGGGGATGAATACTATATTACAATCAATACATAAACTGATACCTCACTTTGTGGCCACTATAGTTTCTCTACATATATATTCCAGAGAATTTAAACAAATCTAAAAGACATGCCTTTCTAGCTAATCAGTATTCCATTGACTGATTTGTTTTTTAAGGTTTTTGCAGATTATTTAAAGCTAGAAAATATTTTTAGATTGTGAGAATGTTTTTTTTAGGAGATGATAATGATTTAATGATACATGTCTTACTAATTAACCTATAGCTGGAGGGGAGAAGAGGTGGTATTTGTGCATGTGAATATAACAAACCCGGCTGGAATTGGAACTTGGCTCTCTGATTAACAATTCCAAGCCATTAATCATTACACCACCTGCAACTCCAAGCATTGATATTTCCAAGCTAAAGAAATGAAGCCATCAGATGATGTCTTCTAAACACCTAAGTGGATTCTTGTTTTGCTCTTTCAAATTTGTTTATCTTTCAATAAAGATATTCATCATAATAGTGTATTTATTTAAGAAATTACAAAATAGAATTGTGTAAAATTCTCTGGAGAAAAAAAAAAAAAAAAATCACTCACATCAGAGACATGTTTGTCAGGAAAAGCAATTTTCCGCCACTCCAATTTCAAAGCTCGAATTGATAAAAACCAGTCAACAATTTCCTAGAAGAAGAAGAAGAAGAAAAAAAAAGAGAAATTATTCAAACTTTATCAAATTCTAAAAGCAACAATAGAAAAGAGTCTATTTCTTCTTTTTTTTTTTTTTTTTTAAAATCATTTCACCCAAAGCAATGCAGTATGCAGGGGGTTACAGATTGACATTGCATTTAAATTTTTGAAAATTGTAGTTTTCAGGGAATCAGTTAAACAGAAGAGAGTTCCACAGATGGGAAGTGTGAGAAAAGAAACTGTTGGAGTAGAAATGGCTGTTGCATTTGACTATTTCAACAGTAAGAGGGTGGGACCTAGTTGCACACTTAAATTTATGTAGTCAGGGGGCACCAGGAAAAAAAGCTTGTCAGAGCAGTTGCAATGAAAATATTTGTAGAAAAGACCAAGGGAAGTCACATCATGTCTGTGAGAAAGTGACTGAAGTCGAGATATCAAGTCAGGATCAATTACATTGCAGATCCTTCTTTGGATTTTGTCAAGAACCTCAAGATGAATAGCACAAGCACCAGACTAGATACGGCAATAGTATCTGATGCACGGCTGAATGGTAGATTTGTAAATGTGCAAGATGGATCTATATTAAAAGGGTCATTTCATTAGTAAAGCAAATATTTTCAACAAAATGAAGCTTAATCCTTAAAAAAGGTTGTAAATATGTTCATATATGAACCAATATTTTTGTTGCTAGCAGCTACTGAAAATTAAATTTTCATATTGTCCAATAAGAATATTTTTTATTATTATCTTATTATAATTCTGTTTATCCTTCCCTTATTTAGCACGACCATTACACCCAGCCAATACCTCATAAATAATGAACTATTTCATTTTGATCATGTGTAAAGATAGAAAATACATATCAAAGACACTACTTGGTTTCAGTGAGAAAATGAATGTAATGGAAGATAGACGTATTTAATATCTACTTCACTGAAAGGGAAAAAATTGCCAATTTCAAACCTTTTCATTTGTATCCCCTTACTTCTTTAAATAGTGACAAGTATTCATATACTGTTATTACTGATTGTTATCGTAAGATTTTGTCAATGTTGGTAAGCACAAATATTGCAATGATGCAATAGGGGAATTTCTAAGGATATTTTGTCATAAAACTTATTCAAGAAGAATTAAGACCAGAATTTCTCCAAGACATAATGAAGTAGGAAAAACTTTTGGATATGTCAATTTAGGGTTTTACTACATGACAACATCTGCCATCTTAGTACTCTGATGCAGCAAAAAGTCACAGAGCTGGGTTGGGAAGTTCTTCTGCATTCAGTATTTTCACAAGGACTGTTACCTTTGAACAATAAATTGTTTTATTCATTGCTACATAATATTAGCCTGGTAAATGGTTCCAACAGTTTCAAGATACTGAAGAATTCATCAAATTAAAATAATTCCTTCATTATGGTAGACTTAATTTATCTGAAAAGGTGCTTAAGATCAGAGAAAATACTCTGATAAATTAATAATGATGCTATGAATAAAAAAAAAATCTCACCCCAAGCAAGGCAATAAAGCCGTTAAAATGCAAGTAGGTAATGTGGGTAAAAGAATATGAGGAAAAAAAATAATAAACATTAAATAGAGAGAACGTTAAAAGGACAGAAATTAAAGTGACAGAAGATAATTGACATTATATTTAAATGTTTGAACATCTAAGTTGACCAGAAAGCAAGAAGCTGAAAGAGTTCCAGAAGTGAAAGCGAGAGAGAAGAAACTGTCAGCATAGAACTTTTACAAAAATGTAATTCTATCAAGTCCGTTATATTAAGAGATCATATTTTGATTTCAATCAAATTCATATAAAACAATCTTTGATTGAATCAAAATTTGAAACGAACCAAATTCATATTTGGATTAAAAATGTGAGAGGGAAAAAAAAAAAAAAAACTTGGTAATTACATTGTAATTACGTACCTTAGAATCATGATGGTAGACATACAAACATCGGGTTGAGCCTTCATCACTGTAGGTAATCTGAAGGCCATTCTGCTGTTCAGTTTTCACAGGTACAAACACAGCATTCAAACTATCAAGACTAATTTCAGCTTTTGGTTTTGAAGCCTGTACATAAAAAGAAATACTTTAGAAACTTGTACTCTACAATCAATTGAAATCTATCTCTTTGGCATTACATGACTAAAAAGATTTTTCATAAATGGAAATAAATAATACCATTTCAATGTTATATGACATAAACATTAAAATATATACATTTTATATTTAAAAAATTCAGTTTATTTTTCTATTCAAGACCAATATCTTAAAACCTGTGCATTTAAGGTCTACAAGGAGTTATCTGTGTAACTCTCCCCTAACAATGGGTGGTCCAATAATTTGGACTGATTTTAAATGTGAATTAAGTTTAAGCATCTAATGATTTTTTTAAGTCTTTGCCAATTTCAACCATGGAACAATTAACTATCAAACAACGTGTTAGAGTTATCAAAGCCTATTATGAAAATGGACATTCAAACAGAAATTCCCAGGTCGCATCATCTCTTGAAGCAGCGAAATCAATTGGCTGGCATGATCGTGCAACTTGACTTGGGGGTCATCTCAAAAGTATGGTCTATGTCAACAAGCCAACAACAATTCAACAGCTGAAAAAGGAGATAATAAGCCATATTGGTGAGATCGAGGAGCAACTATGTAGAGACGTTATCAAAAATTTTGACCATCGAGTGGAGGTGTGTCGCCAAAGCCTTGGCAGACATTTGGGTGATATTATTTTCACACATAATTGCCATGACTTAAATAACATGATCCAATAGAGAAATAAATTTTCACCAATAACACTGATTTATCTACTGCTGACTTTGATCCATCTTAACAAAACTCCCTTTGATTACTTGTCAAAGGATTATTCATTTGTATTTTTTAATGTAGTTTGGATATTAAATGAATTATGTAATAAGGTTTCTTTTCAGTTTATCATGGAATCATGATGGATTAAATTCAAATTGTAAGATGTCTTTTAATTAATAACTTCTATAAAAGAAATGAGGAAATGTGAGAAAGGTCTTTACTTTCATTTTTTTTTTTTTAACTAGCACAAATAATAATAATTTACAAAACATTTTAGCTTTTTTTTTCTTTTAAATCATAATCAGCCAATGCAAGACAGTAAAGCCACAAGGGGTTACTGAGTGTGAAAGTATAAGAGAAACATTATCAAGGAGCAAGAACAATAGAAGAGTAATAAAGAGGACAGCAGATAACAATTGACATTGTATTTAGATTTTTGAAGATCAAAAATGGTGGAAAGTCTAGAGCCACAAGCAAGAAGTGTGAGAAAAGAAACTGTTAGCATAGAACTTATATCTAACCAATTCAACTAATCCACCAATCTAGTACTTTACTTAAATTCATGAAGTCTACATAGCATTACCAAAGAGATTTTATTGATTTAGCAGAAGTGAATTTAGATCAAAATAAATTAAACTTTTATTCCATTCCTAAAATAACATGTCAGCTGATTTTTGTTATTTTTTTTGTTTGTTTTCCTTTTTGGTATCAGTGGTGCAGGCTAGGTTTTGAGTGCTCGAGGCAATTTAAACTTTTGTGTCTATTTCTTAGACATGAACTGTTATAAATTTTAGTTTCATAATTATTTTCTCAACCTAATTAAAATTTTACTGCCCCTAAAATGTTAGCAGTCTGGGCAATTGCCCCTCTGCCCCCCCCCCCCCAAAACACTATACCACTGCCTGGTATAATAATTTGGTTAAGAGAGTTGCCAAAAGGCAGCTATACCAGAATACCATTGAAGAGTGTCATTTTAAGGATGAGTGGAAGCTCGAAGTTTGGTTTTATCAAAATATATGAGCATAAAATGATATCTATATATGTCAAGTTTTGTAATAATCGTAAATAATTGTAAAATATTCAAATTTGCAAGAGCAGGAAAGGAAGAAATTTTGGAAATGGTCAAATACATTAGGTAAAATTTGAATAAAAGCTTCTCAGCTCAATTGAAAAATTTTAAAACATAAATATCTGTTGATATTTCTAAGATGAAGTATTGTAACTATTTACATCATTTACATTATTCAGATTGTTGTCCTCATCTTTATTGTCATATTCATGACGCTTTGGCTGTTATACATTCTGGCCTTCTTCAGGTGATATACATTGGAATTTCAAACCAAATCTTTTATTTCGTCCACCAGAGTAAATCATTCTAGTTCCACATGCCATGCCTTTTCTGGATATCTCAGTTTCAGTTATTTCCTTTTAGTAACTTGCCTCTTCAAGTTTTTGTTCACCTCTGCTGTGGGCAGGAATTAAACTCATGTTGAGAATATGACAATAAGGATGAGGACATCAGTCCAAACAATGTAAAAAATGCAAATATATAAATATAGTGCAATGAATAAAATGCACTTTTAGCAACAAAGATCAATGCGACAATTGGTAAAGACATTTCTTACAATGCTGTACATTTTAGACATTAACAATCAGAGAAATCACAGTTTGCCATCAAATTTATACTATATTTCAACACCAACGAAATATTTTTCATGGTAATAAAAATATGTAAAATAACAAAAAATGATAAAAGCATCTAAGAGTAGAATGTAAATAGTCTAATACATTAGATATGTATTCAAATCCTGCCACTGTTATCTGAAAGCAAATGACAAATCTGTACAAGTCATTTATGTTAACAATTAGATATTCCTGACTGCTGTGAAGATAAACTGCTTTAATACTTCCGATGGCAGTAACAATAAGCAAACACAAAAAACAACAATGTTAGTGTCATTTAATAAGCAACCAATTATTCAAATGAAAGTATTTCTTTATTTAATAACGATTCCACCATTTATCAAATCAGAACCAAGTGTGATCATCATGCACATTGCTTTATTTTTATAAACACAAAGAGGCATGCAGAAGTTTATGGTATCATGACCTGGTATTAAATGAAACAAGATAAATTTTAAATTTTATTTTATTTCATAGTCTTTTGACCCTAGTTTGCCCATAGCTGGAGTGAAGTGCACTTTTTGTTGAAAAATATCACCCTAACAAAACTGTTGCAAGCTGTGTCATAAAAATATGTTTAATGCCTCAAGTTCTAGTGGGCACAAAAGAGACAAAGAGGGAAATAAGCCCAGAAGAAGTAATTATGGATGGGGATTCCCAGTCCAAACAATAAAACTTCTTCTCCCTTATCCCACATTGCTGTCTTACACCAACAAGAGGCTTCAATAATAGTGAAATTAAATATTCATTTATTCTATTTGTCATTTATATTTATTTCTTATTGTTTCCTGTATGTAAAACTATAGTTATTCTGTATAAAATGTATTTTTTGTTAATATTTTTGTGTGGAACAGATCAATTGGATTTACATTATTTTTTATATGAAAATTACATTGATTTTCATACCTTTCGTATGACTTTCTGGAATGGATTATAGTGAATAAGAGAGGCTACACTGTATATATTTTTTTAAATTAAAAATAAAATTTTTTTTATTTATTTTATTAAAAAAAAGTATAAAAATATACAATAAAAATACTTTGAAAAATTAAATAAAAAGTAAAATGTAAAGTTTTTTTAAATTTAAAAAGAAATTAACCCCTGCCCTGGCATAGATGTGTAATTGCGTATATACATTTTTACCAAAAATGTAACTCGATTCATTTTATGCCCTTTTGAGCTTGAAACAAGTTCAATTGTCAACTCATATGTCTGGTAGAGGTTTTAGTCAGTGTTTGGGTACTTCAAGGTTAGATTTATTTTGTTTCATAACATATCAACCTCAAAGATTTTTAGTATATGTTCATATGAATAGAATATGTATTCTTTGTAAGAAATCAGTTTGTAGATCAAGTTTCATTGACGTATTTTTGTAAAGAGGGTTTTTGTTGAGAGTCAAATGTATTGCTGGTAACATTTTTTTTTTTCTTTCCAAAAATATATTGCTGAAAAAAAATCTATACTTTCATAGTGTTTTGACCCCTGTTTGCCCATAGATGAGACCCTAACAGGTGCTACCACCCCAGGTCAGGGTGGACCTGCAAACAATAGCAATTAAGATATATTTCAATGCTTCTTAAAATCTCCCAATCAGAGGGCTTGCTTCCAGATGTAATTTATCGTCATACCCAGGGCATTCAGGTAATTCAAGGTTTCTTAGTTACTATATTAAAAACAAATGAAAAAAAATTTGTCTGAAAATGAAATGTTTTTCCCAAAATAATTGGCAGGAAAAAGGGTTAAAGCTGAACTTCAGAATATGTATGAAAATCTCAAATGCTTTTTGTTTTTTTTTGTCCCAAATACAAATATTGTCTCGAATAGTCATGTTCATGGGAACATTCCACAGATAAAATGAGCATGCCAAGTAAACATTCTTCCACAGAGAATCTTTATATAAATTTAATAATCATAGAACAAAATAATAGTACTGCAGAGAAAATGATTTGAAAAATAAGCATGCTGTATAAAATAAGCACCATGCAAAGGGGAAAGAAATTTAAGGAAATAATTTTCACTGACAATTATATTTGGTACACAAAGGGGAGCAAGATTTAAGCTAGAATGAAACATGAACCCCTTTTATCGTCTTTATTTTTACAAATTCCAAAACATAGAAAATTAAAATAAATGTCATTTAACAATGGCTGCAGTGAAATGCTGAAAAAAAAAAAAAAAAAAAAAAAAAAAAAAAAATTATGAAGCTGGCAGTGCAAGGAAATTATTAAACAACTGACAAAAGAACATTTTCACATGTAGAACACATTGGACAAAACATACCAACAGGTCGACAATAGTAGCAAGAATTATACAAACAAAGACAAGTAAAATCTAATATGAAAAGAGAGAAATATTTACCATTTAAGAAAGAAAGAAAAAAAAGTTTAATTATTAAATCCTAAGGATTTAATGCCAAGGATTCATATGTTATGAAAAGAATAATTGCTTGAAAATAACATTCGTGCTCACAAAAAAACAGTATGCCAAAAAGACAGTTATTCCCTTGACACTGCTATTATTATATACACTATTGACTCCCTCAGCAATGTTTATTTTTTTTAAATGCAACAAAGATTTTAATAAAACCCAGACACATGAAAGTTGATTTATATACATCTTGGGAATTGACAACAAAGATATTAAACAGTATTTATAAATTAGATTTATTATTTATCATTTGGTAATGTTTTTGATGTGTGTTTATAGTTGGTAATATTGTTATTATTAGGCTCTCAAAGTACTAATTTTGATTTTACTAATGCCATCCTAACTAAAAAAAAAAAAAAATTCTTTAAGGAGAAAGTACTTATAATTTAGAGGGGTGTTGCATTTTGTTTATCAGTCACTGCTTATAGGAGACAATTAGTGGTGATAACAGATTAGAGCTATAGAAAAGCACATCACAATCAATCCTCTTATCAGATGATTTTCATTCTAACATTTCGCTTGTCTGTGGTATGTAAATGTAATTCCATATGTTTTTTTTTTCCATTGATATCGTTTTGTCTTTTATGAAAAACACCACAAAAAATGTTTTTACGCTTCCACTTTTCTACAGGTAATTTCAATAATTATTGAATTTTATCTTTATTCCAAGGAATTTTTTTTTTTACTAGAAGATTTACTCTACATTTTTTGTCTTTAAATAAGTTCACCTAAAGCAAGGTAATAAAGTCACTTGAATGCAAGGAGTTACTGGGAGTGAAAGACAGATGATGATTGATGTTGCATTTGAAATGCCAACGACTTTGGAGATGTTTCTGTCATATGTGCAGATTACATCCTGCAAAAAGTTCAATTGTTTTTTTTTGTCTTTATCAGTAGTTATCATCTCATTATTAACTCTTAACAGGCCCAAAAGACAAAAAAATAAACCAACAAACTTCTGTCAAAGAAACAGAACTGAAACAACCAAGATGTGTCTTCCTCACACAGTGGGGAAGTGACATTAAAAGAATTCACCATCTGTACAGAGGTTTTACATTGTCAACAATGATAAAACAGCCCTAAATACATAGATAATGTTTATTGTTTGGCAAAGATAATAATTGCTTAAATACATATATCATAGTTTAAGTTACTCAAAATAGAAAAGGGCCTTCAATTGTGAGTACTGTCTCCTACATTAAAACCACTTTTATTTCAATACAGCCTTTAAAGGCTTTTACAACATGCCCAAAAGTATTGTCCCCATAAAAGAAGCAACCAGGACAGACCCAATCCTCGCTACACCAGTGTTTTCATAAACATAGTTGTTAAAAAGACATTTAAACTTTTGATGAAATAAACAAATTTACCCATAATAGAAAAGGAAATATTGTTAGATGTAACAGTAAAATCATTTGAGCAGGATATTGCTGAAATGAAAGAAATTATCAAATCAGTGCAACCCACTTCTCTACTGAAAATATTTGTACACAGATTCCTTCAATTGCAGTTAGATTAAATTATAATTAGACACTTAAATTCTTCAACTGAATATGATATCTTAAATTGTATGTAGATTAATTTCATTAAAAAAAAAAAAAAAAAAAAAAAAAAAGAACTTAGGTTGAGTAATACTGAGTTGCTACGGAATGTACTAATTAATTATTTACTTGACCAATCCATTCTACTAACTTCTGCAGGAATGGAAAAATAAAAAAGTAACAAAGAGGAAATCAAAAAACCTGTTTTCTACTGATAATAAACTTAAAGAAGGCTATAGAATGGGTAAGCCAAAACCCTGTGCTGGAACAATATAATACAAAGAATGTGTTCATGTGTTTAAATAACTCTTAGAATGATACTGAAACTTTGCAAACTTATAGACAGTATCTTCTATGCAGATAATATACCCGAAGAAGGCTATAGAATGGAACAATCAAAATATACATACACACAAAAAAGAGTTCAATAGTCTGAATGACTGTTGGAGCCAAAATGTCATGTTGAATAGCATAAGATAGAAATATTAAATGCCATATAATTGAATAATCAGTTCTTATGATAGCATCGGATTCATCCCCAGATTATGTCCAATTATGAGTATATGGGCTAAATATTTCAACCAGTCACTGACAGTTGCAAAAATAATTACTGTATATTTCTGTATATAAGACAGCCTTTAAATACCAAAAATGACCCTTAAAAATTGGGGGTCATTTTATACTACAATTCTAAAAAAAAAAAAAAACTTAAATTCTGGGTAATGTTTGTCAGTAGGCTAAACTTGGCCTTGGTGTGATAATCAATGTATATGAAAAGATTCACATTATTAAATAAACTGATAATAAAAGTAATAAAACCATTTCTATGTTATATATTACTGGCATAACTTCATAATAAAATGCCTATTCAAAGAATAATTCCATATCAATGAAATCAGCTACAGTGTAACATAATATCATAGCACTATTTACATTGTTTGGACTGTTATCCTCATCTTCATTGCCATAGTCACAACGTATCAGCTATTGTACATTCCAGCCTTCTTCAGGAGATTGGAATTTCAAACTGAACCCTATATTTTGTCAAACAGGGTAGTGTTCTAGTTCCTCAAGAACACATGGCCTAGTGGATAAAAGTGTTTGTTGAATCCAGTGACTTGACCCAAAGAGCTGCTAGTTCAATACCTTGCTACTGCAGAGGTGAACAAAAAACTTGCATAGTTGAATTAAAGGGAAATAACTGATACTGAAACTTCTGGAAGAGGTATGGCATGTGGAACTAGAACAATCTACCCTGGTGGACAAAGTAAAAAGTTCAGTTTGGAATTCCAATCACCTGAAGAATGCTAGAGCATACAACAACTGAAAGTCATGAATATGGCAATGAAAATGAGGTCAACAGTCCAAACAATTTAAATAATGCAAATAATTATAATACCTCACCTAAGTAATATAGACAGATATAACATCATAGTTTATGCAAACTTCATAATATATTCAGAATGCACTAAACACAAAGTGCTGACAATGTGTATATACTTATATGCATATTCAGAATTTAATATTTTCTTATTATATACAAAATAATATCTTTCTAATATCGTAGGTTTTCAAGTGAATCTAACCTACCACTCATCAGAAAGTGCTAATGTTTTATTAAATTCCTTTGTAATAGGGAAACATCTGCAATCCTGTATCTGTGGTATACATTATTTGTAAATTCAAAGCATGAAAACAAGATTTGTATTGTTAACCTCTTGAGACTCAATTTAAAAGCCATAAAAAGGTTTTCCAAAGTACATATTGGACTAAAAAGAAATTTTGATAATGAAAGACTTTAATAATTTTCCTAGTAACATGAGAGTACACATTTCATCTCTGTGTAAACTTTTACACACGTGCATGTAAAAATTGCATATTGGTTAAAAATCATCAACAATTCTAATAGAAAAAAAAAATTAAGTTTATGAAACAACTGTATCTAATATACACATTATTTAAAGCAGTAAGTACACAACTCAATAATGAAAAAAAAAAAAAAAAAAAAAAGATTATTTTTATAAATTTTTATTTTTAATATTTATTTTTTTTTTAATATGATCAACTTGATCCAACTGTGAATATTAATCATATAAATCAACAGTCATCTAATGTTAGACTTATTGATCCACACTCGTAATTTGAATCTTTTATAAAATTTACAGAAATCAAATATCAAAGTTTGTTCATTTTCTCCTGAAGTTAAATAATTCCTTAAAACCAAATTTAAAAGAAAAAAAAAAAAAAAAAAAATATGAAATATTTTCTGACGTAGAAAGAATTTTGATTTCAGAATTATTTCTTAAATGATTTATTTTAAAAGGTATAACTATATAAGTAATTCTAAAAAGCAAGTAATTAAATATTTAATGTTCCAAGCATCATCACAATGTGTTCTTTAGGTACCAATAAATCCAGATATTTAGCAAAAGAATTTATAACAAGATTCTATATTCTACTAAAGCAGTAGTTCTCAACCATTTTTACCCAATGCACCCTTTTCACCATATGTCATTACCACACCGTTCCAAGATTGTCCGATCTGAAAAGGTTCATGCCAAATAATATGCATATATTATTGAAGACCTTTATTCTTTTCCATATTGGCACATATGGATTATTCTTATAGAGGAGTTTTACAAATTTAATAGCAATAGAGAATGATGATAAATTCATAAATTTGAATAAAAGTTCAGTAATTTGTTATTAACCTTTAACAAACTGAAAGTGATTTTGCTTGCAAAGTAAAATTTTTATCCTGCCACTGTAAATGACACAGATGAATGAATGATAGCATGTTTGAATTTTGCAATTGTGTTGTCATATCCTGCTATGGCAACAGAAAATGACCATGACTGAAATTAAGTAGTACAGTAGAAGAACCTTGAAAAGCAATGTAGTGGAAAGGAAAGTAGTGAATAATTCAGTGTTAAAGGTTAAATAAATAAACTGAAGCTTACTTCAATAAAGAAAACGTTCAACAGAATGCCAGGGTATTGGAATTCAATAAACAAAAAGTTGAATAAAAAGGTCTGGGTATTTACACCGATTTTTTATTTCACTGCCCATGAGAAACTTGTGAAAAAATAAAAGATTTTTCCACCCCCATCACTTGAAAGCCCGGGATCCCCCTCCCGGTTGAGAACCCCTGTACTAAAGGATGAATCAAAGAAAAAAAAAAGATAAAGTCATTTAACATGCAAAATTCTATTAATTCTATAACTATTGTATCATATGTACATCGTTGACATGCTTTGAAGAATGAGAATTTGTATCTATTAAGAAATAAAATTTGAAGGAAAAAGGAAGAAGTTATACCAATTATTGGTGTAATGTAAAAAAGAATCTCAATAGCAAAGGAGATTGAGCATGCATACTCACACTGTCCTTGTTGTAGTAAGTCAACGTGTTCTCATGCCTCGATAATACAAATCTTCGGGGTTTATACTTTTGATTTTCTTTGCCTCTTTTCATTAACACCCCTTCTTTTAGATCTTTGATATATTCATTCTGTTTATTAGGATCTTGGAAATCTAATCTCTTGTATTTCGCATAAATCCACTCCATCTTTAATACCCTGAAAATAAGTACATAGAAAGTGATCACACGTGAAATTTGAATGAAAACGCACTAAAATACCGACATGTGTCCAATTTTTAAGCAGTACTCATTGTTAGTAAATCTGTTATGTTATTGTAGAAAGATGGTTAAGTGTAATTGGCAATAATGCATTTTATTGGTTAGGAAGAAATCCCAGCATGCATCTGTAAGGATTTGTTTATAAATAAGGGGAGGGAGATGTTTTTGCAGTCATTCCTAACAGGAATATTTAAAAAAATAAAATGTTTTCTGTAGTCTTAAAAAAAAAAAAATGAAATGGATTTGATATTTTTTTAGATAAATTATCATAAGAGTGGCAAAAAAGCTTGACTCACATCCCAAAATCAGCATTTCAATGAGCAAACATAATTATTTTTGGAAAGGTAAAAAAAAAGAAAAAAAAAAAGAAAGAAATCTGAGAAACCTATGCTGCATAAAGTGAATATATAAAATAGCATTTAGGTTTCATGCATTTAAAATAGCATTTAGGTTATCCTTCTTGGTTAGGTTTAAGATTTTTTAGCATCTCTTCATACTAATTTTAAATCCAGTCTTCCTACGCATATTTAAAATTTTGGGGGCTCCTGTAATAATAACGGATAAGCAAGTATTCCCATCTGGAGGAAATGTTAGATGATTGTAAATTAACAAAAGTACAATTCTTCTGGGATTCTTCAATATAGACTATAAAGTCAGTAAATTCAGTCACAGAAGCTTCCATCTGACTATATAGTTTCTGATCTTCCTTGTTTAAATACACTAATATTATGATTAGTGCTATTGGATGAAGCATTGTCAATTTAATTATTTTTTTTTTTAATACTTGTAATGCTTTTATCCACTAGGTAATAGGACACATAGCCCAGTGGATAAAAGCATTGGTTAAATCCAGTGACATGACCTAAAGAGTTGTGAGTTCAATATCTGGCTACTGCAGTGATGAACAAAAATTTGGAGAGCTGAGTTAAAGGGAGATATCTGAGAAGTCCAGAAGAGGTATAGTATGTGGAACTAGAACAATCTACATCGGTGGATGAAATAAGGGTTCAATCCAAAATTCCAATCACCTGAAGAAGGACAAAGTGTACAACAGCCAAAATATCATGAATATGGCAACAAAGCCAAGGACAACAGTCCAAATAGTTAAATACCTATACATAAAAAGTAATAAAAATAGGTATTCTCAAGCCAATTACAATGAAAAATGATAAGAAAAATCTAAAATTATTTAGATTAGTATCATCTTTTAAATTATTGCCAAATAACCGATTCTACAATGAGATTCAAAATTTAATAGAGAATAAACAGGTTAAGCAAAAGACAATAAAAGATCTTCCATTAAATCTTTTCTGGTATACTTAAAAAGCTAAGCAAAGTATTAAGAAACAGGAAAATTTTGTTAAAAACAAAGACAAGAGTACTGTACTGTACTGTTATGTAATATCAGTCCTCATATGAGGCAGTGAATGCTGGACAATCTCTTCAAAGATGAAGAAAAGAGTTGAAGCAACAGAAACAAAGAAAAGAGTACTGAACTGTTATGTAATATCAGTCCTCCTAAAAGGCAGTGAATGCTGGACAATCTCCTCACAGATGAAGAAACTTGAAGTAACAGAAATGTGGTTCTACAGAAAGATGCTGAGAATATCATGGACCGAACAACAAAGTTTTAGAGACAATGGAAATAAAAAAGGACCTTATACTTAACATAAGAAAACTGGATGGATCGACACATGGATTGCACCTTATTTATATAGAAGAAACAAACTTTTTGCAGGGATTAATTTTAATGATCAACTTCTTCAAATTACCAAAAATCCTTCTCAGACAAGGAGGAAATTCCATCAAAATGTAGTCAGATGTGTAGTCATGCCAACATAACAAATTTAGTACAAAGAAGTCCTATAGGACAAAACGCATCACAACAAAAATTTTTCCACTAATATGTGTGTGTGATGGACTCTCCTGTCAAGTTCGATGTATGAGGTTCCAATGACCACAAACTAATTATCTGCATGCCTATGACGGGCATGACTTTTAAGACCAGCTCAAGAATTACACAAAAGACCACACACAGTACAGAAGGTACTATATCCAAGTGCAGCAGGAACACTGTTAGATGTCTTATTTTGCTTTCTTGTTTCATGTAGTCAACTGATGGTTACTTCTCAGTGCAGATATATCAATGTTATATATATATATATATATATATATATATATATTCATTCAAGCATGTTTGTTTGAATTATCTGGACATATGTATATTCTTATTTTAATGAATTTAATATCAACATTAAGAAGTTCATCTGAGAATTTGAGAGGATTAAGGAAGACACCATGTTTTTTTTTTATTTTTTATTTTTACTTCTTTTATTATTTTATTTTACCCCTAAGTACTTTCAATCTCATCCAAGATCATCTTCAGGAGTGAATTGCTAAAACAAAAAATTAATGTAATTGATAGTTGTGAAATTTTTTTGGATAGGCGCTTGAAACATGCGCTGTCATAATTATAAACATGTATGAATGCATTCTATTATAGTTAATTAAAAAATTAATTCTAAGGGAGATAACTTTAATTTATATAATTGTAATTTTTTTTTTATAATTACAATTTAAGTATTTTATAAACATAGCTATTATAGAGATTTTAAAATGTTGCTATATTCGTAGCTAACCTCATATAGTATTGGTTGTATTTTATATATGAAGATTGCATTGGCATGAAACTCTTGGTGCAAATGGTGTGGGATGTGTATATATATATATATATATATATATTTTTTTTTTAGGTACCTCCACGAAATCGCTAAAAAATAGAGCATAGTCTGATGAAAAAGACGCCAAACTTTATGAAAACAAAATTTCATCGTCTAAATGCTTATGTTTTTATGAAGAGAAAAGACCAAAGTTTTTTTTAATTATTTTTAAAAATTTTCTCTTTGTACCAACATGGGCTAGTAAATAACATAGATAATTTTTAGCATGTTTTTTTTGTATTACACACATTAATTTGGAAAATCTTGCAAAAATAAAAATAATTGTCAGATGTTAATGAAACTTTCAGAAACTATTCAGATTATCGAAATTATTATAAATATGTTTTTTTTTTTATTAAAGTCATGGCAGAAATATTTTTTTTTTATATTTATTAACACCCTTATAACTAATTTTATGAAAAACTCTAGAAATTCGAGCACATCAACCTTAGTGATTACAATAGTTAAAAGCACAAGGCTTTGAAGAATGCAAATCATGTTTTTTTTTGTTTTTTTTTTTTTAATTAACTCCACGGTACCTAAAATCAGCTCTGAATTGTAACATACAAAACTTAATAAAACAAATATATTATTTAATTTCAAATGCTCTTATTTGTTTTTAGTTGTTTTTATGAATATGGACAATATTTTCTGAAAGCAAAACTTTTTTCAATGAAAATTGAATTTTTAATACAATTATTTGTTATTTATTTAATTATAATAGATTTTTACATTAAGTTTTTAAAAATATTATAACATTAGTTAAAAGCAACATAAACCTTTCAAAGTGTCCAGATGAGATTGTCATTGTCTAGCGCTTTGAATATTGTATCATTTGGACCAATCAGAAGACCCGCAGTAATTAAAAAAAATGTAACTTTTGTGCTTATAATCGGGCGGTAATTATAAATTACGGAAGAACAACCAGGATACAATTTAGTTGCATTATTTGAGTTCAGCATTGTTCTCCGCTCTTAAGGCCTTTACTTTTGCGAAACACGTATGGAGAAGTTAATTTGATTTTTCAATTTCAACTGAGAAGGGTACCTATAAGTATCAGTATCATCTTATGAAATTTAACTACTGCTAAACTTTAATTTATATGATCTTATTTTGATTTTAATCTGTTATGCCATTTTTCCATAAATGAAATATCAAAATTAATAAAATGAATGGAAATACAAATATGTAAAATACAGTTAAATGTAATAAATGTACATAAAATTATAGTATTTTATGTACACTTCTGATAAAATTTCATAAGAAAGGTACCTATAAATTAATTAGATACCTTTTTCTTATGAAATTTAATCTCACTCTTAACAGTCTTATTTTTTAATTTCTTTATATTTTCCATAAAGCATCGTAAACATAAAGATGAAAGCTAAGTACAAAAAAAAAAAAAAAAAAAAAATTAAAAAATTAGAGCGCTGAAAGTTTTCCTTAAAAGTAACGAGGTAAATAATTTGTTCACTTAAATCTAAATAATTTCACTTCCTCCCATCCGTAGAAAGAATTATCCTCCCGTAAGTTATCTAAACATCATGAATCTGTCTTTCGTCACCTGTCTTTCGTCACCTGCTTTGTTTTATTTTGAAATTACATTTTTTCGGTGCAGAAGCTTGGTTCAAAATATTTTAAATAAACATTATAATTTCTGATTTTATTAAAATCAGTTTTGAAAAAATGATAATTGATTTTTAAAAGAATATCAAAGTCAGATTTTCATCTTTTTTATCAAATGATTGAAAAGGATTGATTATCTGTCCTTTTTTTTTTTGACAAAAAAAAAAAACAAAAAACAAACAAGATTTTTAACAAAAATTTCGGATGTGCTAGGAACGATTAAAAAATGTAAAAAGATACCCCAAAAATACTTTGATCTTTCCTCTTTAATAATAATATGAACATTAGACGATAAAAAATTGTTTTCGTCAAGTTCGGCGTCTTTTTCATTATGCTATCTGTTTGTTTACATTTTCGTGGAGGTACCTAATATATATATATATATATATATATATATATATATATATATATATATATGAGAATAAGTCACAATTGTTTTTATTTGTTGATGGTTGTTTTTGTCGCATGGGTATTACTTCAATATATACTTTTCCAGGTCTAAACCATGTTCATTTGTTAAATATATACGTGAAATTTTTTAAATTTCTAAAACTTTCACGTATATATTTAAGAAATTGTCACTTTATTTAATGTCCAATTAAGAACAAAATGCTTCCAAAACATTGAAACTTTTATCAATTGATGAAACAAACTAAAAAACGTTTTTTTTTGAACATGGAATTGGCTTTAGTAGTCATTAAGTGAATTTATTTTCTTTTGTGTATAATGGAATAAATGAGTGAGGAAGAAAATGATGAAAAAGAGATTATAAAGATGAAAGAAGTCATGTACTTCAGAGATGAAAGAATTTAGAGAAAATAGTACCAAGGACTCAGATAGTAGCATTAAAAGTAAAGAATAAAGTGTCTACATATTTTAATAAATATGCATATTATCCTTTACAACTAGCACAACCGAGTTTCATGAACTACATAATCTTCAGGTGCTATATATATATATCACATATACACACAGCGGTAAGATAAGAACAAAGGGAATATAATTCCACTGTCTGTAACATTTAATTTAAAAGAGCGACCAATACAGAGTAGAGCTAAATATTATTTTATTATCAGAGATTAAAACAAAAGCATGTTAAAAATCTCTACACAATAGCAATCGTGTTTTAACACTACAAATGTGTCTCCTTGGGCGATAGTAATTTACTGGTGAGTGAACGATTAATATCAAAGACAAAATACTTCCCCTTTATTTTGAAAGAAAATGAGAAGACAAAACCGCCCCCCCCCCCAAAAAAAAATCCAATTAAAATGAGGCTTGTGGGTTTACTGTGATTAACCAATCAAATATGAGACCTACGCTAAAATTTAAATCAACTGAAAAAAATTTATATAGATCATGACATGAAGTTGTCTACATAGAATCCTAGACAATTTCATTTGTGACTGATACAAATGATTACATTATTTCTTAAAATATAGGGAAGTATGACATTCAACTTTCAAAGGAAGTTAAAGGGAAAGGTGTCGGGGATAATCTAGCATAATGCTAACTAGCTATATGCTCGGTCATCTTCCTACATAGAATTTTGTAGTTGATAATTAAAAGGCTTCTTTAAGAAACCAGTAAAAAAAAAAACAAAAAAAAAAACAAATCATAAATTCAAAATTACTTTGGTAAATTAATATGCAACCATTAAATAAAGAGCATCCATACAAGATGTTAATACAAACTAAGACATTAATACAGAAGTACATGAAATCTAAATGAATTTTGCACAATATTTGAGTATATTAGATAAAGAGGAAATAAAATGCTGATATTCCACAGTAATTCAGTTACAGACGAAAGCATGTGTCTCCAATAGAAGTAGACTTTAAAATATATATCAGCAAATGAAAATCTTGTGAAAAATAAAAATTTTTTGCAGAGATTTAAAATAGTTTCAACCCCAAACCACAAAACTGACAAAAGTATTAATCCATAAGTATTAATCCATATTCCCAAAAGTTAATTCTATCAATGACATTAATCTTAGTTTTTTGCCAAGTCATACTCTTCCTCTTTTAATATCAGTTGAAAAGCTGTCTAGTTTAGCATATCTATCAAGTTCCTCATTTGGATGAGGTACACAAACAGCAATTAGTGAAATAGATTTCACTCTCTCTCTCTCTCTCTCTCTCTCTCTTTCACTGTCCACATAGCGTTGAGAAGATTGGAACAAGAAAAGAAAAAAAAAAAAATGAATTTACAATGAACAAAATTACAATAAAGTTGGATTATAAACAAATAGTATACAGGGTTGTAAGTGTAAGTGTGATATTACAATGAATGTAACTGTGCAATTGGAGAATGTGCATGTGTAGTTTGCTTGCAAGGGATGCATGTGCAGAAAAAGCAGTGTGTGTTTCAAAAAATACATTCCCGGATTGCTGAAGCAAAACAAGGAAAGCAATTGTTTCATCAAAATAATTGTTCACAACAATGACAAATCATGTAAATTACCAGTTACTACTCAAAAGTATATTTAAACAAGTTTATAAATAGGATTAATATTAGATTATATTGTTTTCTGAACAGTTATATATATTCTCTCATTTATAATCTAAATACATGCACACATTTTATATGTGGGTCAATCCATTAGATCAAATTTTGTAGGTAAGAAATATTTTCTCAATTACTAATGCTTTGAAATTTGCTGTTATCATAATTTAGAAATCTTACTGTTAAAACTAGCAGTTTTATTGTCTATTAAAGTTTTAATAAGAAAATTTATAGGCAAATTTTGTGGCAAACATGGACCGTCATGTCCACGAACCCCCCCCCCCAAAAAAAAGTGCCAAAAAGATGTTTTTTTCCTCTGACATCACTTTCATTTTAACTACCTTCACACCTCAACAATGTTTATTGTTTTAAAAAGCAAGGATTAGAATTGTAATAAAACCAAATCATGATAAAAGTGAATTTACACATTTTTTTGTTTTTGAGAATTGACAACAAAAATAATACATAATTTATTAATTATATTGTTTAGTTACACTATTTATGATATTGTTTATTGCAACATTTCTCAAACAGTGCACCTGGGTGCACTACAGTGCCCTGAAAGGTAACCAGGTGAGCCCAAGTTAACTGAAAAGTAACTTATGAATTATTTTTATATTTAAAAAAAATCTTTATTTTTAAAATGCTAACGACACCAAGCACATGACTTCCATGTCTAAGTCAAATATTTATCATTTGATATTTTAAACTGGATGCTAAATTTCTTAATCTTTAAGAAGTGGATAATCCTTTCTCTTTTACCTTCCTTAATCAGAGATTATCACTCTAAAAAAAAAAAAAAAAAAATAAAAAAAATCTTCATAAATCCCTTTAAATGAAAACTGTAATGTTAATCTTCTTTGGAAATGTTGAATCAAAAGTTCAGATTTTCAAATTTTGTGATTAATTTTTCCTTATTAAAATTAAAAGTACACCCCAGAGTTTTGTAAAAACGGTTGAGAAACACTGATTTATTGGAATGGTTGGCAAAATACTGCCAATTGATTTGAACTTTATAAAATGAAGATTCCCTTATAATTGATTCACTTATTTTAATAATTTAGTAAATGTTTATAAATTTATCAATAAAAAATTCTTTTCATATTTATTTCTTTATAAATTGATAAATGATAAATACTATATTAGTCTTAATACAATTGTATTCGTTTTTAGAATGTTGTAAATATAAAATTATTCTTGTAAATAAAGAATATAATAGTGTTTAATATCTTTGTTGTAAATTCTCAAGAACCAAAAAAAATGTATAAATTCACTTTTGTCATAGGTTTAGGTTTTAGTACAATTCTAATCCTCACTTTTTGTTGAAGAGTGAAGGTAGTTAAAATAAGAGTGGCATCAAGGGAAAAACTGACCTTTTGACACTATGTTTCACAAAAGAGCACAAAAGTCCATGTTTGCTGATTTCTTTTACACATAAAAAAAAGTGTCTCATATGACAGACCAACAGAATTTACAGAGGTAAGACTGTTTCAAAATGACTATGGACTCAGAGGCTCACCAACTCAAACAAGTAGATCCAAAACAGTTTCAGCCTTCATGAAACTGGCTAAGAATTTGGTTAATTTTTTTCTTATTAGATAGAATTTTGTATTCATATAGATGAAATGTTATATTTCTTCTGCTACTAATGTGTTTTGAAATTTATTCTTTTATCATCAAAATTTAGCTGTCTTTGCTTAGCTTATTTCAGTCAGCATTAGAAAGGTGTGTGTGTTTGTTACTTAGATTTTAATCAGAGAATATGCTATATTGTTTCAGAGAGAATTTTCTGTTTCTTTTCATGTTGAAAAAAAAAAAAAAAATATCCCTTCACTTACCGATGCATATCAAATTACAAAGTTAGACTTTAATGACATTAAAACTTATACATCTATACTTCATCTTGATAAATGAATTCTTAATGACAGTTCATAAGGTGAATGTTTCTAAAGTCAGGTGTAATTATTTATAGAAAGCAACTCATTAAATAGGGCTATGCTCTGAAGTAGAAAAAAAAAACTACATATAAAATCTTTCAATTGCTATATAAATAAAACAACAAGGTTCAAATAATGATTTTAATGAGAAAAGGAAATGTATAAAATTTTAAAAAAAGGAATAAAAATAGGCATAAAAATCTACATGAAATCAACAAAGTATTATTAACCTTAAATACAGTGATGATGATGATGATGTTGATGGCAATGAACTCTCTTCCTCCTCTGTCCTGTTGACTAATTTTTAATGAAGAGATTGAGTGTTAATTGCTTTGTTAAATCATTTTTTTTTTCCCATAATATTGTACCTTTCATTAAATTTTATACAGCTTTCATCTTTCTTTCATAATCTGGATCTTTTCAATGTGTTTAAAAACTTCTTTGATTCCTTTTGGATGGATTAAAAGCTGTGATTTTGGAAATTTCTTATACTATTCACATAGTTCAGACTGTTGTCCTCATCTTCATTGTCATATCCACAATGTTTTGGCTATTGTATGCTCTGGCCTTACTTCAGGTGATATATGTTGGAATTTTGAACCGAACCCTTTATTTAGTCCACGGGGGGGGGGGTAGATTGTTCATCTTTTCTGGATATCTCAGTTTCAGTTAATTCCCTTTAGTAACTCAACTCTCAAAGATTTTGTTCACCTCTGCTCGGGCCAGGTGTTGAACTCAACTCTTTAGGTCAAGTCACTTTTGGATTACTTCAACCAATGCTTTTATTCACTGGGCCAACATTTGAGGATATGTTTAAAATCTTCTTTTTTTTAAATTGATTAGAAGCAATGATTTTGGTAATTACTTCTATATCTTGTTCTTAATATTTCCCCCCCATTTCAATTAATTTTCTATTGTCTATTCCTTCGTTATCAGTATTAAACAACCTAATTAATGCCATTGTTTGAAATTTAAAAATTCATGTGCTCAGGAAAGCCTCACTTCAATTTTACCAAATTTTTGTTAGCTTGTGAACCTTTGTCACTCTGCATTACTCACTAGTATTAATTCCTTTTCCACAGCTCATCAGCTACATTATTTTTAGTGTTAATTTCAATTTCTGATGCCATGTGCGGTTTTAAAAGCTTAAACTAAAGATAAAAAAGAAGCATCTCCCAGGATCTCTCTCGTCCTTCCTTTTTGCCTAATTTTTGTTAGCTTGTGAACCTTTATATCTCATTCTACTTCTTCAATCAATTTTTTCAGATTTTAGCTCTGGCATTGGCATTACCCTACTCTCCTTGAAGCATGAATGTTATACCAGTTTGCTCTTCTTTTGTACTCCTTGAACTAAACACTGCTTACTAAAAAAGTTGCCCTTGAATCTTTTCTTTTTGATTGATTTGTTTTCTACAACTTTGCAGGTTATTTAAAGCCAGAAAATATTTTTTAGACTGTAAGATTTTTTTTTTGAGATAGTGGCTTAGTGATACAAGTCTTACTAATTAACTGGAGGGAGTGAGGGTGGATTCATACCTTTCTCAAGGGTATTGGCATGTAAGTGAATATAACTGAGACAACAGGAATTGGAACTCAGCTCTGATTAAAAATTCCAAATCATTATCTATTACACCACCCACACATCCAAGTTTACAGCACCTGGTATTCCAAAGTGGTCACTCATTTAGGTACTGGCCAAGTTTAACATTGCTTAACTTTGGTGATTGTACATGTTTCAATGAGATGTGGCTGTAAGCCTGAATGTTATTTTTGCCAAAGGGGTTTGAGAAAAAGATTGAACTCTTGAAAAGATATCTGACTGGCATTTGATCATTTATCCAGGTTATTTTCCCATTTGAAGAATTAAACTCTCAGCATCTTTCATTTACATCCAAGTAGAACTCATAGACTGTACTTGTTCCAAAATTCTCTTCTCTTTTTGTAATTGTACTTTACCATATCAACTATTTTTAAAAAAATATTCTTAACAGTTTTGCCATTTTCAGATTCTTTAATAATTTCATTTTCCCAAACTCTCAGCCTTTTCTTTCTTGTCATCAAGGTTCTCTGAATATTCTCTTTTTGATATTTTTAAGGATGCAATGAAATAACTCCACAAAAATGGTATGCAAGAATTCACTGCATCAGATAATCACAATTTTATGAATGAAATACTCAACCCAGACACATAGTAACAAGCCTTTGTAACTGTGTGAAGCCACCAGGCTTGTCCAGACAATTAGCTTGCATATACTACAAGATTTAGCATTTTGTATTAGATGAGAGGTACAGATGTATTGGTAGAAAAACCTTTAGCAGACAATTACAACTTCTATGACACAGAAGACATATGGCAACAAACTATGTGGCTGACATAAAACCAGCTCATAAAACGAGATGTACTTATAATTGTCTTTTAAGTGATTAGATAAAGCTACTAGAGCAGTTAAAAACTATGAAATAAATCAAGGTGACAAAGAAAAATAATCTTGAGATCCTATACAGTGTGAAGTCATCTTCCTTTTTATCCTTGTTTTCCAACTAGATAAATTCCATTTACTTTTAGTGATGATACCTGTAAAAACTCCACTTTTTTATCATAATATCTGATACATCTTCATTGGTTCTATCTTGATACTTTGGCTTGGGGGTTTGGCTTAATTTTAGTATTGATGACTGTAACTAGTCTGACTTATAAGGTCTTCTTCTCCCTCAATGCTAATTAGTTGTAATTTATCATGGTCACCAAGAACAACATTTATTGCCTTTTCTTAATCCATAATCCTAATCCATTCTTACAAGTTATCATATCTACTGGTTTGACACTTTAATTCAATGCCTTTCAAATTTATGCACCTCCCTATCTCAAAGAAGTTAGTACTTTTTTTTTTTTTTTTTAAAACGGCATATCATTTCCTTATGGGCAGTGGTGGGATTCAGTGGGTTCATGCGAACATATTCTTGCAATTTTATGAGCTCATTGAACCCATTGCTAGCTGCAACCCAAACAAATGACTAATTTTAGATTGTCTACAAGTTGTAGTCGCATAATAATTGGTAGGGGATGTAAATTCAGGTGCATGAATAAAGATTAATACAAATTTCATGAACTGCTGAACTTGCTAGAGCCAGATAGTTGAAATATTCCCCGGAAAGTTGCAGAAGAAAAACTTAATGACTTCAGTAAAAATTTTCATCACAACATTCCCATTAATGATTTTCATGACTATGTGGAAAATGTCCTGAAAAACTTTCATAATCCTGTAATTCTTGAAAGTCTGCAAAAAGCTAAAACTATTATCAGTACAATTGCTATCAGTTCTTTCGCGGTAGAAATATATTATATAAATTATATACTCTGATAAAAAAGCCGCCTTACAGTGAAAAATGCAACAAACTTGATAACAGTTAATCTTATTGGTCGCCATTTAGATTTATGGAATGCCACTCTTTTTGTTAAAACATGTCTTAGAAAAAAATCAGTGCTGATGACAACAGAGTGAGGCAAAAAAAAAAACTGAAGACTATGATGACAATCAAGTGACTATTTGGAAATTTTTTAAAATGAAAGATCATAAATAAAAAATTTTAAAGCATTTCTTGTAATTATTTTTCCTTTCAAAATGATAACGGGCAATGTAATGCAGATTCATTTTGGTATTTTTGAACAAGTGCAAGAAAAATTTGCTTTATTCCTAAATTATATCTATATAGTATAGTATAGATTATGGGAAAATGAGGGAACCCATTGCTATTGAGACCTGTTCTTGAGAGAGAAACTGTTCTTAAAATTTTGAAGTAATAAAAATATGATGTTATTCTGCTTTCACAATTGAATAGTAGATGATACTCAGCTTTTGTGCATTTACATGTTTGTGTGGACAAAATTACTAAAAGGTGGTGATATGCATATTTTATACTGTTTTGTTTTTCAAGTTATATTTTGCAATATAGTTTGATTTAAGAAATTGTAGGATAATTATATAGATTAATGTCATGAAAGAGTTCTTGGTTGGTTGTTTGATTTTGTTTAGTGGCATATCAACACCTCTATGGGTTATTTAATGCCGACATCTAAATAATTTGAACACAGTTGCGTGCCTTCAACTAAATATATTTTGAACACAATTGTATGCTTTCAACTACAGATAAAATGTATTGCTGGTCATTTATTGTCTGTCTTTTTCCTATAAAAATGCATTGCATTTTTACTATAAAATTTATACTTTCATAGTGTTTTTGTTTTTTTTGTGGGGGATGGTCACTATTTGCCCATAGCTGGGATCTTAACAGGTGCTACCAGCCGGGGTCAGAGTGAATATGGGAACAACAGCAATGAAGAGGTGGTTCCAGAATCCTCAAAACCTCCAATTTCCTGATCAGAGGCCTTGCTGCCAGATGTAGTTTATCATCATACCCAGAGAGAAGTTATTAAATGTAGGGAGAAGATGTTAAAAATAATTGAGGATGACTACACAAAGTCGGAGGTTTTGAAAATAAAAACATCACCAAGGATCTGGTAGATACAGGAGATGTTTCTGATGTGAGAAGAAACAGATGAAATAAGGTTTGCACTTCCAAAATGAACAGATTCAGAGAAGCAGCAAGAGAAAGCTCTTTTCTAAGATGCAGGAGAGGAATTCCACAAAAAGATTAGCACAACTATTTATTCAGTGCATATAGAAAAGAAAGTGCTTTAAAATTGGAATAATGCTCCTAGTTTAGAAAAAAAGAACAGATAAAGACCTGAGTAACTATTGACCTCTCACGTTACTATCAAATATATACAAGTTATTCTTAAAAGTACTAAAATATTTTTTGATAAAAACCAAGGATGCAAACATACAGATTTTCAAAGTGGATACTCAACAACAGACTGTCTACAAACATTAGATTGACTAAATTTAGAAAAAAAGGCACAATATACCAAACCAGTTTACTTAGCTTTGTTCAAATATGGAAGGCCATTTAACTCAGGTACTCATGGCATACAAGAAATAGCAACCTACTATGGAAAAAAAATCTTGTGCCTTGTCAGTCATGTATTGAAATATACATGATCACCCAAAAGTGTATCACATGTGGCACTGACTGACTGAATCTCTAATTGCAACACACAGCTTTTTGTGTTCATTTCAAGTTACGTTGAAATGATGCTGTTCTGGATAGAAAATCAATACTGCTACAGGTTCAAAATTTCAGTGCTTAAAAGAAAGCCATTTGGAAATACCGCCAGAAATGATGCTTTGGGTGATGGAAAACTTTAGAAATCATTTTCAACAGTGTATGGCGAATAGAGGCCACTATTTGGAGGATGTCATTTTTTACAACTAAATGAAACCTGTAGTCCTTTGTTTAAACAACAGTGAAATAATTTTTTTTAACAGCAGTTACTTTAGTCATTTTATCAACCTTTAAACTGTGGGAGGTTTTTCTGCCATACCTTGCATATATTTTCTTTCCTCATGTTTCCTGTTTTTAGTGTGTGTGTGTGTGTGCACAATATTTTCATTTCCTTGACTGCATTCTGACCTTTTCTAAAAGCATTCATTGGTATAATGGACAGACATCTGAAGGTCAGAGGGCACAACAACAAAAAATGTTGTGATAATGACAACAAAGATGAGGATATTAGTCCAGATGAAAATAATGTACATCATCCCTGTTGCATATATTTTTATAAAGACATTTTAAGATTAATAACAATCATGAAACCCATGTTAATACTTTTTTAAAATAACATTTTAAAGTCATAACATTCGGTTTTGATTTTAATAACAGATATTTTTGAGAAAATTAAAAGAATTTTATTTGGTATGAATTTGATTCAAATAAGGAACTTCCCATGTTAAGTTTCTTTATATGCCATGTCCCTAGAGGACATTAGCAATCATGGCTCTCCACAATCTAGCTCTAAATTTGTCTTTTTGTTATCTCTCTTAAACCTTGTTCTGCCATCCATTTACTCAAGCTCACTAAGTAGGTTGTGCATTGTTTTCTTCTGTTCCTCTTGCCTTCAACGTCCTGTGAGTATCAAATTTTCCATACCCTCTTTCCTCATTACGTGCCCTATAAATTTCAATTGTCTCTTCCTGATGTTAAGGATAAGTTTACTTTTTGTTTCTATTTTCTCTAAAACTTTGTCATTGCTCACATGTTTGGTATCCTCAGCATCCTTCTGTAGAACCACATTTCTGTTACTTCAAGTCTCTTCTTCATCTTTGAGATTGTCCAGTATTCACTGCCATATCAGAGGATTGATATTATGTAACAATTCAGTACTCTTCTTTGTTTCCAATGAAATTTTTCTGCTTCTTAATATGCTGCTTAGCTTTTGGAAGGCATCTTTGGCTATTCCAATGCACCTTCAGACTTTAATGTCACACTCTCAATTCTCTGATTCTGTTAAATCACTTCCCAGATATTTAAATTGTTGTACTTGTTTGATTTTGGTATCTCAAATTTGTAATTTACATGTTAGGTTGTTCCTTTTGCTAACACCTGTACATTCCATCTTCTTCCAATTGAGGTTTAGTCTTTTCTTCTTGCTTTTCTTTGATACTTTCTGTAGTTCTTATAGTTTCCTTTTCATGTCTGCTATCAATACTGTGTCATCTGCCTATCTTATGCTGTCAAGATTGTGGGCATCAATAATAAATCATGGTAGAACTTCTAATTCTCTCAGAATCACCTCACTGTATAGGTTGAATGTCTGGTGAGAAGACACATCTTTGTCTTACACCCCCCCCTATTTTTTTTGCTATCTATTGAATTCATTTTCTATCCCTATGCAGGTGGTTTGCTGCCAGTATAGATTCTGGATTATTCTAATGTCCTAGCCAAATATGTCAAAGTTACTAAGCAGTTCCAACGATTCTTTGTGACCTACTTGTTTAACAAACGTTATTGAATAATCTATAAAATACCTGTATACATCGTTTTGCATTTTTATTATTCTTTTTAATATAATTCTGAGCATAAATCCTTGTTCCAGTGTCTTTAATGAATCCACACTAAATTGTTGAAACTGAATATCTAGAAAAACCCAAATTCAGATACATATTCTCAGAATAAATTTCACTTACCTTGGATCTGTTTCTTTTGGCTTTTGGTAAAAAGGGGGTACATATTCTTCATACTTCTGTTTTGCTATAGCATTACCTATTTGTTTCATCACCTGGAATTAGATAAACCAATGCCGATGATATAAAATGTTTCAGAAAAATCAATAAGCAAAATAGATAAAAAAAAAAAAAGTTTTAATTTCAAGCTTATACACTATTCAGGAAGCATGTATCAATGAAAACTTCAATTTAATTTCTTGACTTTGATTATTAAATTTTGGTTAAAAAAAAAAAAAAAAAAAAAAAAAAAATTAAAAATCTATAAATCAAGTATGAAAAAGACATATAAGAGAAACTTTGGATACTCAATAGAGAAAAGGAATATACTGAAATTTTAAAAAACAAATTACCATTTGCCCAAATGAAAGATTTTTAATGATGCCTCATTTATTTTCAAGATTTATTAATAATGAGCAAAAACTAATTAACATAAGACTAATTCCAGTAAATGATTTGTATTATTTCAGCAATAGATTGTAAAAGTTCAGCATAAAAAGCAAGCAAGAAATACCAAAACAGAAAAAAAAGGATATATCTTAACTGCTTAGACAAAGAATAGACTTCTTATCTATATCCATGGTTCTCAATCTTTTTTGCCTGCTTTCACCATATGTCAGAATGTTCAATCTCAAAAGGTGCATGCCAAATAATATGCAAATCATTCTTTTCCATATTAGTACATTTACATGAATTTTTTTTTTTTTTTTTTTTTTTTTACACACCTCATAATGAGGCTTCAAATTCTGTAAATAAAAAACAAAAAAAAAAAAAAAAAAGAAGAATTTCCCTCCTCCCCTAAAATTTACCCCTTGGGGGTGGGGAAATCCCCCACCTGCTTGATTATATAGTATCCATTTTTTTTTTTTATTTTTTTTTTATTAACTTTTCCTTCTTCTTATTTTTGCTGCTTCTCTCTCAGGTCATTTGTTAATGATAACAATGTTTAATCTAAGAATTTAAATCTAGTATATCACGAACTATTTCAATAGAAAAAAAGAAACAAGCAGTAGGAGGAGTGAAGAAATATAGTTATAGGACTAAATTTGAATGATGTTTATAAGGTTAGCTTTTGTAGCCTAACAGATAAAAAAAAAATGCTGTTCAAGTCAGATTAGCACCCAAAGATAAAATCTTAATGAAAGATTATTCATCGATTCCAATCCATGCTGCTTAATTACTGGTCACAGAATAAATGTAAAAGCAACCAGAGATTAGTGATAAAAAGCAACAAAAACAAACTGAACAAAAGAGGTGTCAAACATTGATAATAATTACAGTATTGTTCATTTTTTTTTTTTTTTTTTTTTTTTAATCTTTCTGCTGTGATTCAAATGTTATCAACTCCCAATTGACAACGAGGTTTTAATTTTTATCATATACCACATTTTATTTATTTTTTTTTAGTAATTTTTCCACATCGGTTTTCATCTTGAATTTTACTCATTTTGTTTTTATTCTTTTTCTGCTAATTAATTTAGTTTCATTTTTGGAGTTTAATTTTATTTTTCTCTTCTCTTAGGAATTTGTTTATTTTGTTTATTTCTGTATCTGTTGTAGAAACATGTAACACTTATGAGGATGCTGATATCACTTAAGGTTATTCACGAACTTGCCTCATTGTAAAAAGCCAAGCTGACAAAGGTTTCCTCATCAAATTGAAATCTGACAATTGCAGGATATAACATTTAAAGAATGGCAAAATAAAAAAACTATGTAATAAAATTGATAGATAAAGCATAAAATATTAGTTATGTCCTCCCAGGAAAAAAAAAAAATTCTGTGTGTTTTACATTTTACAATGAAAAAACAAACTTATTTAAAAAGATTTTTATTAACGAGTTTGCAAGAAGATAAAGCTCCACAATAAAAAAAATAAAAAATGCCCCAAATAATCAGAATGAACACATAAGTTATTTGGCAAACATGGATAAACATGTCTGCAATAAGATAGAGTGCTAAAATGATTGTTTTTTCCTATGACAACGCTTTTTTAACCACCTTCACTCTCCAGCAACATTTACTATTTCAAAAAGCAAGGATTAGGAATGGAATAAAACCTAAACTTATGAAAGTGAATTTTCACATATTTCTTTGTTCTTGAGAAAAATAAGAAACATTATTTAATAGATTGTTTATTTACACTATTTATTGTTTATTGGAATGGTTAGCAAAATATCGGTTATTTACACTATTTACATATATTTACTGTTGTCCTTATTTTTATTGGCAGATTCATGACATTTTGGCCGTTGTACTCTCTAGCCTTCTTCAGGTGATTGGAATTTTGAGACAAACACTTTATTTCATCCACCGGGGTTAGATTGTTCTAGTTCCACATACCACACCCCTTCCAGATGTTTCAGTTATTTCCTTCTCCAAGTTTTTGTCCCCACTGCAGTAGCCAAACAAAAATTAGTTTTTAGAATGTTGTAACTATAAAATTATTCTTGTAAATAAACAATCTGATAAACAGTGTTTAATATTTTTCTTGTAAATTCTCAAGAACAAAAAAAAAAAAAATCTATAAATTAATTTTCATCATGTTTACATTTTATTTATAAATATAAATGACAATAGGAAAACTTTAGTTATTGCTGACGTGTTTCGTCAAATGTGGACTTTATCAAAGCAAAAAATGAAATGAATTTAATTAAAGAACGTAACTAATAATAACAAAAAACAGAATGTTCCAAGCAACTGGAAGAATGTAGAGAACACTATTTTCATATTGTTAACTGAAAATAACGTTAGTTATTGTCACATGTGGAGAAATATTGTCATTATAACTGTGTTGACGGATTCAACCATTTTGATTTTATGATATTGTTGTGTACGTTTGTTTGAGAGAGGGAGTAATTTTGTTAAGAAAGGTGAAATAGGGAAAAAGCCTGGGCAATATTTGGCTAAATTCTAATCATCAATTTTTAAAACAATAAAAATTGCCAAAAAAGTGAAGGTAGTTAAAAAAAAGTTGTGTCATCAGAAAAAAAGTCCTTTTGACACTATGTTTTATTGCAGGCACGTTGGCCCATGTTTGCTAGTTACCTTAATATATATGCTAAAAATAGACATTTTGTGTCGATCATATTTGATGATTTTTTTTTTCCTAAATGTACAAATATCATTTTTGTAAATGTGTTTTGTGTGTGTAGATAAATTGGCCAAAATTTATGCAGTATTGTCCGAAGCATTCAAATCACATGATACATCATTTAGAGAGGGAGATACACCTCTGTTTTGATGTTGTACATTAGAAAAAAATGATTATTAAATATAACAGACACAAAATCACTATTGTTCTTATATATATGTAAAATTAATGACAAAGTGAAAAAAAGATTTTGTATGATGCATTTTGTCCTTTAAGATTTCAAACTAAAGTGATGTTTATGTTGATGTAACTACATATGCACCCAAAATGAAGGCAACACTGAAATTCTAAACTTTTAAATTTAATGTGTTTAGGTATCTAGTTTAGCCATTTTTATTAGGTTTCTTTTTCTTTACATTTTTATCACTTTTGTTATTAAATAATGAAATTGGTTAGACGGAACACAAAAAAAATTAAAAAACTTAGAATTAAAAGTTTAAAATTCCAGCATTTCCCCTCTGTACGCATGTGTAATTGCATCAACATAAATCACTTTCAAGTCCTAAATGCCAAAACATGTCACACAAAATATTTTTACATTTTGTCATTAATGTTTCTAACATTGTTCTGGCAATATAAAATCTTATATAACATTTTTTTATATACACACATACACATTACAGTTCAAAAGTTTGAAGAGAACTCCAGAATTAGCATGAGGTTAATTTGACGGATAAGTGAGAAAATAAAAAAAAAGGGAAAGAGCTCTGAGAATCATTGAAAAAATAAATGGAATCAATCAAACTTATGTTTTCAGAAATTTTCACAACAAATGCCAAAAATTTGTGCTGCAGTAATCAAGGCTAAAAGAGGATATTTTGATGAGAGCAAAATTTAATCAAAAAAATTTTTTTTTTCTTTTTGTCATAAAATTTCAAATAAAAAAAAATTATGCCTCACTTTTTTACCCATGTATAATCATTTTCACTTATTTAAAGTAAAGAACAACTATTTTGAGGGCCAATTAGCAAATTACCAGAGGTTACCTCAAACTTTTGAATTGTAATGTGTGTGTGTGTGTATATAGATATTAATTAAACACACACATATATGTATGTATGTATGTATGTATGTAATTATTAAAGAATTAATGAATTCTATTTTTTAATCCAACATATTTTTATTACTCAAAGTTTATTTTTAATGGATAGTCATATTGAAATAGATACAAGTATTCATTAAAATTGCTTTTGAAGTAAAATATATATTACTTAAACATTATTTTTAGTGGATACCTATATTTGAATAAACACTCCGTTTATTTATTAAACTGCATATTTATTTTTGTCTACTTGCCTGAATATTCAAGAAATCTTTTTTCAGTAATAAATAAAAATCATCACTTCTTTAGAAATTGCTTTGCTTACATGAGGATATGAAGACAAGGGGTTTTGGGAGTCCAGGAAAGATTTGTGTTTATAAGGCACTATTCAACTTTGCGTTGAACATCGACACACTTTGTGGCCAAGAGGTCTAACCCCCATTGTATCTAACAATTGTTTCCCCTGCCCAGGTGGATGCTGGTTTGAATCTTGCCAGAAAGGGTATATTTTTCTTTAATAAGATTTCTAGAATATTTGTGATGCACATAATCAAATGTGATCAGCAGTTTGAACAATGCCTGTTAGCTCAAAACCTCAGTCACGATGACTTGGGACTTTGTGCTAGCACAATCATCAACAGCTTCCAAATAGTTCTATCTACCCAATTTCATTCACAAGGCTTAGGTTAAATCATGGTATGGTTTTTCAAAAGTGCAACATGCTGGGATTGCCTCCTCATACCATTAACATCAAGAAGTCACCTTCCTGATAATTCGACCATGGTGAGATTTGAATCCGTGTCTCATGGTCAGAAAGCAAATGTTCTCACTACTTGTCCACATGCTCATATATATATATATATATATATATGTTTTTTATTTAGTTTTTCCAGCATTCTTACATTTTTTTTCATTTGGTGGAGTACAAAAACTGTCCATAGCATCCATTGTTCCAAGTGCTTTCAGCCACTTCCATAACCATTTTCAAGTTTCTCTTCATATTTTGACTCGGATGTTTTTTTGTTGTTTTGAATACTAGTAGGAGCATTTATTCCAAGCCTTCACATGTTGAGTGTGGCTGGAATTCAAGTGACTGTCTATTTTTTTAAAAAACTTTCAGCATGCCACTCCCATTGTTAAACAAGATGAGGTTGATAGTGGTAGAGATATGTTTAATATAAAGGCCCCCTGTTATAGTGAGATGTTTTTCGTAATTTGATTTACATAGAATTTTAGTGTTTTTGACCAGAATTTTTCTTATGGGTTCTTGTAGATTGTGGGTAGATAGATGTTTTTTAATTGAACTTTGCATTGTATATTAAACATCTCTCTACCACTATCAACCTCACCTTGTTTAACAATGGGAGTGGTATGCTGCAAGTTCTTTTTTAAAAAAATAGAAAGACATACACTTGAATTTCAGCCACGCTCAACAGATAAATGCTTGGAATAAATATTCCTACTAGTTATCAAAACAACAAAAAAAAAAAAAAAAAAAATACATCTCAAATAGCCAAAACATGAAAATTACTAAAACAAAAAACCCTTGAAAACAGCTAAGGAAGTGGCTGAAAATGCTTGGGGCAATGAATGGTATGGACTCCCTCACTCCTACCAAATGAAAAAAACATTTGAAAAACTAAATAAAAATAAAACATACACACACACTCTATATATATATATATATATATATATATATATATATATATATGAGCATGTGGACAAATAGCTAGAACATTTTCCTTGTCTGTTAAATTTAACAAAAGATGTTTAAAAGAAAGGTTGCTGCCCAAATCTAGATTAATATATATGTATATATTTGTGTATATGCATTGAATGCTCAAAATAATTTCCTTCTTCATCAAAATAGAATTGGCATCTCATATTCAGGGAGTAGCAAATCCTTCTAAATACAGAATTCAAACAATAACAAAAAAGTCAAAGTCTTTTTTCTCCTCAAAAAAAAAAAAAAAAAAAAAGTACATTTTATAAAATTGAACAATAATAATGCCAAACATTTTGAAACAATTAAAAAACAATGTAAGAAAAGCAAATATTAGATTGTTATTTCATGCATAAAATGGCAATGGCCACAATTTTCTTTCTTTAAAACTAGTATTCAATTTTATGCATTTTTAAATAAGCTGCTAAAAAGTTGGCAACTTCCAGATTCCAATTCCACAATTATAGTTGCAGCTAAGCCCCGAATGAAAGTACAAAATCTGAAACAGTAAAAATTTTTTAAATACATTTCTCAGATAGTATAATTTGAATAATGAAATGGACATTTGATTATATGAGTAATAGAAAGGTACTTGCAAATCAGTTTTTCTTTTGTTTTTTTTTTATTTTCTTCTATACACAATAATAAGCCTGTTGAAAGTTAACAGCATTCATTTTGTCTAAGTATTTGATTTGGTAATTGATTGATTCATTCATTTTCTACAGTTTATCAACCCTTTGCAGGTTATTTAAAGCCAGAAAATGTTTTTACACTGTATGAATTTTTTTTTTTTTGAGATAACAGTAAAGTGATACAAGTCTTACTAATTAACCCATAGCTGGAGGGAGAATCAGTGGCTTCATACCTTTCCCCAAGGGTATTTTTCATGTAAGTGAATATAACAAATCCAATGGGAATTGGAACTTGGCTCTTCGATTAAAAATTCCAAGCTATTATCCATTACACCACCAGCACTTAGTATTCCCAAATGGTCACCCATGTAAGTACTGACCAGGTTTGAAGTTGCTTAACTTCAATGATCAAACAGAAAAATTGGTAATTATTTTTTATGATGATATTAGAAAATAATTAAGTTGCACATACATCCGATCTTGCGCACCAAATCAACACTTGGATGCAGAAGAAATGCAGTGGCATCACCAGTAGGTGAACAGAATTACCAGATTACATCTGCCCTAGATGCCGTGGCAAAGTGCGCCCTATTGAGGGCAGGTCCACTACCCAAGTCACTCTAGATGATTCAAAAATGGATATTGAGCACTGTTTCTGTTATCTTGGGGATATGCTCTGTGTCGGTAGAGGTTGCGATCTCACCTTTATAACCCAGGTGGCTTGGAAGAAATTCAAAAAAGGCTCTTACCCATTCTCACATCCAAACATGTATCATTGATAACTCATAGCAAATTGTTCTCCACCTGTGTACGATCTACATTGCTCTATGGCAGTGAGACTTGAGCACCAAGTGTGTCGGTCTTGCGGCGACTGCCATGAGTCACTTGATGCTTGATGATTCACGGAATCTGCGGCACCAAGCCTCAGTATGAAACCCCCTCATCCAAGTTGTTAGTAAGGCTTGGTATTGAGGATATAACATCAGTGCTGCACATCCATCATCCTAGATAATTTGGTCACATCAAACAAGCTTTGTCATGCATCAGGACTTTCTCAGAGTTCAGGGTTCCTGGTCACAGAGGTCAAGGAATATGTGAAAGAACTGTATTGGTCTTACCCACATTAGGCCACTTGACAGAAGGAGTGAGAGCTAGCTGACTGCTGCTACCCCAGACACTGGGAAACCTGCAACAGTGTAATCAAACTTCAGGATCTTAACTTGATACCTATGTGGAATGAATCCATTTATATTCCCAAAAATGGGATTGTAATTTAAACAAATTGGAGAACTGTATTTCCTTGTTAGTTTTTTTTTTGTTATTGAATTTTACAAGTATTGGTTTTTCAACTGTTAACACAAATTTGAACTAAAATTAATTACAATAAAATCAATGAATAATTTAATTAACAAAAATGATCTTTAAATATTTTTTCAGCAGAATTTCCAGAAGCATTTGGAATATAACTGTAGTAATGATTAAAAAGGTGATTGTCAGGTATAATAGGCTAAAAGACAAAAAAAATTGTAGGGAAAGCATATTATTTGAAATTTAAAAGTGCTGTTCTTTTAACAGAGAACAAGTAGGTATTTTTTTATTATAAAAAACAAATCCTATAAAAATCCCAATAAATTTACTACCAACACAAACCAGCAAAACAATTTCAAATAGGCACTGAATTGTCAAACTCTTCTCACAAATGGTGCAAAAAATGATTTGTGTCTTCATGTAATATACACAAACATTAAGTGCAGAGACATGCAAATTAAATAAAATTTATATTTGACAGTAAAAGAAAATTGCTGGTGATGACATAAAAAGTCCTTACACAGTTCAGTACAAATTTCTAATGTAAAACTTATTTCACAGCAGAGAATATACATTTGGATATATTTGCCCCTACATTATATTTTTTTTTTGGCATTTGTTCCGAAAGAATATATTTATGTAAATTTTTCAAAAAATACCAAAATTCTAAGAAACATTTCAATTATATATAAAATGTAATAGCTTTGTTCTCCTTTCAAATTAATCTATACATAGTTTGGGTTTTATATTGTATATAGTTACACAAAAGTTTTAAGAAACATCCAAACAATTCTTGCAGTAACTGAATCCAGACAATATATAACCTCTAGTATAATTTCTAAGGAATTGATTTTTATTTATAATCCCATATTATTTTTTATTAATTCAAATATTATGTTTAGTGGCTCCATATGTTCAAATTCATTTTTTTTAAAACAGATAAAATGAGTTTTCTGGGTGGAATTGAACATGCACCTCACTTATCGGGCTCAAATCTTTCTGGAAGACATTTTCTTTATTAACATTCTCAAATAAACAAACAGGTAGACAAAAATTTACATTGTTTACATAAAACATGTAGATCCACTAAATATAATGCTAAAAGTAACAAGTAATTCTTTTATATATAAAGAAGAAAAAAGTCTTTAATTAAAATTTTATATGTATATGTGTGGATCAATAAGTCTGACATGTTATCAGATGAATTTTAATCTGAAACTTTCACTGTATAATCTATGTGATTAATATTTATCAGCGAATTAAGTGCATTGACAATACTAAAAAATAAATATATGTTGTGTAAAAATAAATGCTTTTTCTCATTAGTTTAAGGAATTATTGATATGTATGTATTTCTTTTTTAAGTTAGTCCAATGCTTAGTTAAATTTTTGTATGTAAGAAAAATGTTTTATGAAGAGAACTGGCATTTAGACTAACACTATCAAATGTCAACTTGCTTTTTCAACTTTCAGAGATTGTGTAGGGGAGAAATTGAGATGAGGAAGCCTCTACTGCTGTTAGACAAAAGTATTAAGAATAATAAGTGTAATTTGAATATGAAGTAAAGGATTGCATTTGTATACCATCTGCTGTGGTAAAGACATTTGAAAACAATAAACGTTTCAGCTTACAATTCATCATTAAGCTTCAAGTTGAATGTCAAACAAGAAAAATGTAGAAAATGTGTTTCTACAGTGCATGAAATGTATCAATGCAACAATCTAAGCAAGTATAGGAAGAATAGGCCTGTCTAAGAAACCAAAAGGATAGTGTGTTAATTAAATACAATGAGAGAAACAACAAGAGTAACTGACTTTTATAGACAATTTGGATATTCCAAGAAAAGCTTATCAAACTCAAAAGTGAACTGATAAATTATGGTGGTTATGAATATATATATATATATATAGATATATAGATATGTAATAAAAATATTGTTTTATGGTATGCTATATTTATGGATAAAAGTGCTCAATATCAGAGATAGAACTTGTGTAAATATGATCAATACAGAGTGGCCATGGTCCTTGGATATCTCAGATTCAGTTAATTCCCTTGATAACTCAACCCTCCAAGGTTTTTTGTTCCTTCTGCTGTGGCCAGGTATTGAACTCTCAACTCTTTGGGTCACGTCACTTTCTGGATCACTCAACCAACACTTTTATCCACTGGATAAACTGTTTCAGTGCCCAACGGAAATATTCAAAGGTATAAAATGTGGAATTAGAACAATCTACCCCTGTGGACTAAATAAAGGGCTTGGTTCAAAATTCCAACATATACCACCTAAAGAAGATCTGAGCGTACAACGGCCGAAATGTTGTGAATATGGCAATAAAGATGAGGACAACAATTCAATGTAAATATTTACAATACCCCTCATCTCTGAAATATAGACAGATGTTATAATTTTTGTATGATTTTTCAAAAGGAATTATCATAATACACTGATTTGCTCAGGCTAATATCCTCATCTTGGTTATTATTGTAATAATATTTTGACCATTGTACTATCTGATCTTCTGTTGTGGATGATAAGCTTCTATTAATTTCAAACTGGGTTCAAATCTAACAAAAAGCTGGAGAAGACTGGCAAAGGTCAAAATAACCAGTAAAAAGATGATGCCTAAAATGAAATACTAATTGAAGCAGTCAGTATAAAACAAAGTTTCAATCTTAGTTTAACCCTTTAGCATTCAACATGCTCGAACACTCCCTGTAGATGTCGGCTCTCACTGTTTGCATGATTTCATGCATTATTTGTGATAATGTTGTCACATATCATAGAATGGGTTACAGCAGTTTGGTTGATTGACTTGTTTGTTTATAACAGCCTATCAACTTTTCAAAGATTATTTAAAGCCAGAAAATATTTTCAGAATGTAAGAATTTTTAGGAGATAATGATTTTTTTTTCTATACAAGTCCTACTAATTAACCCATACCTGGGACGAGAAGCTTATTTGCGCATAAGTGAATATAACAAACCCAACTTGGAATTGGAATTCACCTCTCCAATTTCCAATACACCACCAACACATCGAAGCTTACAGCACCTGGTATTCCCAAGCAGTTACCCATCTAGGTATTGACCACTCTCAATATTGCTCGACTTTGGTGATCATATAAGAATTGATGTTTCAACACAATATGGTAATAAACCACAGCAGGTTGAACGTAGAGTACAGATATTTATAGGGCAGGTTGAATGCTAAAGGGTTAAATGTCTTTACTTTTCTATTGCATTCAGTTACATCAAATCATAAATTTTCTTTGGTAATTTATCTTTCAACAAGTGTACTTAATGCTAAACTAGCTTTGGGTAAATATTTTTTACATCTTGTGTTTCAACAAAAAAATTGAATACAATGCATGATAGTAATATATATATATATATATATATATATATATATATATATATATATATATATATTAGTTAATAGAAATATTTTCACTGAGCATTTTAATCCAATCATTATCAGGATTGCTTATGTGTGATGGGCATGTATATATTATATATAAATTCATTGTTACGCTTTCACAATATGTATTAATCAAATAAAAACGTTTAACATGACAATGGATTAAAATAAATATGAATGGATCTAATAAAACTGTACATCTGCTATTTTATAGAATTTTATTTTTCAAGTCTATAAGATTCCAAGTTATTAATTTAATTAACTTGCTTGTGTAACTTGAGAGTAAATACAGGGTGTGGCAGAAATACCTCCCACATTTTAAAATGTCACCTATGTGGTCCTGATGTCTTCCTCTAGCTAATGTCTTATTTTTTGTTTCAGATATCATCAGTTACCATCATGGCTTGGACTGGTGCATACCATCTGGTCACATTCTGTACTCATTTCATGTTATATTAGAATGATGATGTTCTGGACAGAAAAATTGATACCGCTATGGATTGAATATTTCAGGACTACAGGTTCAGTGCTTAAAAGAAAGCCACCACAAAAATACCACCAGACTCTTCTGGGGTAAAGGAAAAAAAACTTAAATCATCTGCAACAGTGTATGGCAATTAGAGGCCACCATTTGGACAATGTCATTTTTAAAAACAAATGACTAACTGTAGCCTTTGTTTAAATAACAGTAACATATTTTTTTTTTTTTATTAGGTTGGTGCAAAAAGAATGTCGTTTTCTCACATATGTTACTATGTGAGAAAACGACATTATTTTTGCACCAACCTAATTACTTTGGTCTTTTTGCCAACCTTTAAAATGTGAAAGGTATTTCTGCCACACCCTGTACAACATAGTATCATAAGAATTTTAAAAACAACAATCTTGTAAGTTAGATGAAAATTCTCAAGCTTTAACAACTGAAAATGGACAGTAAACTTGTAGTGTTAGTAATAAGACTAGAAAAAAATAAAGACTGTTAGGTTCAAAATAATCTTATAAAATATAAATAAAATCAATAAATATGATCTTTCAAAGATTTTCTGTCTATATTTCTGAGATGAAGTATTATAACTATTTACATTGTTAAGACTCTTTGTTGCCATATTCACGTTTCAGTTGTTGTACACTCCAGCCTTCTTCAGGTGACTGGAATTTTGAAACGAGCCCTTTGTGCCATGCCTGTTCTGGTTATCTGTTTCAGTTATTTCCCTTTAGTAACTCAACACTAAGTTTTTGTTCACCTCTGCTGTGGCCAGTAAACTGACAACTCTTTTGGTGAATTCACTAGATTACATCAACCAACAATTTTATCCACTGGGCCATGCAAAGGTGAACAAAAACTTGGAGAGTCAAATTACTAAAGGGAAATAACTGAAACCAAGATATCCGGAAGTGGCATGGCATGTGGAACTAGAACAATCTACCCTGATGGATGAAATAAAGGGTTTGGTTTGAGATTCCATTCACTTGAAGCAAGCTGGAGAGTAAAACGGACAAAATGTGAATATGACAATAAAGAAAGGACAACAGTCCAAACAATGTAAATAGTGTAAATTGAAACATTATGAGAAAAACAAATCAAACTATGCTTTTCTGTTTACTTTTAAACAAAAGACATGCTTAATACTGAGCAATATTTTTTTTATAAGCGAAAAAGGTTTAAAGTTGTTTTTTTATTTTCTATATTAAAAGTGAACAGTTAATAGAAAACAATATTGAGTTAGAAAAGAACATTAAATACATATCAATGATAAGTTCACATCACTCGTTAATCAAGATTAAGGGTTTTATTGGTGATTGGAGGAGTGATTTTATAACATTTACACAAACAATATGATAGGACAAATGGCAAAAGAACATGAGCATTCCTTTATTATAGTGAGATACAAATAATGTTAACAGTTGAATCACTTGAGTCAAAACTGCACTCATTAAGAATAAAAATGATTTGAACATCATTTCAAGATGTCAAAACTGAGGTAACAGGTCATGGCTTCCATCAAAAAGTGGATAATTAAGATTTAATTGATAAATTTATGACTAATTTAATACTTTTCATGGTTGTTAGCCACATGATGAAAATCATACGACAATTCAATGAAAGAATTATAAGAGATTTATTTATATATATATCTATATGATAGGATAAGGAACAAATAGGAAACGTTTATAAATCTAACATGTTTCATCTTTTATTAAAGCTTCATCAGAGAATGAAATATGGAGAAAAAAGAAAGAAAAAAATTCTGGTATTTTAACCTTTGTTATTATTTTTTCACTGGTTATACAGACTTCGTATGCATTATTTTTCCTTGTATATGAGCATTCGTGTATAAATTGGTGTGTGTAAGAGTATCATGATTCTAGTTTGTCTATGCGTGATTCAGACAGTGATGTATATTCATTTGTGTATGTTTATCTAGTAAGCAATTATTATTTATATGTGATGATTGTCCACGTTAATTTGGGGACATATCGTGGTAGTAGTAGTAGGTAAACATATTTTAAATTCTTTAAGTGTAGATTTTATAAAGGTTGGTGATGTAATATAACATGTTTAATGTGAGTTTATAGATGGTAGGAGATTTATCTGAATCCCATCAAAGTATTTCCTATGTACAGAATTTTCTTTTTAATTATCGTGTCATTTATAAAATATATATATTTTAATTAATTTTCACATTAAAGAGTCAAACTAGTATTTTAAAAGCAATGTTTTACTTGGAAAAATAAGAATCACTTTGTGACTTAATTGCTACAGCTTTGAAAATAATATTTTCTATTAGATGAACAAAAAAATGGTTACAAGTACTAGTTGTTTTGTATTAGGTTGGTGCAAAAATAATGTCGTTTTCTCACATATGTTAATGTGAGAAAACAACATTATTTTTGCACCAACCTAACTAGTGTAATAGTATTAATTTTATGATAGCTATTTCAGCATTTATTCCCATCCTTCATAAATAACAACACTTCATTGGTCAAAATAGGTCAACTTGAATAATGAACATGTATTGAGAATAGCTTTTATATTTAAAAAATGAATATTAATTTCTATTTAGAAAAATCCTAAGGTTTCCAATTCCCAATATAGTGTTCATCAGTTCTATGGAAGCAGATGACCTCAAGTTACCAAAATTTAAAAAATAGGATGCACACTCACCATCTAGATAAAAAAAAAAAAAAAAAAAAAAAAAAAAAAGATACCAGTGAAATTTCAGATGACAAAAATAGTGAAAATAAATAATCATGATGCAAACTAGGAAAAAAACGTGTTATCAATTGTGGTAGGGGGGTGCTACTAATAGGTTTGGTAAGGTTTTTGAGTGGAGAGAAAGGAAGACTCTCAGAAATCGGTACCGACCTGCTTGGCCAGAGACCAGAATCTGTGGCAGCTGCTGTGGAAAGAGAATAGTTTCTTTGAGATTCGAAGGACAGAATTTGTTGTCACTTCACTATATACGTTAGGGTGGGTGGTAAACGGTCTCCAGTTGTCTTCTTTGATGCAGTTTTCCCTAATGTCTCAAGTCCAGTTCTTCTGCATATCATTCTATATTGATATTGAATCATTGGAAAGTGATAAACTAAAGAAATACAGTATTGAAAGTTATCTCTCTAAATAAATTACAACCAAAGGAAAAAATGAAAGCTGAGATTTCTTTTTCAAAGGAAAACAGCTTTAGATCTTAATTTCACTAAGCAATTTCCTTTTTCCTAAAGTAATTATTTTTTATTATACTTTACTTGATTATAAATAACATTTAGCTTATGTAAACAAAAGTTACTAAGTATGTAAACTATGCTAAAAGTTACTAAGTTACTATCTGTCTACTCAAATTAGATATTTCCTATCTTGTGTGCAATTGTTAGTCAGGGTACCGTATATTCTCATGTATAATATGATCCAGTGTTTCTGAAGATAAAAGCAGGGAATAAATTATATTCTTAAATAGAGTACAACCATCCTGATGTAATGTTTTTTTTAAAGTTATAACATATTATCATTAAAATCTCAATGTCGTACATATATTTCACTAAAATATTTAATTTTTCACAATATTAAAGAATAGGAATGAACCAGATGTTTAGCCATTGCATGTTTCTTCTAATTTCCATCTCAAAAGTTATTTTCCAATTTTGAGGGAAAAGGTGCTAACTAGACATACCTGGTAATACACTTTAATTAGTTTATCTCTATTTGACATGACTATTTCTATACAGTAATAAACTAAGAAAATAAAATGATATTATTATTTATTAAGAATGAAAAGAGAAACAAATGTTGCTGGCATATCAAATAAACAATTGTTATCAACACCTGTCTATTTTGTGTTTTATTATCTATTGTGCTAAGTAAGTGCATTTTAAAGAGGTCTTTTAAACGAAATAAAAATTTCTGAAAATGTCTACTTGTGTATAAGACGACTGCCTTTTTTTGCCTTTAATTTTCATTTAAAATTTCTCCTATTTCTAAAATTGTCAGAACGGAGTCCCTCCATATTTCATGAACTTCAGCCACTTAAGTGCCATACATGATACACATTTGGATGATCATGTGTCTTTTAATACATGACTGACTAGGCAGAAGATTTTTCTGCAATAGACTGTGGTAGACTAGTTACCAACCAAGGCTAAAGAACTGTCTGTTGTTCTATTCAACCTATAGCTGGGGGGGAGAAGAGATGGATTCATACTTTCCCAAGGGTATTTGTTGCTTTATCTTGTTGTTTTAATAAGGTTTCTTTAAGCTGAATAAAATTTTCTGAAAATGTCTACTTGTGTATAATACACCCACATCTCCTTTTTTGCCTTTAATTCTCATTTAAAAAAATTCTTGTATTATGCCCAAGAAAATACAGTATTCCAGAATTCACAAAGATGTTAGGTTTAACTTTTTATTTACAGATAATGTTAACCCAAATACTATCTGCTTATATAATTATTATGTTGATATTACAAAATTACAGTGTAATTGTTGAGTTGGAAAGTTTAATTTTATAATTTTTATTGGTTTAAATTTGAAAATTTAAACTGAAAATATAAAGAATAAGCAAAAGTTAATGAACTACGCATGTCTTTTAATCAAAATGCCAATTCTTTTATATTTTTACTAAAAACCTGTTAACCTAAACATTTGTAATCCCAAGGTTCTACAAATAACTTTAAAAATATTGACCTCGGTTTTACATCAACCTTATAAATCATGGTGGATTTGCCATCCTCCACTAATAGGAGAATATAGGCGAACCTATCACCCAGTTCACACTCCTCCCTGGTTTTTTGAACAGGAGTAGAGGTTTATCCCTTGTTTCCTGTTTATGATTTGGTTTCCGGTTCCTTCTAAAATATGTTTCAACTATGAATTCTTAACATCTGCACCTGAACTCTAAAATTTTATTCACTTTTTATTTCATTTTTTTTTCTCTCCCCCCACCAATAGGAGTATATAGGTTTGCCTATTGTCATGTTCACACTCTTCTTTGAACATGAGTATTTTCCTCACATATCACCATAAACTGTGCCTCTTACTCTGTAACCCTCTATCTCAAGTGGTTCTTGGGTCATGTACAGAGTGAATATCATTGTAAAAAAAAAAAAAAAAAAAAAGTCCACAAAATTCATTTCACACATTTTGCATCTGTGTAGGGTTTGGTAGCAAATTTGCCAAGCTTCATGAAAAATTTCATGCAACCATGTCAATCAAATTTGTCCACCATTGTAAAGATTGCTGAATTGTTCCAATACAATATTACTAAACATTTTGTAATAATTGAATACAAGTAAATAGTACAAAGTCTATTGGCCCACTAGGTTGAGTACCAATGAGCATTAGCTGTACATATATTTCCACTGAAGAGTATAATCACAGCCCCTCAAAGAAATGGTGGCGTGGTTAAGTTTATCAAAATTTTTTTTTAAAAAAGAGATTTCTCCCTCACTTTATTTAAACGCTCTCTTCGTTTCTTAAAACTGCCTGATGGTAAACAATGCATGTCAGGGAAAATGAAATGTTTCTTTGATCTTGGCCAGGTACCCAATTACCATTCATATTTTTATTATTATTCTATCTTCAGAAAAAAAAGAAAAAAAAAAAAAAAAAGAAAGTACCTTCATTTTTATCTGAACTTCCTATTTTATTAAATTTTTAAAAATTGAAAGAATTTGATAACAATCCACCCACCTCAGTTTAATCAAGAATACAGTCTGGAAACTTTCCAATACCTGGTATATAAAAGTTGTTAAAATTCAAAACTTTACACTTAAAATCAAATCATCAAATTTAAAATAGAGTCAGTTTAAAATTTATATTATTTAGTAAAAGCAAGAAAATATATTTTTCAAGAGTTTAAAATAGAATGACATATCATCATTAATATAAAAATGTTTGTCTTCCAATTCTATTTTGTTCATAATGTTAGATTAATCTATTTGGGAAAAGATAACTTTATATCTTTTTTTTTTAATATTTTTAATTTCATTTATTTTTAATCTATTTCATTGATTTTGAAATGATTTTTATACTACTCACTTTTTTTTTTTTTTTACTATTTTGTATAAACAATTGCTAAAGTTACATTTAATATGCACAAGTTTTTCAAATGCCTAATTTCATATTAAACCTTGTAATGTACAAACAGATGGCTTTTGTCTTATGATATGAAACGCTCTATCCATTGGTTTAAATCCCTTTAAGAGGAAACCATTACCAGGAAAGCTAGTATAAAATTTGTTATGTACAAACCTATATCTGATTATTATTATTTTTGGCTAGTTTTTATTTTAGTGCTGTTGCCATTTTTAAAATCCCATGGCAGTTAGAAAAAAAAAAAAAAAAAAAAAAAAGAAGAAAAAGAATGAAAGAAAGAAAATAAAAGAAAAAAAAGAAAAAGCTTCTGACATGATTTGAACTCCCCATCCTAGAAGCCTGACTATCTGGGAGTGGGTAGAGTGGTGGATAGGATATGGACAGCTAATCCTCATTCCAATTTATTATTGTAACTACATTCTTTTTTTAACCAATTTTTACATGATCATTTTCACCTAGTGGAGCCGCAATGATTGATCTTCATGGTCTTAATTACACCCAGAATACCCTACACAGTTATTGTTGTCGTCGTTTGGAAACTTTATTCATCAATATTTGATTTGCCAATTGATCAAAGAACATAAAAGAGTATTTTTAAATATTTGCAGGGTTATCTATTTCAAGATTGATTGTGGATAATTGAATAACAGGATATATAGAATTGGTGTATCATTCTCTTATCAAGATTGGTATTGTTTAGTACATGCTATAAAAATTAATTAGGACCATAATACATAACTATATTATGCATAAATATAATTACTATAATATATGATTAGTATTTGCTATTAAGACATTTACAAGAGGCAGATCAGGCCAAAAATGTTGTAATGTTGCCATATTTGGATGGGAGCTGCCCAGACCACACTTTCCAGCCTCAATAGAGTCCAAAAGCGAGTCTTTATTTTCCATCTTCTATCCTCTCTCTCTCACAGGTCAAATGAGGCAAGCTTTTTGACACTCTATTGCTACTTTTACAGAAAATGCTCAGATGAAATACATTCCTTGGTTCTGTCAGTTCTAACCTTCACACCATACCTCTTACATTGTAGCAAATTACAAACATTCCTATTCCATCGTTGAAAAGTAAGTTCCACTTAAACAGCTTCTTCCCATGAACCAATGCTCTGTGGAACTGACTCCCAAGAAGATGTTTCCTTCAACCACTACAATCTCAACCTGTTCAAGTCTAGGGGTAACCATTATCTTCCCTTCCTATCCATACAAACTGCCTCCTAACATAACCCTCTACCTTGAGTGGCCCTGGATCTTTTACAGAGTGAATCTTACTCTAAAAAAAAAAAAAATGTCCTAAATATTTATTACATAAGCCTAGTTATTTTATTCTTTTAAAAATTCTAATTCTGAAACTTGATTGGTTGGTTGTTTTTGTTTAGCAGCATATCAACCTCAATAGGTTTTTCAACATGATCTGGCCATAAGCCCTGGAAGTTTTTATCTATACAAAGTCTTCATCATGATGACCCAAACAGATTCCATAACTGTTTTCAAATAATAGAAAATGCCACTTGACAAAATTAAAGAGGTTGTCAGCATGAATAGATCTGTTAATAAAGTATAGAGTTTAAACAGACCAAAACTTGAGGATTTAAATGACAAAGAAAAGAAAAAATACCCTCTAAACTATGAAAAGACTATTATTAACTCTCTCAACAAATGTGATATTTTCAATTTGTAATATATCTATTTGGATTGTACATCACTGAAGTAGAAGTTAACATTTCAATTGTCATTCTATCGTGTTTGCAGTAAAACACAATGAAAACAATTAAATTTAATTTTACTGTATAATTTTCTAATGATTCATAATATATTTATTCAAAATATGATATTCATTCTGTAATTAAATTTTAAGTAATGCTTTCATTGACAGGTTAAATTGTGTCACCATTAACACTGGTGTCTTCTAATTTTGCCAGCCACTGAAAATAAAGTTGATCTTCATTAGGTACAGCAAAAAAATATTTTATACTTGATTTTACTATGTCATCTGTTCATTTTTTTTTTTTTTTGCCTATGAGTAACCTATTTAAAAAGGCACATAGCTTAGATCAATGGTTTAAAAACTAGTTTGATAAAGTCAAGAAAGAGGACAATTCAGATTTTAAAACTATGGAGAAAGCAACGGGGGAAGCTACTCTGACTCTCTAATGAATGGTTGTGGCAAATAACAGATATTAAAGAAAAGTGATTGCTTATGTCTTATAAGGACATGGTGTTTGAAAAAAAAACCCCCAAAAAACATCAAATCACCAATCCACATCTTAACACATTCTTATATTAATATCAAAAAGAAAATGAAAGTATAACAGTCTTTTGTTTTCAATATTAACAAACTCTGTATTTAAAGCTCTCAGTAGGATAATCCAATATTGAATATTTGGTAAACATTGTAATAAAAAGCTTTCTATCTGAACCAAATCACTGCTTGTGCTACAGATATAAAATAAGCTTGCTAACTTGAAAGGAGTTCCAGCTGAAAAAATATATACTTCAAAATATCTGCAAAAAGTATATATCAAAAAGAGTGAAATAAAATATCCTAAAGATTCATTTTGTTTTGTATCACCCAAGTAAAGTGATTTTATAACTTCTTCCTGTCAATGTTGATGCCATTCTAGAATTCATTTGTTTTCCAATGACTGTTTCCCCAGTAATCTCTGATTTTTACATAAAAGAAAGCCAAAGAGTTAACAAAACTAATACCATCACCTTTTAGCACAAAAAAACTGCAGCAGATAATACATAAGTAAATACAGAATGTTCTATAATTGTAGGACCCCTTTTAAATGCAAAGATATTGGATAGGAAAAATGACAAAGTGCCAAATATATTTATTACATAACTGATATACAAGAGTTCAACATATTAACTAAGATTTTGCTATTTCCTACAGGTGTTTGAAGTTTCATCTGCTGATGGTGGACCTCATTATGTCTGTGTTTGAAATGAGAGGGAAAGCTTGTGTATGTTCTCTTTGTGGTGGTGACCATCTCAGGGATGTAAGATTCAAATCTTAGATAATATGTTTGTTATAACGTGCTCCAAAGCATTTATAATAAAAGTAATGCTTCGGTAAGTTGCTGTGATGCCTGTATTACTTAGTCTGAATGAAGACTGACTCTAAACGGCTTCTTTTTCTTACCTCTGATTTGGAGCTCTTTACAGTTATGGACTAGTTCATATAGTCACCAGGGGTGTACTATTTACTCCACAACATCCCTCCTTTTGAGATTAATATTTTTTATAAATATTTTATTTTTTATTAGTATTAGTATCTCCCTTCCCAATTTCTGGAGAATTTGCCAATGTACTTAACTTTGTAGCATTTTCATCTTGGATTCACTTCCAGTTCTTCAGTATGTTTTCTTTTTCCGGAACTTGTCCTTGTAGGTTCCATGACTTGTGGTGGTACTGGCACATTGAAAATATCATATAGAATTTTTATTGGTTCTTCCAATGTTTCAGGAATCAATGAACTTTCTTTTTTTTCTTTTTTATCTGATTATGGTACCTTTTATGTTCAATGTTTTTCCCTTTTTACCATGTAACTCAATTTCCTGATTCTTGTTGGTATTACGTTGTCTTCTACATTTTTTTGCCATCCTTATATGCTCTAAAGAACACTTTATCACTAACCTTGAAACTTTTGGTGCTGTCTTTGTCATCCGTTCATGCTGACTTGGTAATAACTTGTTGAATACAGATTTTACTTTTCTAGCAAACATTAATTCTGCCGGTGACATGCCTGATAGTGTATTGGGGTTAGGTGTTACTTGGCAAACTCTCAGAAAATTTGAAGTACTTTCTCAAGACTTTTTTTCTTCAATCCTCTTTTGAATGTTCCCACAAACTGTTCCACTTGTCTGTTCTACCTTGGTTGATATGGAGTGGTTGTAATATGTTCGGTACAAAAGTCTTTGAATATCTTACCTATGAATTGCGTTCCATTATCAGAGACTCTGGTATCTGATATGCCATGTCTCGCAAACAGTTCATGCGGGAAATTCACTGTCACTAAAGATGTTGGATTTTTGCACTTATAAATCTCCAGCCATTTAGTAGAACTATCAACTACCACAGGATAATGTAAGCCATTCATAGGACCTGCAAAATCTATATGCAAGCTTGACCATGGCATGTCTGTCTTCAGCCAAGGTTCTATCTTTGTGATAGGTAATTTTTCTGCCAGAGCACAACCTCTGCAAGCTTTCCCTATTTTTTTGATATCTTGGTCTATTCTGGTTCAATATATGAAACCTCTCAGAAATTTCATTCTTGAAATACCAGGATGTTCGCTATGAAAATACTTCTGTAATGCATTAGGTATTACAACCCTTTGCCTGAACATTACTACACCGTTACATAGTGAGTAAGCATTTATGTCTAGATTTCATTCTTTGTTACTTTCTTTCAATTGCTTTTTTTTTTTTATTTCTCAATAAAGACGTTATTGTCCTCTCTTTCTTTTATTTCTTCCAGGATAACTGGTAACTCTCATACTATGTTGCAAAAAATGTTTTTTTTATTTCCATTTCACTTTTTTTTTTACTGTCTTCAAATGATTCCACATTTTTAGGCATTAATCTTGATAAACCATCCACATGTCCTAATTTTTTAGACAGTTGATGCTCCATTGTAAAATCATAGTTTAACAGGATGGTACCCCAGTGGTGTAGTCTATATGTAGGTATTCCTTCCTTTGAACCATATATTGTTAATAGAGATATGTGGTCTGTCTGCAACCTAAAATTTCCTCCATGAATAAATTTATAAAATTCCTTCACAGCAAATATAATTGCTAGGACCTCTTTTTCTATCTAGCTGTAATTTTTCTCTGCAGGTAGAAACACGAGTGAAGGCTTTCATTTTATCGCCATCATATTTATGTAAAAATCACCACTCCAATATCATACTCACTAGCATCTGATACTACTACAATTTCTGCTTTTCGATTGTAGTGTGCTAATGATAAATCAGAAGCAAGTCATTTTTTTTTATTTCCTCAAACACCCTTTGACAATTATCATTCCACTTTACTCCTTTTTTAAGTAACATTACTACAATTATTTTTAATCAGTGGAGCTCTCAAATTATGCATATTATGCACATATATTTGATAGTAATTAGCCAGTCCTAGAAAAGCTTGTAACGTAGTCACATTTGTTGGTGGAGACATATTTTTAATTGCACTTGCCCTCAACGAATCTGGTTGATAACCATTTTTATCAATAATTTAACCAAGCGATTTAATTTTCAGCAAAACCAATTCGCATTTTTCTTCACTGAGCCCTAATCCATACTCTTAGCTTTTCCATGTTTTTTTTTTAGATACACTTTGGATTAAAATGTCATCTAGATATGCCACTGCAAAATCACAATCAACAATCATGGTATCCATAGCTTGTTGAAAAATAGCTGGTGCCACATTTATACCAAAAGGAAGTCATTTAAACTTATATAATCCTCTCTGCATATTTATGGTAATTAATTCTGAACATTCCTTTTCAATCTGAATTTGTAAATATGCTTCAGAGAGATCCAGCTTTGAAAATATTTTTCAGTTTAACTTCAAAACAATTTCCTCTGGACTTGGTAATGGATAGTTATGTGTTTCTAGACAACTATTCAAACTTGTCGAGAAATCCACACAAACACAAATTTTATTAATTTTTTTTCTTGATATACGCTGCTGGTGCAGCCCATTTTGAATTTTGAATTTTCTATTACACTAATTCTTTCAAGTCTGTCCAACACCTTGTTGATTTGTTCCAATGCTATGAATGGTATGCTCTGCTTCAGCTTAAATACTGGGGTCAAACCTTTTTTTTTTTTTTTTTTTTTTTTTTACTTAAAAATCTGCTTTGAATGTCGAACACCAACCCAATTCATTTGACAAAACATCTGGTAAACATTGTTTTAATTCTTTCTTAAGATTTTCACTATTTAAATTAGTCGTTTGTCCATTCATGTTTTAGCAATAAACGTTTATCGGTAAATCCCAAAGTTCAAATAGTCCCATCTAGTCAGTACCAGATAAATTTGTAGCATTTTTTAATACATAAGCTTTAGTTTTTATATGCTTATTATGGAAAGAGACATTACAAGTCATTTCTTTGAAAAAAAACAAAAAACATTTCTCGCCAGAAACTGAAATCGTGACTTTGGAAGTCATTTTTAATAAAGGCTTTCCAATTCCCTCCCATGTGGTTTCACTGATTATTGAAATATATCACTACCAGTGTCCAGTAGTATTTTCACATTCACAAATTTCCTTTTGTTTTCTGTGACTATTTCTTGTCATAATGCTGTATAGGAATTTCTTCATAGAATTTTTTCTTGGTTTGGTTTTGCAGTGTGTCTTTATATGTTCCTATTTACCACACTTGTAACATTCTGTTTCTTTAAATGGAAAACCTTTTCCAAGATGTAATTTACCACATCTGCAACAAGAATTTATTCTCCTTTCAACTGCCCTTTGCTTGTACCAATGCATATTCTTTTTTCTGAATTTCTTTGGCATTGTGTTTCAGACTTAGAATTTTTCTGGCAATGATCCACTATTTCTTGCAATGTAATATTACTGTTTTCTTCAATTATTGTTAAAATTTTTGCTTTTATCCCAGTATCTTTTTTAGCGGTTAAACCTTGAACGAAAATTAATCCTTGGAACATATCTGGAGTAATTTCCTTTATAACTAAACTTTTCACATTCTTTGTTGATGATACCAGCATGCATAACAAAATCTTTGTCCTCTTTTTTGGTTAGATTCATGCACCTCCAGTAAGCATTAAACAGAGAGTGCTTGTCACTAAAAATTTGTCAGAAAGTGTACTATGTCTTCAAACCTGGTTTCACCCAGGCTTTCTTGGTAATATGTAGTTGTAGTATTTGTTATACTCGATTGAAGCTATTTTCCTCAACAACAATCTTGTTATTCTCTCATCTTACCAGCTGCTGCATTCCTGGCTAAATATTTGTTCATATCTACAAAAATATACAGAAAAAGTCAGTCCCTCATCAGGATTGTATACAAATTCTGCTTTGGTGTTTTCGACAGTGTCTGGTGGAAGAGACATTGTAGATATTTTTGTTGTTTTTTTCAGAATTATATCCAACAACTCCTGTTGCTGTTTTTGTAATTGTTAGCAACTGCTGATTTTTTTTTTTGTTGTTGCTATTGTCAAATTTCAACTATCAGAGCCAAAATTTGTTCCATATCTGCAAGAATTTTTTTTCCTACGCCCAAGCAGAAAACAATTTTTTTTTTCATCTACACAACAAGAAAAAAAATTTATTTTTTTTTAAACCAACATGGTTAAAATTCTCGTCATTGCCCATATCCTTGTTCTGAAGCAACAAGTATATTTTTTTTCTGTACTTGTTCACTCAGTATGAGTTTGCAAAATCCTAGTAATTCCAGTTACAACTCATGTAAATTCCTGAATCCTCATTATTGTTATAAGTCGTAAGAGTTTGGAATCCTTGTCACAATGGTTATAAATCACCCGAGTTTCAAATTCCTTGTCAACACTGTTATAATGCCTGCTTTATAGCACTTATATTATAAGTAATGCTTCGGCTACTTGCCATGATGCCTGTATTAGTTTGTCTGAAGACCGATTCCAAATGACTTATTTTTCTGACCTGGAGCTCTTTATAGTTATGAACTAGTTCATATAGTCACCAGGGGTGTACTATTTACTCTATAACAATGTTGAACTCTTGTATATCAGTTATATAATAAATATATTTGGTACACTATGTCAATTTTATAACCCAAGATACTTGCATTTAAAATATGTTCCATCATTATAGGACACCCTGTATATTGAAACATAAGAATGCATGTTTATACCAGAAAGAAAATTATTTTCAAGAAAGCAAAATAGTAGATACTGAAAAAAAGCTATGAATGAATGAATTTGTTTATTGCTATCTTTATTAGCATATTTGTGAAAGAGTCATCTCCACTTAAAAGACAAAACTGCCTAATTCTATTCATCACTTTTTAGGAGTTATAATAGTATTATTGGATATCAAGTCAAATTTCTTGTTCAAAAGAATCAAATAGCCTTTTAGTATTAAAGAGAATGTTGCTTAACTTACTGTCATTGAATCCAAAGTGCTCATATATGAAGAGCATCATGATCAAACAAAGTTCTATTCATGTAAAATGACCCTTAAAAGACAAAATTAGAACCTTGCTTGATAAAGATGCTCTTCTTTCTAGCCAAGTCATTAAAGCACATTGGACATTTTTTTTTTTTTTTTTTTTTTACAGTGAAATCTATTCTGTACAAGGCCCGGGAGCCACTCGAGCTAGAGAACCCTAAACTTGAACAGATTAAGATTGTAATGATCTGAAAATATCCTCTTGGGAGTTGGTTTCACAGGCAGTTTCTGCTGCAAAGGGGGACAGTTTTGAATCCTGCTGGAGGGTGCATTTTCTCTAATAAGACTTCTCAAATATTAAAGCTGGTAGATAAAATATTGTTTAAAATAAATGGAGTGTCTACTCAAATATGGGTATCGATTAAAAAAACGTTTAAAGTAATAAAGATGTCAGATTGATAAATAAAATCCATTATTTCTTTAAAAATTACTTTGTTTACATTTTGGATACAAAAGAACCATTATGATTTTTAAAAATCTGAACATGTAAAATGTTAAATGAAACCTTACCAAATCATTAACTTATTGTGTAATGTCCACATGTATCCAAAAGAAATTGCACTATGTAATAAATGTCTGTGACATAGTGAGTATCACATGATAATCAAAATGTGATATTTTTTTTTTTAATGAGAATATACAGGATGTTCAAGTGTATAAAATAATTTGCTTAGATAGCAATAAAGTAACCACAGTGCAGTATTAATTTTTCTCACAGTGTATATCATGTATTCTTATTTGAAAGCAAAGGAAGGAACAAAATAAGTTAGCCACACAAAAAAAAAAAAAAAAAAAAAAAAAAAAACTGAAAGGAGGATGATAAAAATTCAAAAGTTTGGGCAATGTCTAACCTTCATGCCTAAAAAAAAAAAAAAAAAAAACAAAAAAAAAAACAAAAACAAAAAAAAAACAGCATGTCAAAAAGACAGTTATTCCCTTGACACCACTATTACTTTTGCAATGTTTATTGTTCTTTGTTGTCATTCTCAAGAATAAAGAAAATGTATAAATCCATTTTCATGTTTAGATTTTATAAAAATTTCTTATCATTGCTAAAAAGCCAGGCTTAGTTTTATATATTTTTATTTTGATAATTTCCTAATTTTTTTTATAACTCTTTGAATAAAAAGATTTTTCAAAATTATTTCTTTATTAAATAGTAAATGAATCTTTACAAAAAGGTAAATAATGAATATCGCAATACACTTGGTTCACCTATTTTTATAATCTTGTAAATAAACATTACAGAGGGAGTTGAAAGTACATACAGTTCTTTCTAAAGTCTACTTCAACTATTCTTCTAACATCTCCACCTGAACTCTGAAATTTTATTCATTAATTATTTTTTCTCTCTCACTAGGAGTAGATAGATTCATCTATCATCCAGTTCACACTCCTCCTCATTCATTTGAACAAGAGCAAAGATTTACCCACTGTTCCCTGTTTAGGATTGTGTTTCCAGTTCCTTCTAAAGTTTTTTCATTTTCTTATGTTTTCTGAATCACAATAATCTTGACCTCTTCAAGTCATTAACCATTATCTTTCCTGCAGAGACCCATGAATTTAATTTCTTGCACTTTCTTACACTGATACAACACCACACAATAATCCTCTAGTTTGAGTGATTCTTGGGCCTTGTATTGGTGGATATTAGTGTAAAAAAAAAAAAAAAAAAAAAAAAAAAAAATCCCTTCTACCTTTATTTGTAATCTCAGCAGCCTAACAAACAGCTGTAAAATAACAACTTGAAACATACAAAAAAAAAAAAAAAAAAAACAGAAAACAACATGGAAGAAATCCTAGTGAGAAAAAAAATAATCAAAAACAATAAAAATGATTCAGTCAAGAAATTCAAAGACCATTATCAGCTAAATTTAAATCAATTCCAGATAGATTACTTAGAAATCTCTTTGTAAGTAATCTAGAAAACAGAAAACCTTTTATTCCTCAGATTTCTATCCAAAAAGAAAAACTCACAGTGTAATGATAGAGTTAATAAAATCTGAGAAGGAAATAAAAATCCTATTTTGAACAGGACTATTTTTTTTTATCCAATAAAGTTTCTTCTCTGTATATCCAATAATTAGACACCTAAATAAATAAAAAAAAGAAGTTAAATTAAAAACAAAAATATTGTAAAAATCTTAAGGATTTCCGAATATACTTCAGTGTTTTATTTACACTATTTACAAATATTTGTTGTCCTCATCTTTGTTGTTTTCCCCAATGTTTCAGTAATTGTACCCTCTGGCCTTCAGCAAGGTGTATATCGATCCAGGCAATCTACAGGTATTCCAAACTGAACCCTTTATTTAATATAAAGGGGTTGGCTGTTCTTGTTCCACTGCTCATGTTTAGAGATATCTCTTCTAGTTCTTGTTTTTAGTACTGCTCAGTTATTCCTTGCTGTGTTTCCACTATCCCCATGAGACAATAGTCTAGTGGACTAAAGCGTTGGTTTGTGAATTTAATCCAAATATGATTTCCAGTTGAATTTCTGAGGAGTTGTCATTATTTACACTATTTACATTCAGACTATTGTTCTCGTTTTTGATGTTGTTACCATGTTTTGGCCGTTATATCCTTCATCAGGTATATATTGATACAGGTAACCTACAGAACTGAAAAACCAAAATATTGTCAAAATCTTAAGGATTTCTGAATTCCAAACTCTTTATTTAATCTACAGGAGTAGGCTATTCTCGTTCCACTGCCCATGTCTAGGAATATCTTGTCTAGTTTTTATTTTTAGTACTGCTCGGTTACTGCTCACCCAGTTTCCACCAAGTTCAAGTACCCACTGACATGCATAGTTCAGTGGTATAGAAATGGGCTAACATTTGGAAGGTCTTACATTTTATGAAATGTTATCAAGGTTCATAAGTACACAAATATAACTCAGAGACGAAGTATTATTTTCTTCAATAGTATCACTCAATCAAAATTGATTGCAGTCAGGACAATAGAGTCAATCCTTTCATTAGATGCATAGTATGTGCTTCACCAAGGCTATGATTTTGAATTCAGAGTTGTCCTTTTCTGAGACTGGTTGCCACCCAAGGCTGAAGAGTTCAATCTGCCTATTTAACCTTTAGATGGGGGGGGATTCATACCTTTCCTAATATTATTTGTGAAAAAGTGAATGTATCAAAACTCGACTGGAATGTGAACTAGAAATTCTCATCCAAGATGCTATCAACTTACATCACCACCCCCACACATGAGGTTAATCAGGGTAAACTAATAGAAAATTACTAAAATATCAGTAAATAAAAAGATGGAAGTAATGTTGGCCAATAATAAAACTTTCAAACTAACTTGCATAATTATATCATTTATTTGAATTTAAGTGCAGTACTAGATTGGCAGAAAATTCTCAGCATTTTACATTTGAAATGGCTAGATGTATCCATAAGTTCTATGCTAACAGGTTCTTCTATTGAACTTCTCTCTTGTGGAACTCTCTTTAAGTTTCTTGCTTCCCTGTCAATATTGATCTTCAAATATTTAAACGCAATGTCAATTGTCATCTTCTGTCTAAATTCCTGTTCTTTTATTGTCCTTTCTCCTTAATAGTAAATTTTTCTCATATTCTCTGACACTCAGTAAACCCTTGCATCCTAATAGCTTTATTGTCTTCCTTGAGGGGAAATGATAAAAAAAAAAAAGAAAAATTGTATGTAACAATTTATGCAAACAATTTTACATCACTTGATACAAACCAGTTTAAACTGTTTTTATTTAATATGTTCCATATTGTAACCATTTATTTTCAAACTTGTCAGTCCATATTTGCCAAATACAAATATTTGATAATTTAAGAACTGTAGTATTCAAAAAAGAAATATCACTTGTTAAAACATTTTTATTAAAAGATACCAATTCAAAAAAGTTAAAAATTGCTTACTACAATCATTAAAAAAAAAACAAAAAAAAAAAAAATATAACTTACTGAAACATTATTTAAAATCAAATTTAGAAATAAATATTACATATAAATAAGAGATCTATTTATATTTCCGAGATGAGGTATTGTAACTATTAACACTATTCACATTGTTTGAACTGTTGTCCTCACATTTTTGTCATATTCAGGTTTCAGCCTTCAGCTGATATATGTTGGAATTTCGAACCAAACCCTTTATTTAATCCACTGCGGTAGATTGTTCTAGTTCCACATGCCAGGCCTTTTCTGGATATCTCAGCTTCAGTTGTCTTCCTTTAGTAACTCAACTTTCTAAGTTTTTTTTTGTTCACATCTGCTGTGGCCAGGTATTGAACTCCATGGCACATGTAATGAGAATTATCTGTCCCAGTGAACTAAAAGGGTTAGGTTTGAGATTCTGACGAAGGCTAAAACATACAATGGCCAGAATGTCATGAACATGACAATGATGAGAACAACAGTCCAAACAATGTGAATAGTATAAATAAATAAGAGATGTAAATCTAAATTTGAAACATTTAGAATCTTTGTATGATCTCTGTTAAATATATATTATATATCTTAATATATATTAAATATATATTATATGTTATATATAAATTAGGCTAAAATACTTTCATAACAGTTATATGTTACTATTCACACTGTAATTCGAACTGTTTGTTAATTTCAGCCAAGATGACTTCTTACCTGTAATTGTTCAGTCTCCCATTTATCAAGATGAATCGATTTGACGCGGCTAATACCTGTTGTAAGGCTACGGTGGATACCAGCACAATCCTGGCATAAAAACACACCTAAAGTACATGATGCCCAATCTGGATCTGGAAAAAAAGAAAACAAATTGGTGGCTTGAAAAGAAGATTGTAGAAAAATGGAAGTTATGGAGGAAGTATGTTATTGTGAAGCAGAGCAAAATAATCCTAGAGAAAATATTGTATTTGAGGGTTAACATTATTAATTACTTTTTAGTTCAAAATCTAATCTTACTGCTGAAATATGAAGTTGATGCAAAAGTTCCAAGTGTCATCTTTTGAAAAACAGTAGGGAAACATTAGAAGTGTCTGAAGTTTACTCAATGCTTTACAGCTTGTACAGTCAACTGTCCTATGTCAAACAGTAAAACGTAAAATTCCTGAGCTGGAACGACAGAATAATTATTTTACATAAATTTGTAATGCACAGTGGAGTCAGTCATTTATGTGTAAGTGCTATGACCTATATTGCTGCAATATATCATTCTATAAATAATGACATGGAGTATTTTTCATTACTGATCACAGTACTGCGCAAGTGCCATGATCTAATTCATGATACTAACCTGGCCAAACGTCACCGCAGTGCAAATACCCACACGCGATATTAGCATATTAATAGCATGGTATGCGCCATCAAGGATAGTAAAAATAAAAAGTTTTTGTTTAGTAATTAAGTTTGATTATTTTTCAAAATGAGTAAACGAAAAGCGAGCAAACTTGGTGGGTGCACACTTTTGGCAAAATATAGAGCTGAAGAGCCAGCTTTTTGTGACGATTTTTATCATGATGGTGAGAAATTATTTTGCAGTTTTTATCAACACACTGTAGATTGAACTCGGAGGGATACATATGTGGATCATCAGAAATCGCTAAACAAAGATGCCTATATGAATAGGCTATATATTTGTATATTTTACTGTTTACACACAAGTTTGTTTTTCAAGTGTTTTTATGATTTTGAAACAAAAATGGAAAATTGAAATTTACCATCACAGAAGAATATTGAGAATTTACCACTATGTTAAACACTTCTATCTTCCCTTCTTTCTTTCATTTTCTCACTGAAACCAAGTAGCATCTTTGATGTCTGAGGGAATCAAAATGGAATAGTTCATTATTTATGAGGTATTAGCAGGAGATGTCAAAGACTTCTATCTTTCTTTTTTTCATTGAAACCAAGTAGCATATCTGATATGTCTTTTTGTCTTTCCACACAATTGAAATGAAATAGTCCATTATTTATTAGGTATTGGCTGGAAGTAACATTCGTGCAAACTGACAAAAGGAGGGAAAAACACAGTTATTATAGGATTCTTTATTATAAATTCCTGGAGCCAAGAGAAATTCTTATTGTACTACACTAGGAAGCAACTGACTTGTTTGAATGACACACTGAAAGAGAAAAGATTCCTTAATTTCAATCCATTCCTTTGCTCCCTGAAAAAGTTGAAAATCAAAAAGAATTCATATAACGAAATCTTTTTTTAATGACAAAATATATGAAGGCGTGCTGAAAAGTTCTTGGCTTGACCCACTTCCCAAAATTTGACCAAGCATCAAAATTTATTTTTGATTTCATTTTTGGTCAACCTGAAAATTTTCAGCATCCCCTCACATAACTTACCTACAAAACAGTGTGAGGTAATGCCTGGAAAAATTTGAGAAAAGTACCAGACTACATCTAGTCTCGTACTTCTGCTATATATTTAGAGATTCTTGATAAAATACAAAAAGTATCTACAATGTTATTGGTTCTGACATGGCATTTTGGTTTCAGTCAGTTTCCTACAGGCATAGAGTAGCTTTTCTATAAATACTTTTATGATAACTGTTCTGATGATCTTTCATCTATGGTGCCTGGAATTTAAGTGCAATACTAGATTGGTGGCAAGGTTTTATTTTACAGTTGAAATGGCTACTTGTAACCCTAAGTTCCATGCTAACAGCTTCTTCTCGCATTTCTCCCTTGTGGAAATTTTTTCCAGCTTCTTGCTTTCCAGTCAAATTTGATCTTCAAAAAGTCAGTCGTTATTGTCTGTTCTTTTATTTTTCACTGTAATAATGTTTGTTTTTGTTTTGTTTTGTTTGTTTTTTTCATTCTCTCACACTCAGTAACCCCTTGTGGCTTTATTGCCTTGTTTGGGGTGAAATGATCCATCCACCAAAAAAAAAAAAAAAAAAAAAAACAACAGTCCTCACTTTTCAGTCTTGAGTTCAAAAACGCTTTAGAGTCCTTGTTGGAGAAAATGATTTTCCACACACTCACCCTCTCTCACAATGTGGCAAGCCTCTCACTGCTTTATCGCTACTTCCATAAAAAGTGCTCAGTAGAACTACATTCCTTGATTCTGCCAGGTCTAACCTTCATGGCGAGGACTCGTCATGCCACTTATATTGTAGCAAACTACCCACATTCCATCTGTATTCCATTCGCAAGGAGGAAGTTCACCTCAAACAGCTTCTTCCTGCAAACCACTGCCCTGTGGAACAGACTCCCAAGAGGATGCTTCCCTGAACACTACAATTTTAATCTGTTCAAGTCTAGAGTTAACTGTTATTTTAACTGCATATCCATATAAATCATTTAATGCAGTTTTTCTCAACCTTTTTAAGCAACGGCATACCTTGGAGCAAATGAAAATATCATGGCACACTTAGCAAAATTCTTAAAGGTTATATATTTAAATGCTATGAAATAAAACCACAGATTTGAAAAAATAATATACACACAAATATGAACTTAGTTTATTTCAATGTTTCTATTCAACTATTTGTGCAGCTTATTTAGTGTGAAACCACTGCTAATTGAACACACCCACACATATGCCGTGTGGTTGAGAATCAGTGCCTTAACATAACCCTCTACCTAGAGTGGCACTCGGGCCTTGTACAGAGTGAACTCTTCTTTGGTTACATTAAAAAAAAATGCTGGAAACATTTTGCATCAAATAGAAATCATGCTAATAGTAAAATGCCTTCAAAAGATGAATATTGCCTTGCGGAATTTAGAATTAACATGAGCAAGGGTATGAATTCTATGAAATGTTAATGTTTTTAAGAGAAAACCTAATTGAATGATATAAAATATGGATTTCAAGTAGGGAGGAACTGAAAATTATAAAATGGAATTAATCTCATTAAAAGCTAACACACTGATTTTCAAAATACTTGACAAATATATTCTCAAATGTTGCTTTTTAAAAGTATCTCAGTTGGGAAACGGTCATTCTTGAAAGTGAAAGATAATGTCAAAAGAATTTTCAAGTGGCAATTATATTGTCACTTGCTTTTTGTGTCATTCAGTGGCTTGTTAAGTTTCCTAATATGGACATGTAATAAGGAAAGTGATGTCAATTCAGAAAGCACTTTTCAAGTGCTACTCTTTTGACTCAGGAATACATGAAGTTGAGTAAAAATATATACAACAACAGAAGAGAATCAGTCAAAGCAAACCTTTCTAACTAAAAAAGACATTTCTTAACTGTTCATTGCATCTCTAATTGCATTTTTTGCTTAAATTTATAAAGTCTAGGTACCAAAAAGGAAAGTAATATTAATTTTGTATAATACAAAAATGTTGCACAAAGCCAAAGGGTGGGGGATAGGAGAAGGCTGGACTTCAATTTGTTTTATCTTAAACTTGGCTAGCCACGATTACTGACCCAAGCATACACCAAAACAACACATTTTTACTTACCATTCTTACTACAGGCACCATAATACCTCAAAATCTCTACATAGTCACATCTGGTCTGGTGATCCTGTCAGATATCTCTCTAAACTCTAGACAAAATCTGTCTGTAATGTAATCAGTCCACTTTAGTCACTTTCCCACCCACTACTGTAACATGGCTTCTATCTTTTCTAGAAATATTTTCATGACAATTGTTTTAATGAGCTCTCCTCCTTAGCCACATGAATTTAAGCATACTATTAGATTGTCAACTTTATTGTTGAAATAGCTAGATGTAACCATAAGTTTAATTACAATAGTTTTTCTCTCACTTCTCACCTGTTGAACTTTTTCAGGTTTCTTGCTTCCCTGCCACCTACAATCTTCAAAAATTTAAATGCAACATCACTCATCATTTGTTTTTGTGGGTTTTTTTTTAATTTCACCCCAAGCAATAAAGCCACTAAGACTCAAGTAGTTACTTAGTGTTAGAGAATGAGAAAATAAAATACTATTAAGGAGGGAGATTAATAAAAGAATTAAGAAAACTGAAGATAACAATTGACATTGCATTTAAATTTTTGAAGATCAAATTTGACTGGAAAGCAAGAAGCCAGAAGAGAGTCCCACATGCTAGAAGTGTGATAGAAGAAACTGTTAGCATAGAACATCTAGTTACATCTAGCCATTTCAACTGTAAAATGAGATCTTACTGTCAAAGCTTTCTTGAATCCTGTGTTTCCTTTATTGTCCTGTCTCCTCACTAAAGTCTTCTCTCATTCTCAGTAACACCTTGCATCTTAGTAGCATTATTGCCTTGCAAAAAAAAAAAAAAAAAAAAAAAAGCTTACATTGAGGAATTTTCTAGTGATCCAAATCTGCAGAGAACATGCTACCTCATCGATGATAACTCACCAGTTTGCCATTACCATCTCACGAGTTTACTGAATCTTCTCTGCAGTGGTAGAGGTAGACGAGTGAGTGTCCTGCTCCTTTCTTATGCATCATGCTTGTTCAGCCACTTTTAAACTTATCAATCCACTTGTACACATTTGTACATGGTAGTGCACTGTCACCGTATTGTGTTAAAAGCCACCATTGAATTTCAACTTCTGACACACCATCCGACCAGAGAAATCAGATCACTGTTCTTTGCTCCTTGGTGAACACTGCAAACAAAGCAGCCATGTTTACACTGTAACCAACCTAATCAAGCTCAAACTTCAATCACATGACCATAATAGTGCCATTTACACATGGGTAAGTCAAAAAATTATCTTCACTTTCAGCATAATATAGCTTTAGGTTTGTCACACTGCCTTCTGCTAATGTGTGCATATATATATATATATATATATATATATATATATATATATATATAAATAAAATGATTGTGTTGTTCTGTGGCATAATGGTTGCTTTTGTATATCTCTTCATTGGTATTCCATGTCAGTGCTGAACAAAATATGAGAGTAAGCAATTGGCCAAACACCTAATAATTAACAAACCTGTTCAAGCATTAACACAAAAAAAGCTATTGCCCTCATAATCAAGCTTGGCATTCAAAAAACATCACACAAAAGCCCAACCCATTTCTCAAAATCTAATCAAATAGATTTTTTGTGGGGGTTGAGGGAAGTACCCACTTGTACTATCAAATGTTTGGATATTAATGACTAATCCTTGTTTATTATTTAATCCGAGCAGATTGAAATGCCCAAAATGGCAAAGCGTGTGTCAGTATATCCCCCTTAACACTGAGATCAGACCTGCATGACATCTTAATCTTAAAGAAAAATATATCGTCCTCTGTCTAGTCGCAAATTTTTTATCTTGGAGGAGAGGATTAAACAAACTTCATGTCGACATAAGTTTATTTTTTATGTGTTCACTTAAATTAGAAATTGATAAATTTTTTTTTTACAAATTAATAAAAAGGTCTATATCCCCCCCCACACCAATGTCACTGATAATTACTAACCAGAAATTATACTAGCCCATATAGGCCTGCTCCAAAGATTATATAAGAAAATTACTGAAAGATATACCCAAGTGTTAGGAGATACTAATTTACTTCCCCTATAAAGGGCAAAAACTCAAAATACAAAAGAGGTCATTATTTACATTATTCAGACTATTGTTCTCATCTTTGTCACCATATTTATTATTGCAGTCCATATAACATCAGGACAACCTTCAAAAGCTTGACAACACTTTGTAGAGATCTCTCCAGAGTAAGACCCTCCCATAGAGGAGAACATGACTAAAGACTGTGTGTACGCTATCCCATGCAGCTGCGGAAAGAAATATAAAGGGGGGACAGGCCGCCCCCTTAAGGTAAGGCTTCAAGAACACCAGAAAGCTGTAACATGAGGGGAAGTGGAAAAATCAGGTGTGGCTGTCCAAATATGGAGAAAGAAGGGAGATCACGGTCGCCTGTTGGATCAGATTGAGATCATAGACAAGGAACACCATTGGAAAATTTGTAAATCAGCACATATGCTAGGCCACAAAAATCTCCTGAGCCAACCAAGCATAGAAATGAATACAATATGGGAACCTGTATTAAGGAGTGCCAGAGAAAAGCAAAAATAACAACAAAAGTTGCAATATGAGCTCTGGTAAAAAAAAAAGAAAAACCAAAAAAAAACATGTAATGATAACAGCAAAAAATTGCAATATGAGCACTGGTAAAAATGGTTGCTGAAGACATTAGATTTATAATACCCAGAAATTCATACTCAAGGATACATGGCACAATGGATAAAGACGTTAAGTTAGATCCAGTGACAGGACCCAAAGAGTGTAAGTTCAATACCTGGTTAAGGCAGTGGATAACTTTTCAGATAACTGACATCCATTAAAACATGGAACTAGAACAGTCTACCCCAGTGAGTGAAATAAAGGGTTCAGTTCGACATTCCAACCACCTGAAGAAAGCTGGAGTGTACAATGGCCGAAACATTGTAATAAATAAGGCAACAAAGATGAGAACAATAGTCCGAATAATGTAAATAATGTACATAATACCTCATCTCAGAAATATAGACAGATACAAATGAGTTATATCCTTTGTCCAGAAGATGCACACAGCACTTCTGAATTAAACATCATGACAAGCTGGCACGCATATGGAAGTCATGATTTCAATCCAAACAAATCCTTGCTGACAGTGAAATTGTTTGTTTCTTTTTTTTTAATTATGTGTTAGAATACACTTGTCTTTTATTTTCATTCATTTTTGTTCATCCCAACAACCTGGGATATAACACTAAGAAAATATAATTTAACAATTAAACTAAATTTAATTCACATACATGTGATACACAATACCTTGCTTCAAGTTTTTTAACTTCACTTCCATGCATGACAATTTTATAACTAACAGCAACTCCCATTACGATGCAATAAATAGAAGGCATTAATAAGATCAACATAAATACACCAGTAAACTGCATTATGAACAAAAAAACATTCAATTTTAAATAAATACTAAAAGTGACTCGTTGCACTTTTTCTCGTGCTAACATTTTCTGCAGACATAAAGTGGAAAGATTATATTGAATCAATTGCTAGGAAAGTTAGTTTATTGTGTCATGCTAGACAATCTTTCTCACCAGAATCTGTCTTACACATTTATAAGTCTACCATTCATCCATGCATTGAATATTGCTGTCACTGGTGCTTCTGCTATGTATTTAGAGATTCTTATGAAATGTAACTGTAAATTCTTTTCTAACAGGTTAAAATTTAAATGCAATGTCAATTGTTATCTTCTGCCTTCTTAATTCCTGTTCTTCTCTCTCCTTAATTCTTTCTTTTTATCATATTCTCTCACACCGAGTAACCCCTTACATCTTAGTGGCTTTATTGTGTTCAATGCAGTGAAATCATTAAAAACAAAAACAAAAACAAAAAAAAAACATTCTTTTTTTCAAGTCTGACTAGGCTACTGACTCTGCCTTGATTTTTTTTCTCAGGCTAAAAATAACCCATCTCTTGTTCCTAACTAGAGGTTTCTGATTGGTTATATCAGTCACATGACTAACCAAGCCAGGTAAGGTTTAATTAGGGTTAATTTTAGTTGGTTGTTTAGGGTTAGGGTTAATGTTAACCGCCAGAAAGAGTGACTCATTGTGCCTTCTTGAACTAACATTTTCAGATGACATGAAGGGGAAAGATTATATTGAATCAATTGCTAGGTCTGCTGCTAAGAAAGTCGTTTCAGTATCATGCTAGACAATTTTTCTCTCTAGTATTAGATTGGCAGTAAGGTCTCATCAATTTACAGTTGAAATGGTTAGATGTAACCATAAGTTCTATGCTAATAGTTTCTTCTCTCGTACTTCTCACTTATGGAACTGTAATAGAAGTGACAGTGACTTACCAGGAGCAAAGCGAATTCGCTGCCTTGCATGTCGAACCATTCTCTGAGAGTTGGTCGCGTGTGCGTACGCCTACTGCTATTTTTATGCATCAGACTTATTTGCATAAGAGAACAACGCTACCATTAAAAACCAGGCGAGTGGACGTGGGAGAGCACGGCTCTTCTAGGCTTCAGCGAGACGAGACGTATTGCTGACAGAAAGCGACAGCAATTTCTGGGCATCTGACAAGCTATTTCGGTGAATATGGACGGCCGGTTTGATTTAAAAATTATTCCCGAGTTTGACGGGACTGGATCCGTGGTTGAATGGCTCGAGAAGTTGGAATTGGTGTGCGACCTATCGGGAGTGAAGCGGCTTGATCGTGTCATCCCTCTTCGCTTAACCAGGGGAGCATTCGCGGTTTACCAGCAACTATCTACGGAAGAGAGATCGGACGTGGCTCGAATCAAGGGAGCATTGATGACAGCATTTGCCCCTGATAAATTCACGGCGTACGAACAATTCGGGGCACATGTATTGCGTCCGGGTGAGACCGTAGATGTATATTTGGCCAATCTACGGAAGTTGTCCGTCCTTTTTGGAGGAGTGCCAGACAGTGCGATGGCATGCGTGTTCGTGTGGGGGCTTCCTGATCCTGTGAAAAGGCTCCTGCGGTCCTCGGCCAGGGCAGATAATATGTCTCTCGAGGAGCTATTGGCTCGACAGCAGAGAGGGAACCAGTTGTCGCTGCGGTGCAGCCCTCCCAGACTCCTCAATCTTCCTCAGACATGGGCCCACTTGTCACATGCTATAAATATAATGGGCCCAATCACTTCGTGAGGGACTGCATGAAGAGGCGAAGGGCAACTAACGCACATTGCTATCGATGCAACAAGACCGGTCATCTGGCCAAAAATTGTCCGGGAAACGGAGGTGGGGACGAGACTTCAGTGCCGGTCCACTCCCCAAACAGCAAGTAAACTCTGTGCTACCCATCATTACTGTGTATGTTGACGGCACACCATGTTCGGCCCTCCTTGACTCTGGGTGCTCACGGTCAATCTTGAGTGCGAGTTTATGTTGGTCTTGGTCGAAGTAGGGTATGGCGGTATCTACATTAACCGGAGCTACGCAGGCTTGCTGTGGAAGGGGCACCGTCAGAATTTTCACAGCAACCGGTAATACTGCTACAATCAATGTGCTGGTTATGCGAGGGAAGCCCCTGGATTTCGACCTGTTGCTTGGCATCGACGCCATTAAGGCACTCGGTGGAGTTCGCATCATGCAAGCGTGGAGTTTGAAAAATCACGGTCCATCTGTGCAGCGATTCGTATCAGCGAAGCCGATTTCAGTGCGAAATTCAATGAACGGCAGGGAGTTTGGGTCGCAGCCTGGAAGTGGTCGGCAGGTCATGCTCCAGGGAAACTTCAGAATCGGATCTCTGAATATCCAGTATCCAGCGAGATGAGAGAGGAGTACGAGCATGAATTACAAACATGGATGGACAATGGTTGGTTGGTGCCGTACAGTGACAAGGAGTTTGGTCAGCCCAAGGGACTGATACCACTGATGGCCGTGCTGCAGACCAACAAGCATAAGGTGCGTCCTGTGATGGACTATCGGGAACTGAATACCTACGTTGAAACATTCACAGGTGCCGTGGATGTTTGCGTAGAAAAACTGCGAGACTGGAGACAGCAGGGTGCAAACGTGTCCATTCTGGACCTCAGGAAAGCATATCTACAGATCCGTGTTGAAAAATCCCTGTGGCCATATCAAACAGTTATGTTTAAAGGGAAGCGATATTGTTTGACCAGGCTGGGGTTCGGCCTGAATGTGGCGCCCCTGATAATGCGAGCTGTGCTCAAGGCTGTGTTAGCACAGAATGAAACTATAAATAGAGCAACGTCAGCATATATTGACAATATATATATATATATATATATATATATATATCAACGAGGATGTGGCATCGGCGGAATCTGTGAGGAAACATCTTGAGCTCTACAGACTGATGAGCAAGGATCCAGAGAAGTTACAGGACGGAGCCAGAGTGCTGGGGCTAGAAGTATGGAAGGAACAGGGTCAACTGCAATGGCGATGAGGAAGTAGAATGGTAAACGGCCCTATGACTATGACGCGGAGAGGTATTTTCTCCATGTGTGGCCGGCTGGTGGGACACTTCCCCGTGTGTGGATGGTTGCGAGTGGCGACAGGCGTCATCAAACGTCGAGCCACTGCCGTAACGCAAAACGACAAAATTTGTGATGCTCCCCTGGAATGTATGATAACAGACACCCTCACCCGGGCTCAGCAACTGGATCCTGCACAGGGAGAATGGTGCGTGAATACAAAGGAGCTAGATGTGTGGGTGGACGCGAGTTCGCTGGCTGTAGGAGTAGCGCTCGAGGCTAAGGGAGTCATCATCGAGGACACATGCTGGCTACGGCCGATAAAAAACACCCAGCATATCAATGTGGCTGAACTGGATGCTGTGATGAAGGGAATCAACCTCGTGCTAAAATGGCAAGCTACGGTATTACACGTGAACACAGACTCCCTCTGTGTGTACCATTGGGTGACTAATGCCCTTACAGGAAAGTCTCAGCTGAACACCAAGGCCGCTAGCGAGATGCTCATAAGGCGACGACTTGAAACTCTAACTTCTCTTGTGAAAGAGTATAACCTTTCGGTTGACATAGAACTAGTTAGATCCGACCAGAACTGAGCTGACTTGCTGACTAGAGTTCCCCAGAGGTGTTTCAACAATGTGAAGGAACTCGAACCTGTTCAACCAGTATGTGCTTTTGCTGTAGGAAACCCGAGCCCTGCTCAGTTAACTGAGATTCATCGACACAGCGGGCACCCTGGAGTTAAACGGACACTATATTTCACACATAGGATCAACCCGTCCGTGTTGAAAGCAGCAGTGAGATCAGTCGATCGGAGTTGTGAACAGTGTCAGTCAATAGATCCAGCTTCTGTGCGATGACAGAAGGGAGAGCTCAATGTGCGTGAAACTTGGAGCCGTCTGGGAATGGACATCACACACTATAATGGTCGCCATTTTTTGACTCTGATCAATTGCGGCCACACACGGTTTTCGATCTGGCGGTCGCTAGTTCGGCAAGACGCTGCACACGTAATCCGGCAATTGGAGTCGGTGTTTTTCGCACGTGGTGCCCCAGTGGAGATCCTGGCTGATAATGACACTGCATTCCGCAGTCAGCAATTCAAACAATTCACAGAAGAATGGGGCATCCGATTCCGACCGCGCTGCGCATACAAACCATCTGGAAATGGTATTGTAGAGAGGTGTCAAACGGATTGCTGCGCGAAAGAGCTGCTCTATTATGGAGGCCGTGTATTGGTATAACATCACACCCAGGGATGATGTGTCTGCCTCTTCTGCACCCGCCAATCTGCTGCATTCGTACAAAATTCGAATAAAAGGAATTGACATTGTGCCCTCACCTAACCAGGCGACTTCGACTCGGTATAAAGAAGGAGACACAGTTTGAGTAAAAAATCCGCACGGACGCTGCACGTCAAAGTTTGTGAAAGGTCGTGTCACGGGGATAAGCAGTCCACAGTCGGTAGTCATCGATGGGCTACCGCGGCACGTGGGAGATGTACATCCATGGCTCACTTCATTGTTACCAGCGGATGATGGCGGTGAAACAACGTCAGGAAGTCATGAATGGCAAGCTCCAGTGCAAGCAGCAGCGACACCTCATCTGAAAGCGAGAAAGAGGTAGACTTGATCCTTATTGATCCCCCGGAATATGATTCAGACCAGGACACATCTGACGATTCAGCCGGGGAGGAAGACATGGTTATACCACCGCAAAGGAGTGCAAGGGTGAAACGACCAGCCCCTCACTGTCACTTATGTGATCATATGATCGGGGGGAGTGTAATAGAAGTGACAGTGACTTACCAGAAACAAAGTGAATTCGCTGCCTCGCATGTCGAACCATTCTCTGAGAGTCGGTCGTGCGTGCGTATGCCTACTGCCATTTTTATGCAGCAGACTTATTTGCATAAGAGAACAACGCTACCATTAAAAACCAGGCGAGTGGACGTGGGAGAGCACGGCTCTTCTAGGCTTCAGCGAGACGAGACGTATTGCTGACAGAAAGCGACAGCAATTTCTGGGCATCGGACAGGAACTCTATTCCAGATCTTCCCAAATTTAAATGTAATGTCCAATTTTCTTGATTCATCTTTTATTCTTGCTCCTTAATAACATTTCTCTTTTCCTTATTTTCACATTCAGTCATTGTGTCTTAGTGGCTTTACTGCATTTCTTGTGGTGAAATGATTTTAAAAAGAAAAAAGTAGTATTATTTCAATGCCTGAAAATTTCCTATCTAGCAGCAGTTCCTTGACAATTGCTCTACAAACAGTAACCAACTAGAGATCAAATTTTGATTGTAAAGACAATTCTAATATAAAGATGTCAGAGCAGAAATGAAGTTCCTAGAAGAGAATAAAGAATCAATTCAGTCTACAAACACCTTTTCAAAAGGTTAATTGGTTTACAGGAGTACCTACAGAGAGAATATATGGAAAGAACTTAAATGCAGTTAACTCCTTTAATGATATACAAATCTCGACAACAGAGCAGTACAAGTAGCTTTTTTAAAATTGGACTTTCAAATACAACTAAATAAACTATAAGAAAATAAAAAATAACTAATGCACACATCATTTGTATAAGTAAATTATGCCTTTTTTATCATAAATAAATATTGTATTTTTTTTTTTTTTAAACAATTCATCCCAAGTGAGGAGATAATGCCACTAAGATGTTTGGGACAAATGAGAGTGAAAGAGAATGAAAAGACTTCTCAAGGAACTGGAAACAAGACATAAACCTCAACTCCTGTTCAAAAAGACTGGGAAGGAGTGTGAACCGTGTGATAGGTGAGCCTATCTACTCCTATTAAGTTTTTAAATATTTACAGAATTAAGTGATTAAATAAAACAATAAAATGATACACACTATTAGATAAAGAGACAACTCGGGTTTTAAAATAAAACTATTTTTTTTTAAACTGAATATAAAGTCATTTTACTCCAATCAAGGCAATAAAAACACTAAGATGCAAAGGGATTAAGTGTTAAAGAATATGAGAAAAAACACACACACAAACTATTAAGAACAAGCGGAATCAAGAAGAGGAGATAAATTTTTGAAGACCAAAGTTGACTGGGAAGAAAGAAGGAAAAGTTCCACAAGCAAAGCAGTGTGATAGAAGAAACTATTAGTATAGAACTTAGGGTGACATCTAACCATTTCAACTGTAAAATGATGAGACCATGCCACCAATCTAGTACTATGCTTAAATTCATTAAGTCTAGGTACCATAGAGTAAAGGTTATCAGAACAATTACCCTGAAAGTATTTATAGAAAATCCAGAGGGAAGCGATGTAACAATGGTGGGAAAGTAAACTAAGCTGAGATGCCAGGTCAGGACCAGTAACATTGCAGATTCTTTGAATTTTATCAAGAATCTCTAAATATATAGCATGAACACCAGAACAAATGTGGCAGTAATATTCAAAGCAATGGCAAATGGTAGACTTATAAATATGCAAGATAGATTCAAACAAGGTAAATTCTCTAGCTCAACATAATGAGCCAACTTTCCTAACAGCAGACCTAGTAAATGATTCAATATAATCTTTCTACTTCATTTCAATGGGAAACATTAGCCTAAGAAGGTGCAATGAGTCACTCTCCTGGAGGTTAGCATCAGCCATGCTGATGGAAGGCAAAAGAGAAAAAAAAAGACGATTAAAAGAGAAGTTTCATTTTGGATATTTAATGCTGGATAATTATGAACAAAGTTTATTAAGAAATTGATATCTCTAGGAATCAAGTGATATTAAAGCATTATCTCTTGCCTAGACGAAAAGAATAAGACTGATTATGTAGGCAAGAGAGAAGCAGGTATCTTTCCTTGCAATAACTGGAAACTACAATTGTGCACTCAGGGCATTCAAGCTATGCTCCTTATGGCTACAGAAAACTAATCAGTCTTATAAATTGGAATAAAAAAAAAAAAAAAAAAAAAAAAAAACCTTTGTGAAATAATTACCTCTTTAAAGGTACTTATTACAATTAAGAAAATCATTGGTATGAATGGAAAGAAAAAGAACAAAATTATAGTGCACCATGACTAATGCATAAGTTGACTTTATGCCGTTGCTTTAAGCAAATGTTAGACATTTCATATGATTTTTGAATATTTTAATATCTTGAGCTCACAGCCCCAGTTTAACTATAAATTTTTCCATATGTAGAGATCAAAGTTTACATAGGATTTTGGTGTATTTTTGGTTCACTTGTGAAATCCTATTTTTAATTATAAAATTTTAGATTCATACAAAAGTGAGTTCAAATAGGAAGATAGGCGCCTGTTAAATATTGGGTTTAAGTCATTTACTGAAGTCAGATGAATACAATAAAAAAAAAAATAAAAAAAATTTGTTTTTATCCTTTTCACTAAAATATTTGCCTAATTTTTAGTTTTGTCTTATATTTCCATAAATAGAACTGAACGAGAGATTTATGGCAATTATCTGCACATGAAATTTTATGTTGGTAAGTCACTAATGTCTCAAGGTTTTTAATATTTACACGTTTTGAAACGTAAAATCTTAACTACTTTTGTTAAGTACTCGCATAAAATTAGTTTATAAATATAGGTGTAGCAAAGGAAAGTATTGACATTTTGAATCTTCTAAAAAGTAAAGACACAAAACATGGTTTTCAGACAAACAACAATTAATAAATATACTAACAAGTCATGTTACAGGAGCATAAGGAAACAAAGCTGAAGTTATGAACAGTTCAATACAATCTTCAGTCTGTGTCTCTGAAGTGCTTACATATATTGTGTCTATAGGAGCAAGAAAAAAACAAGCCTTGTCATTTCAAAAATCAAAGGGGAAAAGAGGAAGTGGCTTTCCAATATCACGCCGCCTGTGATTATAGTGGGGGAGGGGGTAATCAAACAATATTAATCTTCAAAGAACACCAACATGACTGTTTTTTTTTTTCATTTGTTTTTATTGCATTTGCAGTAATATTTTAAATAAATACCTTTAGCGTTGAATAGCAGGAGAGATTGGGTCTTATAGCGCTGGTTGGCAACCAGTTTACAGCAGAAAGAAACAATGCAAGGAAATCTTTTGCCTAGTCAGTCATAAATCAAAAGAGATATAATCACCCAAGCGTATATGACATTTAAATGACTGACTCACTTTTTCAGTCTTTGCATCCTGTTTTTATATTCAAACAAAAACATATTATTGAATTCTTGGTGATGAACACCGACGCTTACATATTCCAAAGAAATATTTTTGCATGCAAATTGTTTGCCTTTTAATTGCGTTTTTAATCTCACTATTTCATTACAATCCTTTTCAGTTAATTGCTTGTTAATTTGAATTCTAGACTATTGTATATTCATTATTCTAGTTATTAATTTATTTTTTCTCTCAGTAAACAGAAAAGAAATATTTAAATAGCAGTCAAGGGAAAAATGCCTGGTTCTGTTACATATTGTTTCTAAATTAATTTGTATTTGTTCATATTTACTCAATGGAGTATTTTATTTTAGACCTAATACTACATTTTTTCAATAAGTTTCATATACAATAAATATTTAATGAATTATAAGTCATCCTTTTATAAGTTAAATTGTGGTTTAGAGTTAGGAATCATTTATTTTATTCAGTTGAGCTAGCTCGGACATTCATAAGTATCACACTGTTGTAGCATACCTAGGGACAATAATGGGTATGCCCCCATTCACATAAATACAGTAGCAAATACTGTATGCTGGTCTGCAGTTGGAGGTTCCTTGTGGAATTCACTTGACTCACTTCTAGCAGTTTACTACTACTACTACGCACTGCTGACAAATCTTATATGTGTTGTTTGTGTCCTAAGTATTATCGTTCATTACCAACCTTTGTGTGATTATTCTATTCAGTAACCTTCCCTAAATTACAGCACACACCAACCATCATGGTTCTGCAATAATGTTGGAAGGACATTCAATGTCATAAAGGAGTAGATTACTTGGAAGTTCTTGTTTTTCTCACCAGCAGTGTCCTGTAAAGCACATTCTGTGTTCATATAAGATCATATAAGATTACATCTATTTTATTCAAGATTGCCTTAGCTATGCAAATTTTCATATCTTTTTCAGTAGAATTTATTTTGCTTCCCCTTTATATAAGTCTTAGTAATCTTTGCTTAAGTAGAATGAAACTGAAGCAAATTCTTTTCCTCATTGTTCTACTGTCAACATGTCTGTGCCTTCTTGAGAGTAAAATTTACTCTTATAAATTTAATTCTATTTATCCTTTTTACTATATAAATTTCCTTTTATCACCCATCCTAAAATGATAACATGGATATAAATATCAATTACCATATATTTCTGCATATAAGGCAACATTTAAATCTTAAAAATTACCACTCAAAGTGGGGGTCATCTAATACAACAGTTACAAAAAGCTAACCTTAAATACTGTCGTGTAACAGCACTGGTAAGTAGGCTATTATGTTTGCACCATGGATTGCAGTAGACTAACAACTGCCTTGGTATGGTAACTACTGATGTAGATATTTCTAGTTGAAAGAATTCACATTATAATGTTGTACTAGAATTATATATATATATATATATATATATATATATATATATATATATATATATATATATATATATACACTTTTACTTTTTGATTTCACATTAAAATGCAATATTCAAGAGACGATTACACAACAATTTGTAAAAGTTCTGCTGTGCAATATGCACAAGTAACAAACAAATTTTTCATTCTTGATATGGAGAGCTATTGGGACATTCACACTAATCATTATTTCACATAATAATGTTAAATAACAACATTTAGGATAACATAGAATCTGTTAAAATTCATTATCATTTTGGTGTTAAACAACATTTAGTATAACATGCAAACTTTATTTTTGAATAACATACATTATACAGTATTTTCTTTTGCAGTGTTAAGCAACAAAATATTTAAGATGCCATAAAATCTTTATTTCTTATTACACAACATAAACTCATATACATAATTAAAACCCTTCAAAATTACTATGATCATCAGTATGTGATGCAAAGAGCTCATCATAAACATTGTCATTTACAGTTTCATCATATGGGTCCCAGTCAGTCGTTTTACAGATATCAGATAAAATCACAAAAATTCATCCAGATTTTGGGTCTCATTTTATCTATAAGTCAACCTTATACATGGAAATATATGGTAGTCTACAAAAGCTTAAATGAAAAATACTTATTTATAAAATGTATTTCTATTCAGTACTAAATATATTCCTGTAGCTTTTTGAATCCAATTATGTATCAGTTTAAAAGATTAAGAGAAATTGATTGATTTGATATATGAGTGGCAGTTAAGCTCAGAGAATGGCTGCAAACTCTGACTTAGTGATGGACATCAGCATTTACTAGATTACAAAAAACAGTACAATATCTTACTGTCAAACAAAAAGTCCCAATCCTTAGTAAAAGTAAATAGCTTTGGCTAACACAGGATTATATATCACATACAAATTTAGTTGACCTTATTAAAACACTTGTCTATTTGTGATACACTTAAATAGAAACTTGACTCCTAATTCAGAAAGATGAGTCAGAAATCAGTGCTAATTACAAGAATGAAAAGAATAACTGATGGAAAACTATAAAAGTACAATAGAATCTGATAAACATCTATGTGCCATGTCCCGTTAGGATGTTGGTGATCATGGCTCTCCACAATTTCCTATCCTTTGTAGCTCTTAATTTTATCTTTTCATTATCTCACCTAAACATTACTGTACCATCCATTTACACAAATTCATTAGGTAGGTTATGCATCGTTTTCCTCTGTCCCTCTTACCTTAATTTTGTCCTGTGAAGATCAGATTTTAATGAGCCCTCTTTCATCATTATATACCCTAGAAATTTCAACTGTCTCTTCCTGATGTTAAGTATAAATGTTCTTTACGTTTCCATTTTCTCTAAAACTTTGTCGTCGTTCACATGTTCAGTTCATGATATTCTCAGCATCCTTCTGTAGAACCACATTTCTGTTGCTTTAAGTCATTTCTACATCTGTGCGATTGTCAAGCAGTCACTATAGAAGAAATGATATTACATAAGTTTAGTACTCTTTTCTTTGCTTCTATTATTAACTTTAAGTGCCTGAAAACCATACCACAGGTTGACCCAAGTGAAATATTGGAACTCTTGTGGGCTGTCTACAACTGTGCTAGCATGAAGCCACAAATCATCATGGCCAAGAGCTTGAGCGTGCTGGCCTTGTTCAAGTTGTTGATCACACTAGATAACACACTCTCCCAGAAACTGTAACCAAAGTATGATCAGCATAGTCACAGTACAAACCACAGGTGGACTCTGTGGGTGTTGAGCAAACACAAATGTGCTCGAGCGAGCATTTGCAATAGGGATTGACTAGCCACCCCAGTAGACGGGTATCCTCGAATACGAGTGGTCAGCTATTATTTAATGAATATATGCAAGTATCATTTTTTAGAAACATCAAAAGTATACAAACTAAAACGTGAACATTCTGTTTGCCTCTATTATAAACTGTAAATTTAACAAAATTTGCAGTCTGTTGCAATAATATATAATTAAATGTCATTTATCATGTCCAGTATTCTTTAAGAGAATAAATAATTAATGTCTACAAAAAGCCAGTGAAGCTTTTAGAGAACTTAATCTTCAGATTAATTTTGGTTAATTATATCAATTAATTTAAAACATTACATTTATAATGAACCGACAAGAAATAATCAGACCTTTGTTAAAGCTTTAAAATCTTAGATTCAACTGTAAGTCATTATTTTCAGAATTAACCACTTCATGTGAAAGACAATTACAATTATTTTCAAGTAGCAAATGAAATAAAATAAATTCATAATTCGGGTAGCAAGCAGCCTCTATTATGAGAGCAATGGAAACACATTTGTATGAATTTTTTTTTTCATTTTCTGGGTGTATTTCTTACAAAACAAACTGAAACCAATCTTTCAAAGTTATTTATATTTTTCCTCCTATTTATGCAGGCTTATGGTCATATCATGTTGAAACAGTGGTTTTCATACAATTGCCAAAGTTAAACAACATCGAGCCTGGTCAGTCACTAGATGGGTGAATGTTTGAGAATGCCAGGAGCCATAAGCATGGATATGCAGGTGATGTAATGAATAGCAATTGGGAATTAGAAATCAGAGAACCAAGTTACCAATTCAATTTAAGTTTATTATATTCACTTATGTGTAAATACCCTTGGGAAATGTATGATCCACCTCTTCTTCTTCTTCCCATATCTATCCATAGGTTAATTAGTAGGACTTGTAGTAGCAAATCATACATTATTATATCCCCAAAATTCTTACAATTAAAAAATATTTTGTGGCTTTAAATAACTTGCAAAGAATTGATAAGTTTTAAAAAACAAAATTAATCAAACAAACCCTATTTATGAATTTCTCTAAATCACTAAATGCATTTACTTATGAATTTAACTTTTTGACAAAGATACCTTCTCATAAATAATGACATCTGAAATGTTGTTGAGATGATTTATCAATGTCAAGAATCATACAATACCATTCTTAACAATATAACTATTGATACATACATATAACCTTAAAATGGCTGCCTCGTTATCAAATTAATAAGTTAGACTAGTTGTCCATTAATTAGCTGAATATTTGGGATTCTCGAGGCGGTGTAATGGTTAGCAAGCTTGTTTCACTAGAACAATTACAACCAAGTAGTGAGTTCGATCCCCACTGTGTGCCCCCTACTTTCAGCCTTGCGCCACATCTAAGCTACACTTGAAAAATCACTATGGCTGCCTTGAGGTGGTGTGATGGTTAGCAAGCTTGTCTTGTTAGATCAATTACGACCGAGTAGTGAGTTTGATCCCCACTAGGTGCCTCCTACTTTCAGCCTTGTGCCACATCTAAGCTACACTTGGAAAATAACTTAATTAGCTCAATCTTCATTGGGTATCCCATATTTTTATCATCACAAATTATGGGATCCATTACTGTTGGCTTTACCTATTACACTCAAAGTTGTAGGATAAAATGCATTTCCTGATGTTTGTAGCAATGCCAAAAGGTAAGATTGAGGAAACTAAACAATCTTTACCAACACATACAGATATATCCCCTCCCACCATTAAATCTAACCTTGTATTCAATTTGCCCTTGAAAGGAGGCAAATAATATACTTGAGGCCTTGCGCCAAAACTAACCTATGTTTGGTAATAAGCATAAAAAAAAGCCATGACAGTGTTATGTTTTAACATATCCCAGTAAATGAGTAAAAGATCTATCTATGTATACTTTTTAACCAAACTATTCAGTAAATTAAAGATTTTACCATTGGGACAAGGCCCACACCGTTTTTTTATCATTACTAATCATTACTAATTTTTTTTAAAAACCTTTTGAAAGTGGTTTGCTTCTTTAATGTCAATGAGGAACAATCAACTTCAATGACGACGTGTAAAATTAAATGAGTCGTACACATGATAAATGTTTACAGCTTCGATGAGAATCACTAACATTGTGGCTAAACAACAACAACAACAAAAGGATCTTGGAGAATTTTACAAAGATCTGAGAAAATTTCTCAGTATAGTAAAACAATCTATAACTTATGATTAAAAAAAATAAAGCAACAAAATAAAGAATAACTGAAAACTTCTTTTTTATTTTGCTTTGACACTGCTAGAAGAGATCTTCTCTTTCCATACGAGAAGTATGCCTGGGGAAGACCGTTGAATGGATTGCCCAAAATATTGTATAAGCAAGATTAAAGAAACGAAAAAGAGAATTGTACAGGAAAAAAAAACAGTTGGAAAATTCACACGTGCGTCATTCTAAGCAAAACGATGACAACTAAAAAAAAAAAATAAATGGTCGAGTATTACATAAGATAATTATTACGTTTCCTGCCATTTTATTTAATTAAAAAATGATGCATCTAATTTAATAATCCGCCAATAATGTATTCTGCTTTTGGCCCCAATGAGGTTTAATAGCTCCAGTAGTATGACCAGAGCATGTGACTTCGTTGAAGGCTGACTGTTCAAACGTTAGAGTAACATCCCCTTATGTTGTTTCACACTCGCGTGGCTTCTGAGGAAGCAGAGGGGGGTGCTTGTTATATAAATTGGGACAAGGAATTAAAATAGAAATATATACGACACTATGATGACAGATAAAAAACTTTATGACACTTTGACTTTAAGTATGTTGAAGTTCCTGTACATGACTCATGTTTGTCGCAACAGACAGACAACTTAATGATGAATTATTAAAATAAATCAAGCACTTTTTTTTTTCTTTAATAAAATTAAAAATCAAATAAATTTCTTCAGTGTCGATATCGGCATCACCAACCAATGGAATCCAATTGAGGCATTCTTCTCTTTTTTTGTATTTTATTTTATTTTATTTATTTTTTTTTTTACATAGTCATCGATGTGGAATGACAAAACAGCATTTCTTAACATGTGTGCTGCAGATTTCTGAGAAGAAAGCATTGCGGCTTGCCATTTTTCTTCTTTTCTGGCGGGGGGAGCAAAGTGAGAGGGTAATAAAACATTTCTATATTTTTTTTAAGCTACAAAAATTAAACACACACAAAAAAAATGTTGGTTTTTGTTAAGTTTAGCGTTTCAAATGATTTCTGCATACTGACTCTTTCATATTGCCCTTAAATTTCTGCATAGCATTTATAAATTTTATTATAATTCATAAATGATTTGCCTCCTTACATTTTCCTTACAGTATTTTTTTAAACCAGCCTCATATTTTGAGCCCTATTTTTTTTTTTTTTAGGGTTTGAATTTTGAAATGTCATGCATCTGAGTGAAATATTATAAAACAAAGTTAAATCTTCCTTTTTCACTTAATGTAAAATAAATTGAAAATCCGTGATTCTTTTTCTTCGTGAAGATTAAATTTAAATTTCTGTTTTACTTAGAGAAAATTCGTGAAATAAATTTTTATTTCATTTCGGGCCATATTTTTTGTTTTATTTCAGATTTTTATAACTTTTCAAATGCAAAAAAAGGAGGGATCAGATTATGAGGTTAGTTCAAAAACTTTAGAGGGAATATAAGGGAGGTAAATCAGTGTTTGGTATGCAGGAATTGTTTTGAAACGCTAATTTTAACATTCAAAAATACATATTTTTATTCTCAACTGGTTATTCATGCTGTAGTGTAAGAGTGTATTCAGATTCTGGTTTAAAATTAATTTTATTTCAGTTTTCACGTTACCTAAAAAAAATAAATCGTAATTAATTGTAATTATTTTTTTTTAAAAACATTGTTATTTAAATTTAAACGGATCGGATAAAGTAATTTTTTTTTGTTTTAGTCAAGCAAGATTCTTCCTTACCAAGTGTTCAATTATTTTGCTTTATCCTTTCCTTATCGGAACATTTAATTAAAAATATAAACTAATTAATATCCAATTTTTAACTTATTTCCATTTCAGCTTTAAAATATTTGTAGGTTAGAACATGTGAATAAGTAAAAAAAAAAAAAAAAAAAAATAACATATTAAGAATGTTTTCTAATAACATGCATTTTTGTACTTGTAGTTTAAGTTAATTTATGTATGTACAGGTCTTTTCTTATGTAAGAAAAATAATTATATTTTACGGAAACGAAGCTACAGTATTGTTCTTTTTAGTAATATACAAATAAATTAACCCAAAAGACTGGAATTTATTAAAAGTAAAAGATCAACCCTCCAAAATTATTCACCTTATCATGACATATTGAACATTAACAGTTCAATACAATTTGACAACATTGATATTTTTTTTTCTTCTTTCTTAGAAAAAAGTCCATGATAGACAAGTTAAATTAATGATTCTTTTAATTAGAAAATTCTCAATGTCAATTGTTTTTTAATCGTGGTTAGAAACGGTTAGAAATAATGGACTTATGATTTTAAAAAGGATAACCTTCCCAAAATTTCAATGTTCCGCCCCTTAAAAATGAATGAGATTTTTCTTCTTTGCGTTTTCTTTAGAGCTATTTTCGTCATATTTGACATTATAAAGTAGTTATTTTGACCGAAGGAAATATTTTTATGTTAATAAAACTAACAAAAAATCCTTTTCAAATCTTTAAACTTAAAAGAAAATAGATTTAAAGCATTTTTAAAGCATGATTATTCATAGAAATCAAATCCCAAGAAACGACACGACTGCTGGAGAAATCAAAAACCTTAACAGAATTCGTTTAAAACGATTAACAAAACCATGGATTATAAATAATAAATATTTCCATAACGAAAACCAATTTCATTTTCTAGAATTAAATTTAATGGGGATTTCTGAGAAAGTTCTTTTCTCTATTTTTAATTTTTTTTTTTTTTTTTGTACACTACACACGACTACTAGCAGACAGACAAATATTACAAAAATAATAAAAGAAAAAAAATATTTTAAAACTTTCCTCTACAGATTCGGTCAAATCTAAGTTCATGATCACGACATTATATAAATATATATACTTTACCTTTGCTTTCACAGTCGGCACAGACTTTATTTTCTGGTATTTCCAACAATTTCAGAAGAAATAACTTGCTTTGATCCGCCATTGTGACACTATAAAACTGACTGACGGAAACAGACGGAAAATGACGAATAAACTTCTCCGGAACGAAGATCGCTTTCAAGAGACAATGGCGTTAACTTTACGTCAAAAGATTTTCTTTGAAAGCACTAACTGCCAGAAAAATTAATTTAACTTATCAAACACTCAACTTATTAGAAAATTACAAAAACTTATTATTTATAATTTATCTATCTTAATAATTTTCTCTTTAAATCAATAAAAGAAATTTATTATTTTTTTTTAATTATATTGAAATTAATTTTTAATCAGATAGAATTTCAAACTCAAATAATTATTTTCAAAAAAACTTTCTTTTCTTTAAATGTTGTGGATGGAAAGTTTTCTGTCAAAGGAAAAGTTAATATTTTGCTACATTAATTTCTGTTGATTACAAAATCTCAGCTCTAGTGGGTGATTCAACAATTTGATGGGATCTCATATAAAAAATCAATAATTGATAAGTTTAATGTAGCATAAAAATTTATAATTATTATTTTTCAGTTAGTATTCTAATTAAAAAAAAAACATTAGATGAAGTACATCATTTTCAAATCATAACTTTTTATTTAGAAATAATTTTCAAAAACTCACTATAAAAACTTTTATGAAAATGTAATGATTATAAAGCTTTGTAAATCAATTATGTTACATCCTAGAATTTAAAACAACTGGAAGAATTTACATGATAAAAAAGAAATGTAAAATTATGTAAAAATAATAAAGGTATAAATTAAAAAATAATATAATAGACTAGGTTTGTTCATTACACTTTCCTTTGAAGGGAGTGTTTAAAAATACATTTAACAAAAAAAGTTACTAACGCATATTCTTTAAAAAAAAAAACTGCTATAATGAAGCCAAACAGTAAAAAATGGCTTGAGTAAAATTTGATGCATAAAACTTTGTATATGTGAGGCTTAAACTGACGTAAAAAGGCCACAAAAATGAAGTCCAATGCTTTAAAAAGATACATGTATAAAATTTGGTTTTCAAAAAGTAGCTCAAGTCTTTTTGTCTGAAAACCCGTCAAAATAAAGTTTACAAACAGGTGTGGTTTAAAGAGATACATTTTGTGATTTTAACCAATTCAGAAAGTAGTTTACACCCATATAATGTTCAAATCTAGATTCAATTTGGAGCCAATTTGTAGATATTTAAGAAGCCTGGTTTGTTTGACAGAAGAGATTTGGCTTTCACAGGTAAAAGTCGCTAGGAGCTGAACTTAGTAGAAGTACAAAAAGAAAGCTGAAGGGTTTTGTCATTCACAAAGAAGATGGCTGATTCTGGGATCTGAACAAAAAGAAAACTAAAAGCCGCTGCCATCAAAGACAAACATGACAAAAAGAAAGGATCTGAAAGTAAAAGAAAAGGAAGTAACAGAAGAAAAAGAAAGAAAAAGAGAAAGAAAAAATACTACAAATTTAGAGAGATATACAATTATTTAAAGTTATTTGTGAATGTTTGTCACAAAATTAGAGGTAGTAACCCTGATTTTTAACTTTTTATGAAAAAAGCAAGTTTTATCTCATTTTTGAATCTCAGTTTGTAAAAGTGAACTATAGAAACCCAGCGACTCCTGTGAACAGCCATCCTTCTGAATTATCAACAAAATATTCCATAAAATTGTAATTAGAACTTGTTATCTTGTCTAAGCATTTGGCACACAAAAGAAAATTTTGTGCAAGCTTGTTTTGTAAATTTTGAATTCTATGCTATTCTATTATTGTTTTTCATGTCATTTAATAAATGTAAATTTTTTTCAAGTTTCACACCAAAGCAAGATTCCTGTGTTTTTTTTTTTTTTGTTTAAGCCATTCATAATATTTAGGATAAGAAATTTGAAGTTCTCTCTTTGCCCTGCAAAAATCCTTTTATTACTGAGTAGAGTTTAATGGATCTCTCAAATCAAAAAACAATTTGACTAAAAAAATATTTTAGTTTAAAACTTAAGCTAGTGTTTCTATGTGATAGCTGGTGAAGATAAATGTATCTTACTATACCAGCAATATAGTAACACTTACATATAAGTGAATAAAAACAAGGACAGGTGTATAAATCTGAGAGAAAACAATTTACTTACATATTTAGAGAAACTAGAGTTTGTTCAAACAGCAAACCAAATTATCATAGAAAAATGAATTAAGGTTTTACTTGATGGCTGACTTCATTGTGCATTGTATCAGTTATGTCATGAATGGCAAGTGGAAGATTTGTATAGACATGCAGTCATTTTGAGAAATTGGTAACAACTGAGGTGGTTGTTTACATCTGTTTTTTATATTTGTAGTCAGACTGTCACATGATGCATTTTTTTTTACCCTCTGATATGTGCATGAACTACTGCTAGGAAGATAATTAAGGATTCTAATGTTACAAGTACGCCACTTAAAATATTTAAACTATTTACATTGTTTGAACTATTGTCCTCGTCTTCAATGCCATATTCACAACATTTCAGCAATTGTAAACTCCAGCCTTCTTCAGGTGATTGGAACTTTGAACCGAACCCTCTATTTCATCCACCGAGGTAGAATGTTTTAGTTCCCAATGCCATGCTTTTTCTGGATATCTCAGTTTCAGTTATTTCCTTTTAGTAACTCAACTCTTCAAGTTTTTGTTCATCTCTGCTGAGGCCAGGTATTGAACTCTTGATCAAGTCACTGGATTGCTTCAACCAATGTTTAAGGATACATGGCTCAGTGGACACAAGTGTTGGTTGAAGTAATCCACTGATTTGACCCAAAGGGTTGTCAGTTCAATACCTGGCCTCAGCAGATGACATCAGTTAATGTCCTTCTATTTGATGGCTTATCTTGGTCATAGGCACCCGGCCATTGACTTCAGTCTAGAAAGCTCTTTACCTAGCGATGTTGTGTTATTAGCCCTCTCACTGCATCCAGGCTACTCTATTGTTCTTGATTGATGTTGATCCAATGAAAAAGAATTTCATTAAGTGTTCAGTTAAAAATCCCAACAAATACCACTTGAAGAAGGCTGGAGTGTACAACAGCTGAAACGTTGTGAATATGGCAATGAAGATTAGGACAACAGTCTGAACAATGTAAATAGTGTAAATGTTTACAAGAGTGAATTTTGCATGGGATGAGGAGTTGTATGCCGAATTCAAAATCCTGGTTGTCTGATGTTTCATGTAGTAAGTGGAATCCACATATTTTTGTAGAGATTGAAAGAAAAATTGTCCAGAAAGTCTAAGTGTGGTGCCATACACCACCATCCTTTACTGCCATATAAAGTTCCAGAAGGTTTAAAGAAAGATGCTCCAGCTCGTTAGGCTAGTTCCACATTGATCTCAGGTTTAAAAAACATCGATGGCCTCGTATAAGGGCTCAAATATCTCAAATAGTAATGAATGTGCTAAGATGACAATTATAATCCATCAAATTAAAACAACTTTTTCAACTTTTATGTACACTATTTACATTTAGACTATTGTTTTCATTTATTTCAACTATTATGCCTTCCAGCCTTCATCAGGTGCATATCAATCCTGTTAATCTACAGGGGATTCTGAACTGAACACTTTATTTAATCTACAGGAGGTAGACTGTTCTTGTTCCACTGCCCATGTCTAGGGATATCTCATTTAGTTATTTTAGTACTGCATAGTTATTGCTCACCTGTTTGCACTGAGTCCAAGTACCCACTACTCGGCCCAGAGATTGAACTCACAATTACTATGTCACCAAATTCATGAACCAGCATTTTAATCCACTAGACTCTGGTAAACTTGGAGCCTTAAACCTAACCTGCCTGCTGATTAGTGCTGCTGTTGTCATGTTGAAAACTTACTGTCATTTATCTATCTTTCTTTATTAGTGGCTCCCATATTGCATTTATTTCTATGCTAGGCCTACTAATGAGTCTAACACTTTCACCTCAGCCCCTCAACCTCCAACATCTTACTCTCTGGGTTGAGGTGTCTACTCGGCCCTAACTGAAATTAAGGGAGTGGTCATAGGTCCCCTGAGCATCCGTAGATTAATCGACCGGTCCACTGGCTTAATCCTGCTTCCTGCCCATGTTGTGTTTGGTTTGATCCAGAAAGCAGAAGTGATGTTCATCCACTCACGGTCAACTGAAGATGTAGACACGGCTGGAGTGTCTGCGCTAAGAAATTTAGAATGCAGCAAAAAAAAAAAAATTAATATCTGCAGAAAGCCGGACAAACAACTATTCAATGATTGAATTGTTAATGTCTTTTATATAGCAGAAAAGAATAGCATAGAAAAGAAGTAGGTTACAGAAAAGAAAAGTAATTGATCTAAAAATGCATACACTGGATTCTGGACAGAGAGAGAGAGACAGACAGACAGACAGAGTGTGTTATGATTAACTTGTTAAATTGTCTCAGAATGATATACGACTCTTGCGATGGGGGAATAAGATCTCTGTGCGCGGCTTAAAGTTTATAGTGGCGTTCCTCCTTAGCAGTAGTAACAGTAGTAGTAATATTCATGGTAGCAGAAGCAGCGGTACTTATATCAACAGCACATGTTAGCGGACGTTATCTTTCCAATCTTTGACGTTACGTTCTCTCCTTGAGTCTCCAACTCAACTCTCCACTGTTACCCGGGTTAATTCTCTTCTGTCTTTCTCTTCCGTCTGCCTCTTCCGTCACTCTCTTCTGTCTCAATGCTCGCCTGTCTCTCTCTTCCGTCTGCATGCTCGCTTGTCTGTACGCTCGCCCGCGCCAATTCTCTCTTCAAGAAATTTCTCCCATTTGCCTCTTTTTCTGCATAACTATGCGTTTATATAGAAAAACCTAGCTGATTATAACCGACGCTTGGCCCTCCTACTTCGTACACGATTATCACAGGGTTATGGCTGTTTCAACCAAAACCATGTGAATTCTAAAGGCCCTTCTAGCTTACTCAGCTCTATTTCAATTTTTAATCGATAAAAATTATTTCGGCCATTTCCATTGTCTTCTGATGACCCAGATTCAATGGGTACAACTTCTGACCTAGATCAAATTTCCACATCAGTAAACAAAATGCTCTGATTTAATTTTGCTTTTCCAAATCTATTCCAATTTCACTAAAAACAAATATACATGTGTGTGTATGTGTGTGTGTGTGTGTGTGTGTGTTTCCCAAACTCTCTCTGTCATGAGGTCCTCATAGCTTATCACATGCACTGATTCTTTCAGATGTATTACTTTCCACCCAGTGTTCTTCCTTGTCCAGTATTTTCACTCAAGTATACAGGAGCTAATTTTACAAGCAAAACAACAATGCAATGATTCATTTTTTTTTTATTTTTCTTCAACAGTTTCTAATAATTCATATGTTTGTTTTTGCAACAATCTTTGAAGTAAGTCAGTGACTGTTAAACTTAAAGAAATCTCTTGGAATACATCACTTCTGGAAACCTGTGGGAAAAAATGAAATAAAACTGATGAATAAAATAATAATAATGAATTATAAAAAAGAAAAAAAAAAAAGAAAAATGATGTTAAAATTAAAGGAATCGGAAATATGATGACACTCTCTGCTTGGTTTAGTCGAATGTTATTAGGTGGTGCTGTTGAAGTCTATAAAATGGCAAACATTTCTTCACTCACTCTCTTTCTCCCTCTTGCTCCAAGATGTAGCACCATATGGTAATTATGTTCCCACCGAGAAACATTAGTTTCCCCAGTCCACTGACAACTGAAATCTCTTTCCAATGCATGGCATTCACATGTGTCTTTCCAATATTCTCATTGGTTGTTCCAACTTAGCGCAAGGCTGACTTGAACATGACCATTGTAACAATGCTTATACTGACATCCTAACTTCTGGACCAAGGAAAAGAAAACAGACATCTCATAACCATTGTAGGGATACAGATGGTGCTTATCTCCCTTTGGTGGAGATACGTCATGTAGATCATATGATGACCACTTAGTGACATCACTCCATACAGTGACAAAAGCAGCAGTTAACTTCAGTTTGTTTCACAGCAGTCACCATGTGAGGTAGCTTTCTTTGAGCCAGAACCAAATGACCCATGCTATGCCTAAATCTGCCTCTCCTGCAGCTTACAAGTTCATGGTGTCATTTCCTTTTTTGGAAATATATCTTTCTCAGATATAGAATGAAACACCAGCTTTTTTGGAAAACTCAAAACTGGCTGTTTCCTGTTCGTGGAATATGTCCTCAGCTAGGATATAGACGAATCTGGAGTCCTAAATATGGCATCTCCAGGTACAGGAGTATCTCCATATTATATGTAAGATCCTTCCTTTTTGTTTCTCCTTACAATTTGCTTTGCCATGTAAATATACATAATATATTATTCTCTGCGTGGGATGTGTATATATGTATATATAGTTTTGTGTATTTTTTAGTGATATTAAAGTCTCTCTGAGAACAAAGCATATTTGTCATCCCTTTTCCTTTCAGTCATTCTGTTCCGTCTGCAAAATATGGTGTTATTATTTCATGGATATAATAGTGCCTATAATGAGAGAAATTCAAACAGGAAAATAAATCTTCCTACCATAGTTTAAATCTCCTGATGATAAAATAAGTACAAACTTTCCTTTGGTTGTGCCAACTCTGCCATGAATGCTTATACTTACTTATTCTAACTTCTGAACTAAGTAAAAGAAAACAGACATACCCAAGAGACATTGAGAACTTTGTCTCACTTCAGTCACCATAGAAAGGAGAATAAACAGTCTGTGGTAAAAACCCAAGTTTCGTATGGCTCTTCTTTGTTTATCATGTGTGAACACATACACTAATAGCTTTTATTTTTCTTTACATTAACTTAGCATAGACAAACATACCTGCAATAAGACATAGTTTCAAAAGAACAGTTTTTCCCATGACACTGCTTTTTTACTACTTTCATTCTTCATCAATGTTTCTTCTTTTAAAAAGTGATAAGAATTGTAATAAAATCTCAACATATGATGAAAGTGAATTCATACATTTTTTTTGTTCTTGAGAATTTATAACAAAAATATTAAATATTATTATTATATTGTTATTTATTAGATTGTTTATTTACACAATTATATTATTTATTGGAATGGTTGGCAAAACACTGGATAATTGCCAAGTGATTCAAACTTTATAAAATGGTAAATAATAAGGATTTCCTTATAGTTAGTTCACATATAAATAAAAAATTATTTTCAGATTTATTTCTTTATAAATTGGTAAATGATAAACATTGCATTGAATTATTCCTAATTGTATTAGTTTTTACGATGTTGTAAATACAAGTTTATTCTTGTAAATAAAGAATCTAATAGTGTTTATTATTTTTGTTGTAAATTCTCAAGAACAAAAAAAATGTTAAATTCACTTTCATTCTGTGATTAGGATTTATTCCAATTCTAATCATAACTTTTTAAAACAATAAACATTGCCAAAGAGTAAATTTACCTAAAAGTGTGATATCATAGAAAAACAACTTTTTGACACACTGTCTTATTGCAGGCATGTTTATCCATGTTTGCCAAATGCTGTTTTAGAAAATCTTCAGTCAGTTGTGCCATGTGTGATACACGCTTAGGTGATCATATATCTTTTGATACATGACTGATGAGGGAGATTTTTTTTGCAGTAGGTTGCCATTTCTTTCTATAGTAGACCAGTGGCAATCCAAGGCTATAGAACATGGTTTGTTTTGCTATTTACCCATAGCTGGGGGGAGAAGAAGAGGATTCATACCTTTCCCAAGGGTATTAGCATGTAAGTGAATGTAAAATCTTACTTCTCAAAAATATGAATAATTAAGTGATTTTATCATTCATCATGTTGGATTAGCTTTCCTTCCTCTTCGCTAATTAGTATGCATCGTGCTTGGACAGTCATGTGACCCTTTACAGCTAATCGATGGGACAGTCTTCAGGTAAACACCAGTAAGAATTGTAAGTTTTCCTTATATTTTGTCAATGTGATCCAGTTTTGGAATATTGTTTAGAGGAATGACAAACTCTATGACTATCCCAGGCAGCACAAATGGTAGGGTGATGCTGCTGAGAGTAGCATAACTGGTTTCTTGTTTTTCAGTCAGGAAACTTTCTAAAGATATTGAATCTGAGCATTTTTGTTTTTTGTTTTGTTTGGTCTTTCTTGAAACAGAAATTAACAGGTAATCTAGACAAATGAAAGACAATCCTAAGCCACTCATTTGAAAATACTGATTTCTAAGAAGCACCTGACTTTTACCAACAACCTTGACAAAACACCACCAGGATCAATTTTTTTCTTACTCTTCTTTTCTGGTAGCCATTGCTGCAAAGTCAATAGCAAAATATTGAACCTCCAAGATGACATTTGATGCTTGGAATGACAGACAACAAAGGCAAAAAGCTTTTCACAATAATTTCACATGAATGAATATCTGTAAAGTATATTCCCTTTCATGAAAGACATTTTGTTATTGCATTGACCTTTTTACCTATAGATGCTAATTCTCATACAAGGACTCTTCACCAAACTGAAGCCTTTACAGCAGACACAATTTCTTCTAATGTCTATAGAAATAAAATCAGTTCATTTTATTAATTCTTTCTGGCAAACAAGGACCTTTGTGCCTGCAAAAAACAGTTTGTCAAAAAGATGGGTTTGTTTAGTGGCATATCAACACTGTATGGGTCATTTAATGCTGAAATTTAATTTTATTGGGAGCATTAGTAATTTATTTTACAAAAATGTATTGCTGGTAATTTGTTTTGTTTTTCCAAAATGTACTGCTGGTATTTTTACTATGAAAATCTATTTTTATATTTTCATAGTGTTTTGTCCCCAGTTTGGTGGCAGGGTGTAACTATTTATCCATAGTTGGGACCCTAACAGGTGCTACCACCCTGGTGTGAAAAGGACAGTTTTCCATTGACGCCACTATTATTTTAACTAGCTTCACTCTTCGGCAATGTTTGTTTCAAAAAGCAATGATTAGAATTGTAATAAAAACTAAACATATGAAAGTGAATTTATACATTTTCTTTGTTCTTGAGAATTGGCACCAAAAATAATAAACACTATTTATTTATTAGATTGTCTGCTGGAATGGTTGGTAAAATATTGGCTAATTGCCAATCAATTTGAACTTTATATATATATTTAATCATATCACCCCAAGTAAGGCAGAAATGGCACTAGTATATAAGGGTTTACAGGGAGTGAAAAAGAGAAGAGACTGAGTATATGGAGGATTGAGGAAAGAACAAAAGACAAACAGGATTCAAGAAGGGAGAAGATGGTGATTGACATACCATATAAATTTTTGAAGATTGTAATTATCAGGGAAGCAAGTAAACGAAAGGGAGTTCCACAGACAGAAAAGAAACTGTTGGAGTAGAAATGGTGGTTGCATTTAGCTATTTCAACAGTAAATGGGTGGAACCTAGCTGCCAATCTAGTAGCACTCTTAAATTCATGTAGTCGGGACACCAGGGAAAAAAATAGTAAATAATAAAGATTTCCTTTATTATATTTTTATAAAATGATGAATAAAAATTGTTTTCATATTTATTTCTTTATAAATTGGTAAATGGAAAATATTGCATTGCATTAGTTTTAATTATATTAGGTTTTAGAATGTTGTAAATATAAAATTATTCTTGTAAATAAACAATCTAATAAATAAATAGCTTTTAATATTTTTATTGTAAATTCTCAAGAACAAAAAAAGATATAACTTCACTTTCATCATATTGCTTAGATTTTATTAAAATTCTAATCATTGCTTTTTAAAACAATAAACATTGCTACAGTGTAAAGGGAAAAACTGTCCTTTGACACTTCGTTTTTTTTGGGGGGGGTGTAGGCATGAAGGTCGAAGTTTGCCTTCTTTCAAAACATTTCAATTATGTTTACCATTGTGCATTATTTAATCTTCTTGTATTAAGAATTTCTCTGATACTGAAGAAATCTTTGTTAAAAATGCAGAATGGTCTAAAAGACATTTTTTGATTTGTTTTTACTTAAAAACGAAACATAATTTAACTAGAAAAATTATGAGTTAAAAATATTTTTTTAAAAACTAACAATGGATTGATTGATTTGTTTAATGGTACATCAATTCCTTATGGGTCATTTAATGCTGAAATTTAATTTTCCTGGGAGCTTTGAAGTAATAAAAATATGATATATGTTATTCTGCTTTCACAATTGATTACATGGTAGATGATACTCAGCTTTTATGCATATAGATGTTTGTGTGGATCTAGTTACTAGAGATAGTGATATGTGTGTTTTATATTGTAGTTTTGTTGAAGTTATATTTTGGAAATTGCAGGATATTATATGGATTAATGTCATGAATGTTCTTTCATACCATTTGTTTGGTTGATTTTGTTTAGCGGCATATCAACCTGTAGGGGTTATTTAATGCTGAAATCAAAATATTTTGAACACAATTTTAGGGCTTCAACTAAATACATTTTGAACACAATTATATGCTTTCAACTACATATAAAATGTATTGCTTGTAATTGTGCTATAGAATGTATTGTTGGCAACTTTTTTTATATAAAAATGTATTGCTGGTATTTTTACTATAAATGTGTATTTTTATATTTTTATAGTGTTTTCTTTGGGGGTTTGCTATTTGCCCATATTTGGGAGCCTAACAGGTGCTACCACTCAGGTCAGTGTAGACCTGGGAATAACAGCAATTAAGAGGTTGTCCCACGCTCCTTAAGACCTCCAATCTCATGATCAGGGGCCCTGCTGCCAAATGTAGTTTATCGTCATACCCAGAACTCACTAACAATGGAAAACTACATCCAGAAAATTAAGAAATAAAAGAAATGATATCCATTAAAGCTAGTGTTGGGTTAACTTTCTTTTCTCTTCTCTAATTAGCATGCACTGTGATTGGCTGGTCATGTGATTCTCAAAAGCCAATCAATGGAGATTTATCTTGATAGAGAGGACAGTCTTCAGGTAGACACCACTAGGAAGTGATCCATTCCTGATGTGTAGCTAGCCAGGGCTCTTGTAAGTTGATGTGCTGGACTTATGAATAAAGACAGCTTTTGTAACATCTACTAGCTTTTTTATTCAGAGATTGAGAGAAGGCAACTCATCTTAGAAAAGGCTGTCAGAAATGCATTCCTCCTAGCAGCATCTACCCAAAAGCATCTACCCAAAAGACTGTCATTTCTTAGATTTTTTCAGTTGTTCTGATGATGCTCTTGCAGACTGAAACATTGACAATTGAATAAAAATATGTAAGCATCCAAGTGGTTTTTAAAAAATCTATCTTACAGACTTTGTTGGATATCTCATATGTCATTTTACATATATATATATATATATATATATATATATATATATATATATAGGTATATCCACATATTTGTGATTCCTAAGTTTTAAAATAAATGTTTAAAAATGAAAAACTCGTTCTTGAAGCTTTTATTTTAGTTTTAATTTCAAGTTAATAGATTAAATTTAATATTTTCAAAAGGCAAAATACTTTGCTGTATTTCTGTAGTAAACAAAAAGAAGGATGTGATGAGAGGGCGGATCAGAAAGCGCAGTGCCAGCAGACTAGCTATTCTACCTTCATTGTCGGTCGCCTCAAGGAAATGGATTGCAAGACTCCCTTTCTCGGCCGTTACAGCGGGCAGTCATGAAACAGACACCAACTCAGCCACGCATACTTCGACTTCCTCTTTGTCAATCAGTCAATTCGTATGTCCAACTGTATTGCACGAAGTTCACCAAATGACACGAACCCTCTCGCTGTGCTGCTGGCATCTCGCTTTTTATGCCAGTCTGATATGACCAAAATTTGCATGTGTGCGAATATCGTCTCGTTTTGGATGAGATCGGCGTGCATAAATTGCGTCTTCGATAGCAGCCATATTTCTTTTCCTCATTACTTTGCAGGCAAGACACGTTCACACTCGTTTTGAACTTCGAGGTAAGTCATGTCTTTTGTCACAATTTCCAATCTAATTTAAATTGATTGGAAGGAAATTTTGTTTTGATATATGCATATCAATTGAAATATCCTTTAAGAGATTGTATCTCTGGTAAAAATGTCAATATATATGTTGATTTTACTATGACGATGCTAACAAAAAGGTTTACATTTCATTTGGCTGAGCCTAGTTCCACATCTCAGCATTTAAAGGAGCATTCATGCCCACAATAACAGATTAGACAAATATTAGTTGATAATATATCTATATTACATAAAAACAATAATAATCAAAAACTAAAAATCTTTGAAGCCCTTTATATATATATATATATATATATATATATATATATATATATATTTATATATATATATATATATCATCATAAAGATATACATATATATACATACACACACACACACATATATATATATATATATATATATATATATATATATATATATATATATATATATAATGGGCACATGGCCAAGTGGTTAGAACATTCACATTCTGACAATGAGACCTGGGTTTGAATCTCACCATAGTTGATTTTTCCGGAATGAGACTTCTTAATGTTATCAGACTGGAGGGGCTGATTCCGGCGTGCCTGAAAACCATACTACGGATTGACCCAAGCTTTGTGAGTGAAAGTGGGTAGAGGGAACTTTTGGGTGCTGTCGATAGCTGTGCTAGCACAAAGTCACAAGTCATCATGGCTGAGGGCTTGAGCATGCTGGCCTTGTTTAAATTATTGATTACGCTAGATAACATACTCTTTCACAGAAACTGTAACTAAGGTCTGCTCAGTGGTGTTGAGCAAACACAAATGCACCTGAGCAAGCGTTTGCAATAGTTATTGGCTAGTAGACAGGTATCTTTGAATATGAGTGGCCAGCTATAAATATATATATAGAGAGAGACACACACACATATATATATATTCAATTATTTTATTGCAATTATTTTCAAGCAGTTATTTTTTCAATTATTTTATCTTCTCCCTCTTTATATGTGTGTATATATATATGTGTGTGTGTGTGTGCATTTATTCTAATGTATTTCTCTAGCTGTTACTCATATTCTCCCAAACACCACACATGAACATGGCGTTGACAGCTACCTCTCCTCCCCCACCCATGCCTTCAATAATATAAATCACCAGAAAATAGATTTTCTACATCAAGTGTCTAGACTTCCTGTTATCTGTTTTTTAAAAATATTGTCTGGATAAATTTAAAACATTTTGTAAAATTAAACAATTTGTAATTTCAGTCTGATAAGACAAGTATTAAAAACTTACTTGTCAAAATAAGTTACAATTTATAATCAAGTTTTCAATGTTGCGTTAATATTTTCCTTATATATATATATATATATATATATATATATATATATGAGTGAGATAATGATATATATTTTTATATATCAAGAACAGTATTAGGGAAATTGTAAAAGTGTACTTGTGACACGTTTTGTCCTTCAGGACATGATAAAATTTACTCTAATGAAATCCTGAAGGATGAAACACATCACAAGTAAACTTTTTACACTCTGTTATACAATTTGCCCACTATATATATTGTTGTAGCATACCTACGGATGATAATAGGTATGTCCCCATTCCCATAAATACAGTAGTGAATACTGTATGTTGGTCTGCAGTTGGAGATTCATTGTGGAATTCATTTGACTCACTTCTCGCAGTTGACTACTGCTTCTACGTGCTGCTGGCAAATCTTATATGTGTTGTTCTTGTCCTAAGTATTATTGTTCATTAGCAACCTTCATTTGATTATTCTATTCAGTAACCTTCCCTGGGTTACAATACACACACACACACACATATATAGATAGATAGATAGATAGATAGATAGATAGATAGATAGATAGATATCTCTGCCAAAAATGTATACACACTCCAGGAAGGAAAACTTATATAGATATTGTAACAATAAATTTATTTAGACATCACCAGATTAATAACAGTTATCTTTAGACTTTACAATCACAAAAGATGCTCAAAATAGTGGCCTTTAGCTTTCAGACATTTATTAGTATGGTGAACTACTGCTTGGCCAACGTGTCAAATAGGAGTGATTCATTTTCAATTTCTTGTCTAAGGGCCACCAATGTAGTCAGTTTTCTGTGATGCACAACATCCTTTAGGACTTGTTCATACTACAGCCATGAGGGTAATGCCATCTGTTGAGAAAATACTTCAGTAAACAGTGTTATCGCAATTTGATAAAAATATGAAAGACAAGATTTTTCTCTGCTGAAGTGTGTAAACATTTTTTAGGCAGACTGTATATGCGACAATGATATAAAATTTTTTTTTTGTATATCAAGAACGATTTTAAGGGAAAGAAGCATGACAAAGTGGGAAAAGTTATCATCCCCTAGGACTTCATCAGATCTATCATTGGTCCAATTAAGTCTTAGGGGACGAAATATGTCACACAAAAACTTTTCCCACTTTGACATATATCATTGTTTTTAAGAATATTCATGAATTTTCATCAGGTGGCTGAAAGTTCAGTCGGAACATGCGGAGGACACAAAATTCCATAATTCAAAGTATGGTAAAACAAAAGTAAGCAAGCAACATTCAAGAAATTGTCTTTTTAATATATGAATATTGCTAAATCGTGATAGGATGTTATGGTTTGGGATAGGCGTATATGCTGTACATTTTTAAAAACATGTGGTAATGGATTTAACCATTTTCTTTTGATTTTGTATAAGCCTTGATAAACCAGCAACATCGTTGCTCTTGTATATAAACACATGCAACAAAATAAAGCCATACATTTGCCTTGATAAAGTCTCTCAGAAGACGAAACATGTCAGCTAAGAAGAGATTTTTCTATTGATTTTTATTCATTTTGTTCCCTTACAGATGCACTCTATCTGAAAATAATATATATATATATATATATATATATATATATATATATATATTTATATATATATATATAACTTTACCTTAAACAAACACACACACAATCTATATATATATAACCTTACCTCTTCAAAACCAAGTTTACTGAATAATCCCAGACTGCTGGTATTTGAAATTCCAATTTTTGCAGTGAATTCTTTGAGTAGAAGATTTTCTATCCCTAAAAGAAAAAAAATTCAGAAAATAACTCATTATATGCATCTTTTACTTTGACATTTGTCTCATCCATATTTACATTATTTACATTGTTCAAACTGTTGTCCTTATCTTTATTGTCATATTCACAACATTTCAGAATTGTACACTCTGGCCTTCATCAGGTGATTGGAATTTTGAACTGAACCCTTTATTTCATCCACCAGGCTAGATTGTTTTAGTTCCACATGCCATGCCTCTGCCGGATGTCTCAGTTATCTCCCTTTAACTCAACACTCCTAGTCTTTGTTCATCACTGCAATAGCCAGGTACCGAACTTACAACTTTTTGGGTCAATTCACTGGATCCAACCAACACTTTTATCCACTGGGCCAGTGTATAAAAGGTATGGCACATGGAACTACAACAATCTACCCCAGTGGATGAAATAAAGGTTTGAGTTCAAAATTCCAATCACCTGAAGAAGGCTGGAGTGTACAACAGCTGAAATGTTGTGAATATGACAATAAAGATGAGGACAACAGTCCGAACAATGTACCTAATTACAAAACTTCATCTCAGAAATATAAACAGATAGTTTTTATCTTATAGTTAAAAATAAATGATAACAAACTTTTACAGAGGAATTTTACAATGGTGAGATTCAAAGATAATCAGTCAGTTATGCACCATGCATGATACATGCTTAGGCGATCATGTATCTTTTGATACATGACTGACAAGGCAGATTTTTTTCCCCACAGTAAGTTGCCATTTCTTTCTGTGGTTGACCAGTTGTCATCCAAGGGTATAGAACCTGGTCCTGCTGTTTACCCATAGCTGAGAGGAAAAGAAGAGGATTCATACCTTTCCCAGGGGTATTAGCACATAAGTGAATGCAATGGTTTCAACTGGAATTCAAACTTTCAAATTCCTCAATCCTAGCTGCTATCCATTACTCCACTGTGTTGATGATAGTGGTCAATAATAAACATTACCTAAATGAAAACTATTTAGTTTGAGCATTGTTAAGGTTGTAGTGCTTAGGAAAGCATCCTCGCAGGAGCATGTTTCACAGTGTAGCAGTTCTTGAGAAGAAACTGTCTGGATTTTGAATTAAGTGTTGTCCTTCTCCTGCTGGGAGAAGGACAACATTCTTCCTAACCAGTAAAAATGGGTGACTTCTTGCATATATTTGTTCTTTCTTGTTTTGAAGTCAAAACACTACAGTCACTTGACTGTATCCCTTTAGCATTTGAATACCATTCTTACTTTGTGAATATTTTACCTTATTTCTGTTACCTTGCCTAGTTTCGACTTACATATACATTGTTTGCTTCATATTACTTTACTCTGTTGTTTTTTCTTCCTATTTTTTATTGCTTATTGTTAAATTGTCTATTCCGTTCGTTGAGTTTTTTTTGCCAATTACACTTGACCATGGCCAATTCCTCCACACACTGCTAAGAGTTATGAAGGATAGGAAGTTTGGAGAGCCATGATTTTGAAGAAGATATTTACTTCTGAGTTTCTTGATTTTATGATGAGTTCAAACAACAACTTATTTACAAGTATTTCTATAAACTTGTACTTTTAAAAAGCAGATATTTAAACAATTTATTTTGATATTCATGAAATGGAGAGATTAATCTAGAATGGTATATAAAAAGTATAGTCTATGACTGGGTTTCTCAACCGATGTACTTGAGTGTGTTAATGTGCACTGAAAGGTAGCCAGACGTGCTCAAGTTAACAGAAAAGTAATTTACGAATTATTTTTATATTTAAAAAAATCTTCATTTTTTAAAAAGCTTGAGACACCAAGCACATGGCTTCCATGTCTAAATTAAGTCTTTGTCATTTGATATTTTAAACTGGATGCTAAATTCCTTTATCTTTAAGAAGGAAAGGATAATCCTATTCCATTTGCCTTCCTCAAGGGATTTAAATCAGTCATTATTTGCCTCTAAAAAATATGGCAGATTCTTCATAAATCCCTTTAAATGAAAATTTTATCACTAAACTTCTTTGGGAAATGATAGACCAAAATTTAATATTTTCAAATTTCATGAATAATTTTTTCCTTATTAAAATTTAAAGTGTGCCCCATAGTTTTACCTATTCTACAAGGATGCCCTGAAATAAAAAAAATGGTTGAGAAAAACTGTTCTAGGAAGAGAGTAAACAGATTGGGACCTTCATTTCCATCTTATATTCCTTTCTATCTTAATGTACAAAATTATAAGTGGTCAGAATTCATCTAAGCATTATTTTAAACAATCTGCCTCTTGTAATTTCAATTATATTAAATATCATTAAGCATATTTTCAAAGTTCTTATATGAGTTCATTTTAATGAGGAGAAAATTTGAATTAAAATATTTTTTTTATTTACCAAATCTCATCATCATAAGAACTGATTCTTTTCCCAAACCTTTTCCTCGGGCATCAGCTTCTGCAAAAAAGCATTTCCAAAATATAAAACATATAAAAACAAAATTAGCATATTCTGAATTGTTTTTCTTTTCCAATATGATCTGCCTTTAAGATGATCTTTTTCAGTTCTGGATTTGTATACTTGGAGAAGGCAGTAGAATCGATTGGCTGAAACATTCTCTAACAATATCAACAACACAAACAAGGAATTCATTTGTCAGAACAAATCACGGAATGTTAAAAACACTTCTCAGAATTACAGAAGGAATCTTTGTGCACCTGATGAAGGCTGTAGAATGAAACATTGTGATAACAACAGCAACAGCAGGAAGGAGTTTATTTGTCTGAAGAAATCTTGGAATGTTAATGACTCTCCTCAGGATTACAGAAGGCATCTTTGTGCACCTGATGAAGGCTGTAGAATGAATTAGCTGAAACATTGTGATAGCAACAGCAGGAAGGAGTTTACTTGTCTAAAGAAATCTTGGAATATTAATGACTCTTCTCAGAATTACAGAATGTACCTTTGTACACCTGATGGCGGTTGTAGAATTGATTGGCTGAAACATTATGGTGACAATATGAACATTAAATGAATTTACTAATTAGAAAACCTCTTGGATTAATAAGGGCTCTTTTTAAAGATGAAACTCTCAAGTCTGGAACTGATGGGTGTGACAGGTTACTTAAATTCAACCTACCTTTCTATTTTGGATTTATTTAAGATTATGTTGAATGTTATAAATACAAAAATTTTATAGGATAGACATCAGTGAGAATAACATATAAATCAAATAAAGGATTATGTCCAATATTCCTGTTATAGTAAGTGTCTCACCCTTAATCACGCCAGAATAGGCTTTGCACTCGGTTCAAGTACACACTGCCCAGCTCAGGGATTGAACTCACAATTTTGCTATGGGACAATAGCCTATTGGATTAAAACTTATTTGTGAATTTGATGATATAGTAATTGTGAGATTGATCCTTGGACTGGGCAGTGCGTACTTGGACTCATCGGAAACAGAGTGAGCAATAACTGAGCATTACTAAACATAAGAACTAGATGAGATATCCCTGGACATGAGCAGTGGAATGAAAACAATCTACCACCATAAATTAAATAAAAGGTTCAGTTCAGAATTCCCTGTAGGTTATCCAGATGGATATATACCTGATGAAGGCCAGAGTGCACAACAGCCGAAATGTTGTGATAACGTCAACAAAGATGAGCAAAACAGTTTGAATGTAAATAGGGTAAATAAAATAAAAGTTTATAAATCAAATTATTATAAAATATATTCTGCTTGCAATACAATGATAAAAACAGTGAAATGGGGTCAAATCCCAAATTGAGAAGTTAAATAATTGGCACATGGTAAGATTTGAATCTAGAATTAAGGGTAAGGTTTACCAATTTGGTCCTGTTTCTCCAGGGTCCACCTAGGCTGGTGATGTAATGGAATAATCTGCCACCCTCATGAGTGACTACACTATAGGCAGTAACTGTCTATAAGTATCTGTAAGTCAATGGACTACAGAGACTAGCTGGGATCTGTTGAGTACAACTCAGACTTACGTGAGAACTACCAACCTTTCAATAGTAGCACTCACTACTGGATTGACTTGCGACAACCTTGTGCATAACTGTTACCTTTCTTCTTATTTTTTACAATAAAACTTTACTTATTTTATCCACCTTGTTTTTCAAGTATATATTCCTATTAGCATGGAATATAACAGTTGGCAAATACGTTTTTTAATCATTTCACCCCAAGCAAAGAAAAGGGTTTACTAAAAGTGAAAGGAGCTTATTTTAGCTTAAGGCATGAATTTTGTTATTTCTTTGTGAAGACAATATCATTTTTGTAAAAGAATTGTGTCACAATGGATGCTACCTGCCTTACCCATAATTATAATGGATGGTGATAAAAACAGGGAATTGTCGGATGAAAAGTGGCTATATGAGAAATCAGTTGGTGAGGAGGGTTTGATCATGTATCAAGCAACTGGAATGATTAACAAACAGATGAAGCACAGTGAAAGAGGAAGAACAAAGGAAAGCAAGAAGCATGTGAGAAAGGAAGAGAATCAAATTTGTTTTGCTCCCTAAAACCACAAGCTATTTCAGTTTTGTTCCTTTCTGAAGGCACGTAAATTCAATCCAAATTTGATTATTAACTCCTTCATTATCTCCAACCATCACTGGATAATCATTTCTGCAGGACCCTTTGTCTGGACTTTCTTTTTTTCTATAATCACAGAACCTATCCATCAGTCCTGATTTACATGGCATTTTCTGTGCTAGCCATCTTTTCTAGCACTGTCTTATAGTTGCCATGACCTTTAGTGCAACACTTAGTCCAAATCTTAAGCCTCCTAAAACCACACTTTAAAAAAAAATTCTTGATTGTCTGATTTTTAATCCATTGTGTTTAGAGAAAAAAAAATATGAACATTAGTGTCTGTAATTTCTATCTGGACAACATCTTAAAAGGTAAATTTTAGAAGAAACTTACCTGCAATCATAATTTCTATTTCAGCTGTATATTCATTGTCACCATTTAAAAAGAGATTTACATCACCAATCATTGAATCTAGAATGAAAAATATTGAAAATAAAATAAGTATAACCAAAAATATATGCCTTGCTTTCTTCTTTACATTTTAAATTGAGATCAGCATCTACAGGTTGGGTTCCCATGGATGAAGACACAAGATGTGTTCTAAAAAGGTTTAAGTTTATTTTGTTTTACGGCATATCAACACCTCAATGGGTTATTAAATGTCAACAAAATTTTTAGGATAGGTTTATATAAATAGAATATGTATTCTTTGTAAGAAATCATTTTGTAGATCAGGATTGGTTTATTTTGTTTTACAGCATATCAATCTCAATGGATTATTTAATGTCGACAAGATTTTTAGGATAGGTTCGTATGAATAGAATATGTATTCTTTGTAAGAAATCATTTTGTAGATCAGGATTGGTTTATTTTGTTTTACGGCATATCAATCTCAATGGATTATTTAATGTCGACAAGATTTTTAGGATAGGTTCGTATGAATAGAATATGTATTCTTTGTAAGAAATCAGTTTATAGATAAGGTTTCATTGACAGATTTTTGAAAAGCAGGTTTTGGTTGGGGGTTAAATATATTGCTGGTAATATTTTTTTTCAAAAATGTATTGCTGGCCTTTTTTACTATAAAAATCTATTTTTATACTCTCATCATGTTTGACCCCAGTTTGGGGGTTAACTATTTGCCCATAGCTGGGACCCCAGCAGGTACTACTATGCCAGGTCAGGGTGGACCTGGGAACAACTGCAATTAAGAGGTGTTCTATGCTCCTCAAAACCTCCTGATCAGAAGCCTTGCTACCAGATGTAGATTTATGTTATACCCAGGATGCATTCTAAAGAGGGAACAAAGAGATATCACAGAGCTGTATCATGTCCTTCTTGAGGGGATTAAAAGTAAAAATACCCTTTTAATTGTCCCCTTCATATACTGCTTGCCTTTTTATATGCTTTAAATTTTCTATGTAAGATAATTTGTGTCTTATATTAGGTTTTTGCACATGAAATGACACATCTTTTGATTGGTCTACAAAATGATTTCTTACAAAGAATACATATTCTATTCATACGAACATATCCTAAAAATCTTGCCGACATTAAATTTATCCATTGAGATTGATCCAGTCGTCTAACGAAGTAATCTCCTTAGTATATAAAAAAATCTTGAATTATTCCTGACTCTCTTTCTTTCCAGATAATTTTTCAATATACTGTTACTCATAAGCTCAATAAAAATGAACACAATGAAACAATGTTGAGTAATCTTACTGTATGAGTTCAAACTGGGAAAAAGAACCATTTTTGCATTGAATCATTACATGTGATGAGAAATGGATATTCTTTGACAACAGTAATAGAGTAAGCCATTGGTTATATGTAAGTAAATCACCAAAACAATACCCAAAACTTCCACTGCACCCTAAAAAGTTAATGGTTACTGTATGGTGGTCTTTCAAAGGGGTTATTCCTTATTCATTCTTGCCTCAAGAGAAAACAATAACAGCAACCTCGTATTGTGGGGAAATTGAATGTATGCACAAAAAATTGACAAAGAAACACCCAATTGCATGACAATGCATGACCACATGCTTCTCAATCAACTGTCCAAAAGCTGCATAGCCTGAATTAGGAAATTTTGCCTCATCCTCCATATTCACTTGATATCTCTCCTACAGATTATCACTTATTTAAGCATTTTGAGCTTTTTATATGCAATAAAACATTGTCCAATAAGGAAGAAGTAATTGAAGTATTTAAAATAGCATAATTAAAGAATAGTGAAAAGAATTTTTTAAATCAAAGTTTAATACTTATTCATTTATTCAAATAGTAGCACTTTACCATTACTAATTCCACACGCATATATATATATGTATGTATGTCATGACAATATTGCCGTGGTATGGTATTTGAGAATTACTGGTATACAGAAACTATTTTAGCCATTTTGCCACTTATCTAATGACCTGGTTAAAAATGAATGTTTTGTAGAGGAGCGATGTTGTACTATCTTCACTTCAAGTGCCAAATTTATATAAAATTAAAAAATAATTTATTAATATTTGTCAATATCTCCAAGATGAGGTATTATGATTATTTACATTATTTACATTATTCAGACTGTTACCCTCATCTTCATTGCCATATTCACATTGTATGCTCCGGCTTTCTTCAGGTGATAAGAATTTCGAACCAAACCCTTTATTTCGTCCACCAGGGTAGATTGTTCTAGTTCAACATGCCATGAAAAATCAGGTATAGCTGACCACATATGGAGGGAGAAAGGAGATCGCCACCCCTAGTGGGATGAGGTTGAAATAATAAACAGAGAACATCACTGGAAAATATGAAAACCTAAGGAATCAGCATATATGCTAGGCCACAAAACTCTCCTGAGCTGATCAAGCATAGAAATGAATACAATATGGGAACCAGTAATGGAGTGCTAGAGAAAAGCAATGAATAAAAACACAAAAATTGCAATATAAGCTCTGGTAAAAATATGAAATAATAATAACAAAAAAAATTGCGATATGAGCACAGGTAAAAAACGGTTGTTGAGACATTAGGTTTATAAATCCCAGAAATTCATACATAGATGTCCTCAAGAACACATGGCCCATGGATAAACACGGTTAGATCCAGTGACTAGACTCAAAGAGTTGTGAGTTCAATACCAGGCTACAGCAATGGTGAACCAAAAAACTTGGAGAGTTGAGTTAAATAACTGAGACATCCAGAAGAGGCATGGCATGTGGAACTAGAACAATCTACACTGGTAGACGAAAAAGATCTGCTGAAGTTTGCATGGGAAAAAAAAAGGTTCCAGTTCAAAATTTCAATATCACCTGAAGAAGGCCAGAGCATACAATGGCCGAAACGTTGTGATGGGGCAATGAAGATGAGAACAACACTCTGAATAATGTAAATAAAACAATATATTTTTGCAAAAAATAAGAGCCAATTTAAGACACAATCAGTATAAAGTATAGCAAATCGTACAAACCGATTTCATTATGACCACTGGTGATATACAGATTTTTATCAAGAATAATAAAAGTGCATTCTGAAAAGAAAAAAGAAAATAGATGTTAAATAATGTCTGTATTTCTGTCAGAATTTTTGGGAATATAGATGCAGAGTTTCATGGATTTTTCCCATGCAAACTTCAGCAGATCTTTTGAAATAAATTCATTTACAGATTATAAATTAACATATATTTCTTTTCTTACATTACACTTATATAAGTGCTCTATTTTAAATTCTTTTAAATGAGTTTTTCAATACACATGAAAAATAACATTTTGTTTTATTTACCCATTTATAGTAGATTTATTTTTTCACTTCACTGATGTACATTCCTTTTAAAAAAAATAAAATGAAAAATATATCTCAGGAGTGCCATTAAATATCAAAGATCCATTTTGAAAAATCACATCGTCTGAAAGAGTAATTGTAATTGGGTAAATAAAACAAACATTATATTTTGAGTGGTTAGTTTGAGAGACTGTTTTTGAAGCCAAAATTTCTGATTTTTCAGTGGTTTTCTGATAGAAAGGCATTTAAGACAAGCGGGCTTTGTGGTAGAGTGCTCAATATCAGAGATAGAGCATTAATAGAATTAGTATGAAAAATTATTTCACTTAAATGAGCAGTATTTCTATCATGCTTACTTTGGAGTTTTGAGATCCCATAGACATGTGACTACTCTTTGGAGCAGAGTTGGACTCTATTTGACAATGAAACTTCAAAGTCAGCATGACAGAAATACTACTCAGTTGAGTGAAAAAACCTTTTCATATTAATTAATTAATTACATATGTATAAAGGCACATCAAGCTAAATGACGGTTCCGTATAGGATACAGGTTCGAATCCTGTCGGAGGACAAATATTTTCTGTGAAAATTTCTCGGACATTCAAGCCGGTAAATGTTGTTTAATACTGTTTATTATAAACAGAGCATTTACTTAAATATTTGTATCTATAAAAAGAATGTATAAACATAAAAATGTCTTAAAAATATATATATATATATATAATTTGGTTGAAAAATCTAGACATATGACTTCATTTATTTTTATTTTAATCCTTTCAAATTCCTAAATTCATGGATTAATTTCTTAGTGTTGCCATTAAACTCATTAAGGAAGGCACTTAATGAGTTGAATGACAATATTAAGAAATTAATGTCTTGATTATTCAACCAACTATGCTTGAATGAAGATATGCTGCCTAAATATATATATATATATATATATATATATTTAGAAAAATATGACAAACTGAAAAAGTTTTCATAACATGTTCCATCCGTTAGAATTTCATTGGACTGGGCTTTGTTGACGCTACCATGTCTACACATATGTATGAAACAAGAGATGCAAGTAGTCTCAAAATTTTTTTGAAAGAATTTTTTTTTTCAATTTAGGCAAATTCATCTGTATTCTTTTTCTTTTTCTCTCTGTCACATTTGTCCCTCACTATCCTACACTGTGACAATATAAAATCTACCAAGAATGGTGAGATATTGTAAGAGCCTGAACACAAATTCTTGGTAGATTTTATATGATAGCAAATGGTAGCATGATTGAACTAGTACAATTTAAAAAATAAAAGTGTCAAGTTTTCTTCTGTTAAATTAAATTTAATTTTGTTTTTTGTCTCTTTTCAGATCAAGTTACGTCATTCACGAAACAAGAGAAGACATTTTGCGTCCTAGAATACACAAATTTTGTATGTTTACCAAGCAGGCACCAGACAGATGTTCCATTCTGAATTGCATGCAAAATTTAAGGAGGAGAGGTATTTGTGTCTGGCAAAGAAAACAGGACACCCCTCAACTTTAGATGATATGGTTGAACAAGTTTGTTTGGATGTGTGTCGTGTAACCCGCAGTGTTCACATTGAACACATGCGAAAGCCTGTATAAAAACGTGGACATATTAGCTTTCAGGAAATATAAATTGTGTTTTCATATCCTCAGTAGTTAAGATATACAGTGTTGTAACGTGACACAGCCTTTTGAAACACTCTGTACACCAAATCAGCTTTGTATTCTGGTTTCTCTATGATTTTGGACATAACAGTGTTTATTAAACAATCTTCCAAAGGACAGCTTTCTCTTCTTTTGTGATTACAGAAGGGGTTATGTAGAATTATCATAACAATGAGTATAAACAACAAGTTCCTGCTAAATATCTTGTTCAGACTAGCTTGATTAATTAATTCATTTTTTACTGCTTATCAACCCTTTGCAGATTATTTAAAACCAAAATCTATTTTTAGACTGTGTTATACCCAGGCTGTTGGGATGAACAAAACTGAATGATAATAAGAGACACATAATAAAACAACTTTTTTTACTCACTGTCTGAGAATGGCAAAGATTTGCTTAGATTGAAACCATGAATACCACGCGCATGTCAGCTTGTCACCACGTTCAATTCAAAAGTGATGCATTCATCTTCGAAGACAAGGGAAGTAACTCAATTGTATTTTGAGTTGTCGTACTTTATAGGGGGAAGGAAATTTGCTTCCCCTAACAGACTGTAAGAATTTTTTTGGGGGGGGGGATGATAATGGTTCAGTGATACAAGTTTTACTAATTAACCCATAGCTGGAGGGAGAAGAGGTGGATTCACCTCTTTCTCAATGGTATTTGTGCCTAAGTGAATATAATAAGC